>CP137681.1:8479715-8925357 GCA_037976565.1 Mesocentrotus franciscanus | reverse complement strand
CGATGTAGCTGGGCGCCATGGCTTGCTTAAGGGCTCTATTGTTCTTAGATGCATTCAGGTGCAGTATGAGCCATGCTTTAAAGCATTAGAACAAAATTTAACTAATATTTCATAAATAATTTTAGTTGAGAATGGTCATAAACATGTTGCTGATATTCAAACCTATACAATCAACATTCAAACCTGTAGCTGATTTTCAAACCTGTATTCTAAAAATTCAAATGTGCCATTGTTGCATATTAGAACCCCTTGTGGACTACCCTGCTAATAAGCCAAAGTTGTCCCAATCATTCAATCAGTTATTAATAGACGCATTTGTATTTATATACTGTCAATGTGATTGTAAGAAAACAAATCTATGTTAAGAAACAAGCAAGTAGTGGGCCTCAATGCATTTTAAGAATTTAGAGGCATGAGGGAACAAGCTGCGAGAGTGACACATATACATATGTATGCAAAATTTAGAATGTTCTCATGTACATGGAGTATAAACTTAAAAGCAGTGAAAATGGTTATTTAAATCCAAGAGCACAATAATAACAGCTCCAAAATTATACCCATTTTTCTGCTTTTTATAATAAATATGAGAACTATGCAGGTGTTTTAGATTCTGTTGCATTCTGTTTTAGTGCATCCAGATATGAATACTGTTACCTTCAACAAAATGCGGATGTTCAGCCATTAGAATCTGTGAAAGTTTGCAGCTTTGATAGAAGAAAAGGATTCCTTTACCACAATCTGAGATATCGTTTGTGTTTTATCCCTCAGGATCGCATCATCTCATTAGACGTAGCTGCCAGGATTCTGAAAGGAGATCAGAATTATCAGATTGGAGAGAATGCAAAGTTCAAGAGTAAGTTATGTGAGATGTAGGGATTTTGGTTTGTCTCCAAAAGCTCAAAAAACTCATTAGTATAAAGTGTACCAATCACTAAAAAAGTTTTGCTCTTGATGAGGGGTTCCATGTGGCTGTTCTGTATTCAAAATGGGAGCATAACAAATTACTGCTACAAATGTACAATGTATATCTATCCTGTGATACAAAACAAAATGGCACAGGATGAGTATTTCTGTGGAATATGAAGAGTTATAAATGCAGGACTCCAATTTGTGTAAGGGTCGGGATTCACATTTATAGGCTTGTATGCATGAGCCCTATGTAAAATTTGTTACAATTTTGGGGGTCCAGGGTCCGTTGCATAAAACTTATCATTGATGGTAAACTTTGCCATCAATGGTAACTTACATGGAATACTTGATTTTGATTGGCTGTTGAGCAATTTTACCATGGTAGTTTTATGCAACAGGTCCCTGAGTTAGATTGGGCGTGCCCAATTGTGTCATGCAATGTGCTATTAAAGAGTAAGGTATATAGCACAGTTTTTCTTTTTGAAACAACGATAAGTACATGAACTTGGTTGAGTTATTGCTCTGGGAAGATATGCCAAATTTAACAAATATAACATGTTTTTGACAATTGTAAGAAAACTAAGGCCTCTTTCGAATATAACACTGCAAAACTGCAGCGTAGAGTATAATACCCGCCACAATTTTACGGCGTCGTGTCTGATTGAGTCTGTAGTGTTACTTGAATGATCTAGTAACAGTGCTTTATTCTCTGTTTCCTGTGCAGCTAAAGTAAGAAGACTATATGACATTGCAAACATCTTGACTAGTCTGAAGCTGATTGAGAAGATCCACCTGTCTGAAGGACGCAGTCGTAAGCCAGCATTCAGATGGATTGGACCTGATCCAGATACAAGTCATGTCGACTGGAGTAAGTGGCATCTGTTGGAGGCAGAAGAGCATTAACTTGCAGTTAACAACTAAATAATTCATATCCTTACCAAGTTTTGTAATTTGCGAAGTATGTGAAAAATCGATTTTTCCTGATTTATGTTTCTCGAGAATGTGACATATTAGAGCTTATATCTAAAAGTATTAAACAAAGGCCCTAATTCAACCGGTCCACCTTTCATTATTGATTTAATAACAAAAAAACAATCATCAAATTTACAAGGGCTATGAATAATTTAGTTCAACACACATTTAATGCCCTTCTGGCTCTCAACAGACATTTAACCCTCCTTTTTTCCCTTCTTGTCTCTCTTTAAATCTCTTTAAAAAACTCTTTTTGAATCTTTATTTAAATAGTAAACGTATCCCAGTGCTGTAGTGATGTTTGCTTCAGGCCCAATTGCCTCTAAGTTAAAGGATTAGGCCTTGGAATCGGGTTCTAGGTTAGGTTTAGGGTTATGTTTAATGTTTAGGCCATGGTTAAAATTAGGAATTAAATTTGAATCAACTGCGAGTAGGTGTAGTGCCATCATCCCGTAGAATATTCTGAATGAATTTATATTGACATTTCAATGTCAATCAAACACTCATATGCAAACTCAAGAAACTCCAGGAAATAGGGATAAAACTACCTGCACTTGTACCATACTTGAAGTTTATTACTTACCTTCCATTCCACAAATCAAACTCCGCCTCCACACACATTAAAATATTTAAAATATGCATGAATGTATTCATAACACCCATATTTGTTGTTGTTTTTTTCTTCTTCTTTTTTCACTTCTCAATATCACTTTAGATTCCTTGGTAAATCATTACAGTTTTCTATGTTTTTTACAAGAGAGGAAAAAAAAAATGTTTAAATGAGTGAATCACTTGTGACTTCTTTCATTCAATTATTCTTATAATCTATTTTTATTTTGTACAGGTGAACTTCCAACAGGCACTAAACCCACCCAGAAGCATTCGTACTTTCCTCTCCCTCCTGGTATGTATTAATGATAATAATACAGTCAAACCTGCTTTAGTGACCACCTGTATAGAAAGACCACCTGTCTACAGAGACCACATGTTTTGTTTCCTTGAAAATGTTTCTCATTGGAAAATGTACTAAAGGAATCTGTACTTAAAGACCACCTGCCTATAAAGACCACTTTTCTTGTCTCCTTTGGGTGGTCTTTATAGACAGGTTTCACTGTAGTTGGTTCTTGTATAGTGCTCTTGTCTGTCAGACTCGACACTCCTGATGCTCCAGAGTTATTATCTATCATGTGCTTTGATGGCTACTATCAATTGATATGACCATCGAAGTTTGAACTTTTCATATAATGTGTGTTGCCTTACCCAGCAGTGTATGGTTATATATCAATTGATGGTAGTTTAGCACTCATGTAAATATGCGAAAGTTTCTGCTTTACAATACGTATGCGCCAGATCATATCCTCCTACTATCTGACAAATGTAAAGCAATTATCCTCAAGTCCAGACTCTGATCTACCAAAAAACATCTCACAGTGGCTGTTTTAAAGAAGTGGAACAATATCCCACATTTCGTCAGAGAACTTTGCTGTCTTGCCTCTTTCAAGTGATCCCTTAAAGCCTATCTGCACTAGTTTGGCCAGGAGGGATTAGACCTCCCTGCATTGTCACTGACAGGTGGTTATCTCATCAAATCAGCTCTCAATTAACATAAGAAAAAGGGGACCATGGGGGACCAACGGTCACCGCTTAGGCATTGTGTGCTGTATATAGAGGGCGCAAGTAGCTATAAGTAGTGCAGTGGGGCTTTAAAACATACTTCTTTCCTCAGTAACTAAAAAAGATTTACCTATTTCATGAGTCTATTTATGTTTGTTCTTCACATTCTGTAATGTTGTAAGCATTATGGTACTTCTGTTTTAAGCACTCCTAAACAAGTTATTATCAATTCCATCTTGCCATTTTGTTTCTCCTCATGCAGTGAACTCTGATTCCTGGTCTTCTAATCCTACTCACAAACAAACCCCTGCGATGGTCAAACTACCCCTCGGCAAGACAACGCCCCTCAAGTCCCGCATCACCTGGAGTCGGACCGCATCTTTCAGTGCTATCTGTGAGGTAGCTGAGCAGGAGTGTCGCAAGTATTCCTCAGCCCCAAGCAGTCCTGTCAAGAACGAGGAGGATGAGAATGAAGAGAATAGCTCTTCTTCTTCGACCCTTAGCAATGGCACCAAAAAAGGTAATTTCATCATATAGCTAGGTGCCTGTGCATGTGTCATTGTGAATATGTAATGGAAGGCCGGCTAAAAGTTTTGTTGTTGGTTATTGTTGTTTGTTTTGCGGCATGCAGAAGGGTGTAAACAGAAATGTTTCACCCCCCATGGCATGTACTTACTGAAATGTGGAGATGCAGTCAAAAGAACGGAAATTTAAAATGCGTATTTCTAGAAATAGACATCTGCCTGTACATTCTTTGGTGCCCTGTCCCGGATCAGTGGGTGCCCCAGCTCATAAAAACATCACAAAGATTGTGGTCTCTAAGGCTCCAACATAACCAATTTAAATCTTTCTCACCCCCAGTTACTTTTTGAGAAACACACTTATCTCGACATGTCTTTTTTAAGGCAGATATGACCTGGTAAACTGCCTTATTCACCAACCTCTGAGTTATAAAATACAGGAATGTGAAGCATATGACACTATACATCATCATTGAAAAAAACTGCCATGGTTTTGAAAAGGTTTTTTTAATTTGTACATCTACCAGAAAATGATCATATCAAATCAAAGCCTTCCATTCTTGTTTTGATCCATTGATCTACCTATTCTACATTCTGTATTATTTTCTTTTGCTAAAATTTGATTTATTTATTGATTAAACCCAGCATTCTCTGCAAAATCACAGTTTTGAGTTTTGTGGTTTTGAGCATTTGGATGCAGAAACTAATAATCTCCCCTATTTCTTAAAAAAAAAAAATTCCATTAACAGACGAAGATTTCCTTCAGGAGTTTCAAGCCCTGCGAAATAAGTACCCTGCCTGTGTGTCCAGACTGTTCTCTGGCCCAGCTGCGACCTCATCTGACCCTTCACCCCTAACCCCTGACCCAGCACCATTGACCCCCGAGTCCTTGCATTATCAGCTGAGCCCAAGAGACACCTCTCAGATGACCACGATGGGGATAGCAAGCCCCAGAGGTCAGGGAGGAGAATGTAGCAGTGCTTCCAAGCCAAAAGCACAGAAAGTGGTCTATGTGCAGAGGTGAGTGACATTTCCTCAATGTCTTTAGATAATCTATCTGCAGTTGCCTCTTCTCAGCTGACCCATTTGTATGTACTAAATACACTTCCTGTAAAGCCAGAAACATTCACGATTTGTGAACGACTGCCATTTTCATGCCAAAAGAACTTTTCGTGCCGGGTCAGTTATGTTTCAGTTATTTCGTGGCATGAAAACTTTT
The DNA here is from genome assembly GCA_037976565.1 of Mesocentrotus franciscanus. NCBI lineage: Eukaryota > Metazoa > Echinodermata > Echinoidea > Camarodonta > Strongylocentrotidae > Mesocentrotus > Mesocentrotus franciscanus. The sequence goes on along the minus strand of CP137681.1, from coordinate 8,920,122 downwards.
GTGATTCTGAACCACTCACAAATTTACTGAAATTTTCATGCGCACGAGTTTCTGGTTGTAAATTAGTTCGAAAGAAAGTGATCCAAATATGCAAGAGCAGTCTAGCTGAAGCCAGGGTAGTATTGAACTCCTAGAAATACAATGAATCCAATATTCCAATTATTTGTATAATTTTATTGATTTACATAGCACTTTTCACATGATGTCTTCATCAACATTAAAACGTAGTCCGATTTAAATCTTGGATTTTCTTTTCTGTTTAGATTTGTCCCTTTGCTGAATGCCAATACCATGGCAGCCGTGCAAGCAAGCACCACCCATCAAACGGATCCCGGCAACCCTACCATCGTGACTGGAAACCGAACTATAGTCGCACCAAACAGCAGCGGCGCCCTCGTGAGCGGGCCACGCCCTGCTGTGATATCACCCACTCCAGGTTCTGTCATCCGTCTACTGCCGATGAGACAAGAGAATTGGGTTCATCTTCCTCATAGCAATGATATCGGCTCTAGGAATGCCGTCAATGGTACTCAACATGGAAATGCAAGGTAAGGGTTGGTTCAGAAGGACTAATGAAATTTTCTGCTACAGTGTACATGTATATCTCTTTCGCGACAATCATTGTCCACATTTTGTGGTTTGGCTTAGTAACTTTTGATTCAGAGTCCTCAATAAATTTACCAGATGCATGAGTGGAAAGAATTTCTGCAAACCTGCATCAAGTTTTTTTTTTTGTGACCATATTGTGTTTGATGCCAGGAATTTTACAATTCAGGAAATACACCTTTTCACGGTTAAGGGCGCCATTTTAGAGGTCAGGGGTTTACGCGTATATAGCGCCCATGCAAATATGATGTGAGCGCACAGCGCATGCAGGCAGTGATGTCTTCAATGTTTTCAGATGCCTGCGCTGTGCGCCACATCATATTTGCATGGGCGCTATCTTAATTATGTAAACCACTGACCTCTAGAGGTCAGTGGGGTTAACATCTTTGTTTGTTCTTAAATTTGTTCTTAAATTAAGATGGCGCCCATGTCTGAGCATGCGCACTTTTGTAACCGTGAAAAGGTGTATTAAGCTTTAAATAATTAAATTGGCAACATGTTGAGAGATTCAAAATAATTGTGTTGGGGTAAACATTGGCATTTTTTCAACTTATCAACAACATTGTCACCCATGTATATTATTTTCTTAGATGTTCCATTTTCTTTTAACAATGTAGCAATAAAAAGAAAGTTATTGTCAATTTGAGGAACAGAAAGTAAATCCTGTCCTGATAGGGTTATCTTATTCCTCTTCAAATAAGCATCTTCTTTGGCTTCATGGCTCTGTGTGTTCTTTCTTTTTAATGTTATGCCTTGCAATACCATTAATTTGGTATATCTTGAGATGTTTAAAAGAAAGAAAAGTATAGACCAGCAGAAGTAGAAAGAACAAAAAGAGGGAGGAAGTGAGGAAGAGACAGATATACAATAACCAGACACAGAAAGAGAGTTAGCAAAAGAGGGACGAAAACAAGTAGAAATTAAGAGATTGAAGAAGAGGGAGAGGGTCATTCCATGTCAAATCACCCAATGGTTTTAACCCGACCATTTTTTATTTTGATGAAATTTAGTGTACTTGTTGAGTGTGATCTCACAGCACCAAATCTCAAATTTTAGGTCTATCGGGTGAGGGTTTGGGAGATACGGCCCACCAAATTTTGAGATTTTTGCAAAATGGGGTGGCGGGCCTACCTTTGAACCCTTGTATCTCGGGAACTAATGGGTCAATCTTCACAAAATTGGTATTGTTGGAAAGGGTATTCAATAAGGATTCCAAATCTGCCATCATTTTGAAGATTGATACATGTTGGGGTACCTTGACCTTTTGACCTAAGATTTGACCTTGAAATTGACCTTGTGGATCACGTGACCTTGACAACATTTTTCATGAAATGTAATCTCTGACATGTTCACTAAAACATATAAAAGTTTCAGAGATATAATATTTTTGTTTAGGAGCAATAAGGATTGAAAGTATCCATACTCACAAATATTCACAATAAACCCTATTATAATGTATACAATACATGCAATATGCACTGTACAACATACATCTTCCACATGCTTTTTGTTCTAGTCATATCCATCCTAAATGTAAGCAGTACTTAAATAGAAATATAATGAGAAGTTCATATAGGCCTAAAGGGTTAACAGGATGTATGGCTTCAGGCCTCTGAGTCGGTTCTAGGACAATTACCCCTGTGCAATCACCCTGGAAAATTAACCCCAGGAAATGTCCCCTGAGGACAATTACCCCCAAAAAAAAATTACCCCAAGGACTATCACACCCAGAGGACAATTACCCCAGAAAATTACCTCCTAGGACAAGCTGTCCCCGAGGACAATTACCCTGAAAATTACCCCTAGGACATTACCCCGAAAATTACCCTCAAGAATAATTACCCTCAAGAATAATTACCCCGAAAAAAATCTGCTTTGATTAAAACCAACTTATCAGACTGGACTTCCCTTTAACGAATAGGGGTAATTGTCCCAGAGGGTAGTTTTCCGGGGTAATTTTCCAGGGGTAATTGTCCTAGAACCGACTCAGAGGCCTGAAGCCATACATCCTGTTAACCCTTTAGGCCTATATGAACTTCTCATTATATTTCTATTTAAGTACTGCTGACATTTAGGATGGATATGACTAGAACAAAAAGCATGTGGAAGATGTATGTTGTACAGTGCATATTGCATGTATTGTATACATTATAATAGGGTTTATTGTGAATATCTGTGAGTATGGATGCTTTCAATCCTTATTGCTCCTAAACAAAAAATATTATATCTCTGAAACTTTTATATGTTTTAGTGAACATGTCAGAGATTACATTTCATGAAAATGTTGTCAAGGTCACGTGATCCACAAGGTCAATTTCAAGGTCAAATCTTAGGTCAAGAGGTCAAAGTACCCCAACATGTATCAATCTTCAAAATGATGGCAGATTTGGAATCCTTATTGAATACCCTTTCCAACAATACCAATTTTGTGAAGATTGACCCATTAGTTCTCGAGATACAAGGGTTCAAAGGTAGGCCCGCCACCCCATTTTTGCAAAAATCTCAAAATTTGGTGGGCCGTATCTCCCAAACCCTCACCCGATTGACCTAAAATTTGAGATTTGGTGCTGTGAGATCACACTCAACAAGTACACTAAGTTTCATCAAAATCAAAAATGGTCGGGTTAAGATTTTCAGATTTTTTGGGTGATTTGACATGGAATGACCCGAGAGTGAAATACAAGAAACATGTTTTACTGTCTATCATGCAGTAGTAAGCATATGTTTAATCATACAAGTCACTGCCCATCAATTGATAAACTGTTTAAAACTGTTCACCAGCTCACAATGGAAGAAAAGAATCGGTTCATTTTTGAAAGAGGAAGGATTAAGGATTTTGATCAAGAAAAAGAAAAGGAAGAACAGTGAAAGAGAATTAGAACGAGAGAGAGAGAGAGAGAGAGAGGGGAGAGAGAAAGAGATAGACAAACAAATAAGATAAGGTGATATAGACAGGGACAGAGAGCGAAAATTGAGTGAAGGCAATATGTGTAGAGACAATAATTTGATGAAGTTTAAAGACCAATTACATGGGTTTTCTGGTTCAAAAGACCCACCTTTTATTAAACCAAGTAGGAACCATCATATGTTGTTGGTGCACAGACAGTGAAAGGGAGAGAGAGAGAGAGAGATATATATAGAGATATAGGGATATAGGGGTAGAGATATAGAAATACAGGGAAGTAGAAACTTGTTATTAAAGTTTAAACACATTTGATTTAAGTTTGACAACCAACATTTCTCCATTCTTTGTCTACAGCTCAGTAGCTCAGGCAGAGTCTGGAGGAACCCAAATCAAGTATCCTGGGGTTTCTAACTCCAACCAATTAGTGACCATCATACGACGCAGCAAACGAGCGGTCAAGCTTGCACTGGACAAGGAGTTCGAATACCATCCTATTATCAAGAAGGTCAAGTCAGGAGAAAGAACCACAGAAACAAATGTTCAGGTAAATTGATTGAGTTATTTCCTTAGAATTCTATACCTGGGCATCGTTTTATGAAGCCATCATAAGTACAAGTTCACCGACATCCAATTGAAAAACTTGTTAAGTTTAATACAGCCGTTTCAATGGGATGTCTGCGAACTTGGACCTTAGGATGGTTTCGCGAAACAATGCCCTGGTGTTTTGCATTTTTATGCTAGCCTAAATTGATCTGCCTTGACAATAAAGATCGATACACATGTATCCATTTGCATGATAGCTGGCATATATGTCAGTTTTCTAAATATTTTCATACATAGTTTTATTATTTAAGTAACATGTAGGGATTCTGAATGAGATTAAATATTAGGTGAATGTACATGTAAGCTAATATTTGGCCTAAATCATGGAATCACATAAAGGAATTTGTACTGAAGGTTACAAACAAAACAAAACAAAGAACAAACTTCAGTCCGTATGCATTGTTCATCAGTAAATGCCAAAGCTTAGCTTGTATCATGCCCTGAAGGTTTAGAATGTCCTTTTTATTTGAAGCTTTTTTTTCTTTCCTTCTATTTAGGATCCACCTGCCAAGGTCGCTGTCTCTGAGCCAGCCAAGAATCCCACCGTGATCATCACCCACCCGACTCCCATTGTCACCATGCCTGAAGGATCCCACCCCCAAGCACACACCCCAGCACCCCACCTACAACACAATGCTGCCCAGATAGAAACAGGTAAGATACCGTGCACACAAAAGTATCGTTTGGATGCCACTCTCCACCCAGGTGTAGAGTACTTATTGGATGCCACTTTCTACTTGGGTGTAGAGTACCGTTTAGATGCCACTCTCCACTCAGGTGTAGAGTTCCACCTGAATGCCTCTCTCCACCCAGGTGTAGAGTTCCACTTGAATGCCTCTCTCCACCCAGGTGTAGAGTACCATTTAGATGCCACTCTCCACCCAGGTGTAGAGTACCATTTAGATGCCACTCTCCACCCAGGTGTAGAGTACCATTTAGATGCCACTCTCCACCCAGGTGTAGAGTACCATTTAGATGCCACTCTCCACTCAGGTGTAGTTCCACTTGAATGCCACTCTCCACCCAGGTGTAGAGTACCATTTAGATGCCACTCTCCACCCAGGAGTAGAGTACCATTTAGATGCCACTCTCCACCCAGGTGTAGAGTACCATTTAGATGCCACTCTCCACTCAGGTGTAGAGTTCCACTTGAATGCCTCTCTCCACCCAGGTGTAGAGTACCATTTAGATGCCACTCTCCACCCAGGTGTAGAGTACCATTTAGATGCCACTCTCCACCCAGGTGTAGAGTACCATTTAGATGCCACTCTCCACTCAGGTGTAGAGTTCCACTTGAATGCCTCTCTCCACTCAGGTGTAGAGTTCCACTTGAATGCCACTCTCCACCCAGGTGTAGAGTACCATTTAGATGCCACTCTCCACCCAGGTGTAGAGTACCATTTAGATGCCACTCTCCACTCAGGTGTAGAGTACCATTTAGATGCCACTCTCCACTCAGGTGTAGAGTACCATTTAGATGCCTCTCTCCACCCAGGTGTAGAGTTCCACTTGAATGCCTCTCTCCACCCAGGTGTAGTAAATGAGTACCTGGTAAAGATTCATTCCTTGAAATGCTTGTGGCAGCCAGGCTAAAGCCAGGGTAATAATGGTAAAGGGAAACCTGTATATAAAGACTGATCAAGAAAGACAAGAAAAACGGGTCTTTATAGACAAGTGGTCTTTATGTACAGGTTCCTTACATAATATGTTTCATTGAGAATGAACTTTTAAGGGATCTAACAGAAAATATTGTCTTTATAGACAAGTGATCTTTGTGCACAGATGGTCGCTAAAGCAAGTTTCGCTGTATTTTGTACGTCCCTTGAGCATTCCCTGTGAAGGATGTGTGTGCATTATAAGTGTAGATATTTTTATTATTTGCATCACTGATCAGGCTAACATGGCCCTATAGGGTTACTTGTCACAATACAGTGAATAGGTATCAGGAGAAAGAGTGCTGGTTACACACCAGACCTCTAAATAACCCTGAATTCAATGTTTTCTATGATTCTGTGTCATGCAATTGTCATCATTATTACCTCTTTAGTAATTAACAGGGTTCCCATGTTCATGGAAAGCCTGGGAAGTTATGGAAAGTCATGGAAAATGAAATTGTTTTCCTTAAGTCATGGAAATAAATGGTTCTTGATGTGGGCAGTGCGTGTGGCTATGGTAGCCTTACAGTTCGAACTGACAATGGGGGTGGTATTCATACGACACTTGGATGTTGAAACCCATACCAAAGTGGTACTTATCTGGTCATGGAAAAAGGCATAAATGGCTCATGAAGACTCATGGAAAGTCATGGACTTTGGTTCTTTAATTTCTGTGGGGGTCCTATAAGCTTGAGAATATTTTATTGAATACTCCTGATTTACACAGCAAAACTATGAGATATAAGAGTAAGACTCTAGTTTCCACTCAACCTTCATTCTCTATCTGACAGGACAAGATGAAAAGAGTAGGATTGTGGACAGGTCTCTGATTCAGGTACTAGGTCCAACGGAGAAGTTCAATGTTCTGTTCCAGATTTTCTTTGGAACTTCTAGTTTCTTGTTGTTATTTCATTGTTCATTGTTTCAAATTTTTTTCGCATTGTTTTAATATTTTTCCCCCACCAACTGCATGCATTATTGATCCTTGAGTTTGATAAATGTTAAGAAGTTACAGTATTATTGTCCTTTTTTCAATTCTTATTACTTACAATAAATCAGCTTTGTAAGAGGTTTTAGAAAAACTGATTTTCAAAAGGTGGAATTTGTTGATTCATCTGTGATATAACTGAATTTCTCCATGTTTCTTTATGGATTTTGACCCAAGTTCAGTTTCGATGCAGTGAATGCACCAGCGCCACCAACCACGTGATTATTTTGGATTATCACACACCAATATATTGTTCATCTGTCAAGTGATGTTATTGTTTATTTTTACTTTCAACAGTGTTGCTATATATGAGCAGAAATTCATGTTTTGTTAATACACCCTGTACTTGCCTGAAATTTGGTCTGATTAGAGAATTGATCATCCATGTTCAAGCCTGTGGGATTGCAGGCTTTGATTTCCACCTGTCTCGTCCAAGCCATCAACCTTTTCCACATCACTTGCATCATGTATTGTAGATAAAAGTGACCTATGCGATGTCAAACAAATAAATGAAATTGAAGAGTAATATGTAATTAGTATTATTTGATAGAAACATTGGTGACTTATTGATTTAATTTATATTTTCTTATATTTGACAGGAAACCCCACTTGTTAGGAATGATACCAAGCTGAGACAAGCGGCCCTCAAGCATGTCAAACGACGTCTCACAATAGACCTGGATAAAGAACCATCGGAAACAACTGATCAAGCCCAGAGGCCTACAGGCGATAATCCTAAGAATGCAAGCAAGAAATTGCCTAGATGCCACTCTCTCTCAGAACTAGACCAAAGAAAAGGCAACAGTTTTCCAGATAATGGACTTATAGTCCCATACCTAGAAACAAACAGTGAATTACTTGGAAAAGAAAGAGAGTGGACTGATGCATCCTTGGATGAAGCAAAAGAAGAACAAGCTTAGTGAGCGTATCAAGGGAACACAATTACAGCTCGCACAGTGTGAAAATGAAATTTGGAGGAAAGTTTGGAAGCCTGGAGAAAAATCTAGAGGATGCTAAGTCAGACAATCCTGGCAGTGTGAAAACTTCAAGAGATGTGGTGAAGAGCAGTCATAGCAAGGATACAGATAGGTCTTCAAGTAAAGGAGAGAAGTTTAAAGGGACTGTGAATGAAGCTCCAGTAATGAAATCTGATTTTGAGAGAACAGAGCAAAGATTCTCCGAGATGGGTGGGAAAGTAAAGTTAGAGGATTGTTGGCTTTCCGCTAGCTTTCCTCCTCCATCGCTATCGGGTTTTCCTACCTTCCTACAAGGGCGTACCAGCCGAGGCACTCCTCGCCTGGGTTCCAGTCGACCCAGCTCTGTCGTAGCATTGGTGAGCTTGACCGATGGCTGTTTCCTGGTGACAACGCCTCCCCAACGGTCACAAGCGGTCAAGCTTTGAAGACGGTCAGCACACCTTGGGTGTTATCACCGACAGTCGCCTCCACTCACTCATCCTCCAAAGCTGACTACCCAAGCTAGCCCAGCTGGCCATGGTGTTGCTCTGGCATCCCCTAGGCCAGTACTACCACGGACCAATCACAACTTATATCTGTCACCACATCGCTCCCTTGTCGATGCCAGTGCAGGAATATGCCCTGAACCTCTCTTCACAAGCACGCCAAAACCTTCCACTGCCTCAATCAAGTACTTCAATTCAGATTTTATTAGAAGCCAAAGTGGTATGGAATCTGTTAGTTACTCTGGAGACAATACCACTCCTTCTCAACCAATCCCCTGTCCTCAAGACTGCCATGAAGATCTTGGCAAGTTGAAGCCTTTGGAAGGGATTCCTTTAGAGCAACAGAGTGCACCGACAACGATGTCACAAAGTACTTTTCAAAAGCAACCTGAAACTGAACATGTGTGTCCCAAGGTAAGGTCAGGAGGAAAATGCACTCAGCCGCCAGCTTTTGGAGATGAGCCTTTGCCTATGATTATGTCTACGTCTACATCTAGTTCACAGTCTTCAACTCTGCCACCATATCTGATGCGTTCAAAAGCAACAGCAGTATCCAGAGTGCCATATGGATCCAAGTTGCTTTGTAAGCCAATGGTACATCCTGCAGATATCTGTAGTGCTGGTCAAGGGTTGGTAAATATGGAACAGGTAGGCCCTACATCAGTGCAAAGACTATCTGATCTGCAGAGCGGTGATTTAAGCAAAGACAGTTCCACAAATCCTTCTGCATCTCTCATTCACCATGTACCCTTACACCAACTGCAGACAATCCCTTCTTCAGGAGAAGCGATTAAGGCTTTTCATGCACTGTCAAAACCAAACTTTTCTCTTCAGAGCCTACCTCAGTCTCCGCACAGTACCCCTGTTGTCAGCTCAGGATTTGGTACAGGGCCGTCTAAGCTCTGGAAGTCACCTTCAGGATACCAGATGCAGCAAAGAATTCCCCAGTCACAAATCAAATACACACTCAATGGCACAACATATACAATACATGTCAGGCCCCGTACAGGAAAACCCACTCCAACAGGAGTAGTGAACTCCTGGAATAGGTGTCACCGGGAGGCAGTGTCATGTATGAGGAATCCTCTAGGTGTACCACATCCTCTGCAGGTGGCTCATGGAGCTGCTCCAGGATGTACTCCAAGGTTCGCCACCCAGAATAATCGCACTCCTGACACCAAGGCAGCAAATCTTGGCAGTGTTTCCTCGGGCAGTCATGTGAATGGTGTCGTTGCCCAAGAGGCCTGCTGTATTTCCACTGCTGAGGTCCAAAGCACAGTTCCTCAGCACCGCCCTTGGACCTTTCCATGTCCCGTTGTGCATGGATTATCAGTCAGTGGTGACACTCTTCCTCCTAGGCAGACAAATTGCAATGATTTCATCACATCAGGCTAGCAGTGTGGATAAAAACATGATGTTTGTAAACATACTAGAAGACATGCTTTATCCTGGAAAGAGACTGATCTTTGATCCCATCCTTGTATATACAAGCTAGAAATTTGCCGAAGCCTTATCATGCTTGTTATGAGATAGTGCCTATACCTTGATGAATTATTTCTTTGAATAATGACTAGGTATTTGCTATAAGTGCCTAAATCCTGATTCATTTCTAATATGCAAGCTGCAAGCTTTTTGATATTTTAATCTCCTTTATAAATGTGTGAGGAAGACTGATGTATATGCCTTTGAAATTATGAATATATGTATATATTTTATCTTGATTTTTATATAATTTATTACCTCCATGATACTAAGGAAATATCCAGTATCGACTTTGAAGTCTTTTTCTATGGTATTTTACAGCAGCATTACATTATGTTTACATGCATATCAGGAATTTTCCTTTTTTAAAAATTATTCAAAGCCTGTTGACCATTTTATGAGGACAGTATTGCCATTATAGTAACTTAGAAAGGGTTGAATTCCATGCAAATGCTGCAAACATTTACAGGCAAAGGTATTATTTTGTCTTTTTCGCAGGGAAATTTTGTAATGCACCCACCTACTTCAATGGTGAAATACCATATAATACATAATACATACATGTATACAGTGAACAACTAAATTATTCATACCCTTATCAAGTTTTTTAATTGTTCAAGTAAGTGAAAAATTGATAGGTCCCAATTTGTATGTCTTGAGAATCTGACATATCAACGTTTGCATCTAAAAATATTCAAGAAAGTCTCTAATTCATCCAGTCTACCTTTCTCTTGACTTATGAAAAAAGCAAAAATATCAAACTTACATGGGGTATGAATAATTCAGTTGTTATTACTGTACATGCAGTTATGCTAATTCTTTTATACTATACAACAATTGGATGTGTGTGGTTGAGGTTTCCACATACTTCCTCACGTTCATCCTGGATTATTTTGCCTTTAACCCTTTAGCAACTAAACTGCCCGAAACCCCCCTCCTTTTACTCACTGAACCGCCCGTCCGTTTTCAATGCGCTGTAGTATCCGTTCTAGGGTCTACCGTGATTATGTTATACGTGCGTAATCCTTACGATGTCAAGTTATCAACAGTAGGATTCTGCATAGAAAAATAGCGCATGTTTCATATTGTTGAGAACAATGTCAAAATGAGAGCAATATTGCAACATCTTCCAGTGAGTAATAGGCCATTTTTACAAGATCTCTAGTTGCTAATGGGTTAATTCTACGCTGAATGTATTACACATTCTTGTGCTGCCTTTAACATTTTTTAAAGTTTCCAATACATGTATTTGTTAATGATAGACAATTACATGAATGTCCATATACAGGAATATATAGTCTGTTTAGAACAAGAAGGGCATTATTAGTATATGAGTTAATGTCCTTCTGGCCCCAAAAGAAATTGTTAGGAAACAATAAAGAGAAATGTTTATCCCGTATTTCACAGACATTAGTCCTATTAACATTTTACACTCTATTAACTAAACAATACTTTTAAAAATGATTTTTATTTGTGCATGTCATGTGTATTGCAAAATGATTTGATTCTACAAGTATATACCGGTACATGTATTAATGTTCTTATCTATGGAAAAGCAAAAGGTTTGTTTTTATCTAAGTCATGCTGGTTATTTTTTTTCTCCTTTTCTTTCTCCTGTTTGTTTTTCAACAAAAACATATGTAAATATTCTAAAAACAAAACATATGTCTAGGTCTGATTTACAAAAAAGAAGATATCTCAGATCAAGATATTATATATTTTTTTGTTGTTGTAGTTTTCAGATTTCATTTTTTATTGTACTATAGAAACAGTTTCATAAAAGTCTTTAAAAAGGTTATATTGTAAGTTATTTTTAAATGCAAACTGTTGATAGTCTTTAGGCTAAAATGATAAGGTGCTTTTTTTAAAAGAATAATGTTAATTTTTTTAAAAACGGGTTAATTTAGTGTACAAGAAACATGTGCCGGTACTTGGACAAAAAAAATGTATGTTTAAAGAAATTATTTTTGCTTGTTTTTATTTTTAGGTTTTTTGAAGTAAAGAACAAATTTGCTATTCATTGATACATGTATTTATTTTACATCTAGAAACAATGTTCTCTTTCATTTATCACAGTACATAAAACTAAAACTAGAGATCATAACTTAATATGTAATCATAAAATATAAAGATATGCATGTACTTTTGTGGAACACAGGGGTGAATTATGGAGATTTACAGAGAGTAATCTGTCTTTATTAGCACTAAATTTATATACATTAACCATTATAGTTTTTATGAATGCATTTTAATCGGAAGTCTACTCATGTTGCAATTTAGTATATTTAGAATATGTCCTAGGTATTTTAATTTGGGATGTATAAAAGGAGTAATCTGTTTCTCAGTGTTGAGGAATGTCTTCTCTAGAGCCTTCAAGCTAATCTTATCAACCCCCTTGATTCCACTCTTTTTCTTTAAACTGTGTAAAAGCATGCAAAACACAGTTTAGTGTCTTTCTGTGTTTTTCTTTTCTTTTACTTTCCTTGCGGAAGGTCGACAGGTATGGACATCTTTTGTATGTAACCCATGCAAAAATATGCATGGGATTTGTTAATGTGCATGTAATGGGTATACCCATTTTTCTGTACATTCTGAGTGCATGTACTATGTACATGTACATGTATGTAAATTTACATGTGTATTTTGAATGGTGTGCTTCCTATATACATGCATGACATACTCTATGCATACTGCTTTTGATTATTGTATAAAATCTGATTCTCATCATTTGTTATATGTAATGAGAAAGTACTATATTGTAGATAACTTGATTGTACAGGTAAAATAAATATGTGTTTTGCCAAGTTAAAAACAGTTGAATGTCTTTGCCTTTTGTGATGTAGTTGATAGTAGCAAGCTCTGATATTACAAAAATGGGAGAAAACAGATTTCTCAATATTTATTAAATTTTTTAGAATTTAGGCAAGAAGATGAAAAAGAAGAACTTTGGGTTATGAGCCTTTAGAGCTCAGAAAACTACATTAATTTTGTAAACGGAGGCCTTTTTTTGCTCTGGATTAGTACTACATGTATTTGTTTCAAAGAGAGTGTGATATATAGAGGGAGAACTTGAGCATGAGATTTGCTAAATATATTTTTCTTTCTGTGTGTGTGTCTTGTCTGTTAACCATGAGAGGTTAAAATAGAGTAGATGTTCCTTCTGTTATGGTTAATTTAATGGTGATTTTGTTTTTGTTAAGAACATTACCCTATATGTACATGCTATGAAATGTATGTGATGACTCTGCATAACTGAAACAAAAATTGCAAAACATGTGATCAACACTTTCCCAAGAGTCAAAATTTGCATAAGTCAAACTATTTTGTGCAGTCCGAACAGATTTAACTCGTGCAGAGTTAACTACATGTATATATCGCATGTCCTGAAGCTCTATAAGGTCGAGAATTTCCCCTCCTCTCAATAAAAAGACGTTACGGGAAAGAATCTTGAGTACGAATATGGAGAAAGGAATATTGAGATACCTCCGGGTTTAATATCTTGAATTTTTAATGGGTTTGTGTTTAATGGGATTTGAAAGGGGGTAGAAACGAGAGAGAGAGAGGTAAATGTACTCTTTAAAAAATTTTTTTTATCGGTGTCGTCCATCCTATGGAGGACTACTTGTTATAGAAATAAAAGAGAGGTTTCTTTCATGAGAGGAGTTCCGAGAATGACCCGTGAATCAGCATAGGAATGATCTCTCATCGCATTCGGGCCTAGGGACTGTTTCACAAAGACTAAGATCGACTTTAAGTTGGACTCAACTATGGCAGGCCGTTCCTGCCACTGTTTGCTCTCACCATTTACTGGCAATGGTCTGTCAAGGGACGTACAAATCATGGTGACAAATCTACAGAACTTGCATTTTTTGATAATTAATTATTAAAGGAAAATATATTATCTAAAGATCAAAATTGTGAGAGCAATCAGTGTCATGAATGGCCTGCCATAGTTAGTCCAACTTAAAGTCGATCTTGGTCTTTGTGAAACAGTCCCCAGGTTCACCAGTCCACAGGAATCCAGTTCTCACGAAAGAATACCTCACAGTAGAAATCCTCACTTTACCTATGCCCCCCATTTTTTGTTTACGTTGTTGATTTATTTATATATTTTACAGGGCCAGTCCCCTCATACACCTCCCTTGCTTCCTTACATAGTGCATTTAGTGTACATTTCTGGTTGAAATAACATGCTATTTTCTTAAAAATATTTACACACAAATTCCTGACCATTTGAGGAAGGGCTCCCCCCACACCCTTCCCGCTTAGTCATTCTGCTCCCTCGCAAATTGCCCTCTCACTGGCTCTCGGGGCATGAACTCTTAAGGGCAGTGATCAGCAAGCTTGACTCCATGAGTAGGGCAGTGATCAGCAAGCTTGACTCCATGAGTAGGGCAGTGATCAGCAAGCTTGACTCCATGAGTAGGGCAGTGATCAGCAAGCTTGACTCCATGAGGGCAGTGATCAGCAAGCTTGACTCCATGAGGGCAGTGATCAGCAAGCTTGACTCCATGAGTAGGGCAGTGATCAGCAAGCTCGACTCCATGAGTAGGGCAGTGATCAGCAAGCTTGACTCCATGAGGGCAGTGATCAGCAAGCTTGACTCCATCAGTTGGTATATGTAGTCTTAATATTATGAAAACATTCTAAGCTTTCTTATTGGTTGACAGATTTTTCTGTTGCCATTATTCATATGTTTCTCTAATTTGTCTTGGTTTGCAATATTTCATATTAAAAAATAAAAATGTATTATGTAATTATTAGGACAAGTGACATAGTAAAATGAAAACAGACTAAAAGAATGGTTAAGAATGCAAGAAAGCACATTTACATTTATTTTTACATGGCATAAATGATAACACATATGAATCACTTCATACTTAAAGAGTATTTTAACAAACCAATACAATTATGATAGTAAACATTATTTTGGTTTGTTTGTGCAGAGTATCTTGGCATGTGTCACACAAATAATCTCCCGTGCCACATTATATTTATCATGGGATAGATATACCAATTGAAAGCCTAATTTAACTGTTTCCAGTGAAAATTTAATCTTTACCTGTGTTATAAGGGTTGTAATTGAATGAGCTTAAATCAAGTCGTTAAATGGGTGGTTTTGAAAAGCTACTGTGTTGCACACAGCAATCCTTCCATCAACTGTTGCCTAGTGTCTCAAGCAAACGTGCACGTGTGGCAAACAAGGGACTGTGCAGACAGGCGAAGAAAGCAACCAAATTGTTAATAGCTATTCAATTATTTCTTGTACTTTCTTCTTAAAGTTAATCATTATAATTACCAATATGACCCTCAAGGAGTTTGAACATACACCGTATATTTAGTAGACGACCTAAAGTCATCCCCTGAAACTTCTGGGATATTCTAACAAAACAAAGACTCACAGGAAAAACTCCTTATCTCGCCCTTTGAGAATGCTTTTGAGAGTTTTGCCAATTTGCAGATTAAAGTAGAAGTTAACGCTTAAGATTGTCAGTAGACTTTTCGATATGAAGGGGTCTCTTTGAATGAAAGAACTATAAAAACCATTAAATACATGTACATGTAAATGCTCTTATGAGAACACTTAATATATTTCCTGTCTATTTCAAAACCTATTTCTGTTTTTCAAAATTGATATGTTCATTAATACTTCCACATTTACATGTGATTGCATAAAAAGAGAATTTAAATTTGACATTTGATCATCTACAATGTACAGAATAGAAGTGCATAAAACATTATTGAAAAATAGAGTTTATAAACATAGATACATGTAGTACAAAGACTGTAGTGATTAAAAATGTATGATACATTTATACAATACACACTAAGGCCTCGTTCACATATGACGCGGTAAAACCATTGCATTTTTTATCAATGATGAAGTACAGTGTAATACATTCACATTTCTGTATCTTGTAACACAGAGCTCGATTAATATGCGCAGAACCTTTGTTGCGCGCAGTAATATGCCACAGCGATTTACCATGTCATATCTGAATGAGCCTTAAGGTGGGGTGTGTCCCCCCTCTCCCTCCTTGACAAAGTGGTAATGCTAATGTAGAAAACATGATAAAGATGGCACATAATTAAGGGTTGAGATAATGTAAATTTCTAAAGGAATGGTTTCTTTTCCAAGTCTATAGTTCTAAAAGTCCATAGTTCTATAAAAATCCCCTACACTTTATGATAACTTCAATAGTGTCAAGATCCTACATTTCTTTAAAATGTTACCAGTTATCCAAAATGATATTTTTTATCCTACATTTTAATGGTACTTGCAATTTGGCCTCAGTTTATAAATAGTTTTTTTTGGGGCTTTAATATTGAAGAAAAAAAACTTCAAAGAGGCCTGTTATTGAACAAACTTTTCATTTTTTATTTTTTTAAAATTTATAATCTCATTGTTAACATTACATTTGTATGAAACAAGGATCTTTAATGAAACTTCGTATTCAAGACAAAAACCACTTAAAAACATGTACAGTACTACTAATTGGCACTTTGCAATTTAATGCAGCAGATTTCTCAATACCTGGTGAACATAACAAGATGGCTTACTTGTTTTTGCAAGGGCATATGAATAAAACACACATTCTCCACATTGTATCATCTTACCAAAATGGAAACTAACTAAGGGTAAGCATTTTCTTATCGGTTATGCTATCTTAAGTGGTGTATTATCTTACAATACAAAAACACAACTTTAAAGACTATATGTATGTACACAAATGGCAAGTGTCTTAACGTGTAGGAGAAATGCCTTTTGCATGGGTTGCACAAAGTTGTGGAACTGGCTACCTCCTACTGTGAAGACTGCTTCTTCTTGACCTATTCAAGAAACTTCTGAAGTCCCATTTAGTTTGTTAGAGCATATTGGATTGCATTAACTCACCTGGTATTATTTTAAAGTGATATGTTCTTGTGTAAGTGACCCAATCCTGTGGAGCAATGTGTGCAAGGAAAAAGTGCTATATCAAATACCTCTTGGATTGGAATGACTAAAAAACATGTTCACTTCCTGGACATGAAACACTTGGCAAACCACTTGGCAAAAAGCCATGATTTTCTTTAATATCCAATGTGCAGAGGCCTCACAAAAATAACAGAAACGTTACAATGAAAGAAAAATATTGAAGCTACGTGTATTCTACACAGTGGTTAAATTTTATCAGCTATTATATCACCATGATTGGTTCATTTCTAAAGAGGACATTTTTCTCAAGAAAACAATTGAGAAATGTGAGTACACTCAGAAACCAGAAACTAAATTATTTTTGCCAGGTACATGAAGCATAAAATGTGCCAAATTCCCTTGATGAAACTTCTTACAATATCATTTCAATGTAAGAGCCGTCCATGTGCAAGAGAAGTATTTTTCCATACATTTTCATTTGGTAGCAAGTGTATCACCCAACCCTTCAATAATTACAGCTATTGGTTAGAACATAAAACCAATCCATGCCATGAGATCAGGATAGCAAAGATTGCTCTATGTGATTCCAATACGGCTGTTATGGAATTACCCGTCTCTGTCATTTTTTTGTTTGTGTCAAAATGTCTCTCATTATAAAAAGGAGGTTTCAGAGTCATCAGCAGGGACCGGCTGAGCAGGCACGCATCTCCTTCAATGGATCACAGGGGGCGCCATCACCCCTCGCTCTCCTTGCGACATCTCTCATCCTGAACTCAATCCCCATCCCACCGCATGATATGGAGCAGTCAGACCACGGCCCCCATTCCCTCATCCGACAGTCTCGTCCTAATGCTGTAAAGAGAAGGTTGATGGTTGTCAATCACTGGCTTAGAAATCAACTCTTATATCATTTATGTTCAGCCATAATATGAGTAGTCAAAATAAAATATAAAAACTTCAAAGCCTAGCCAATCATTACACCTCTCCCCAGGAGATCCTGTCCATTCTTTGTTGTTGTAAATGTACATACTTTTGTTCCATGTTTCACACAAATATAGCTCAATAGTCTCCACTGAATAAACAGGGTGCCCCCCAAAAAAAAAAAGACTAGCATAGGCCTGCTTCCATTAGTGCAGGGGAAATTTCACTCTTACCAGTAGATGGGGGATCTTTTTAGAAAACAAAAGATCCATACTTTTATTATTATTATTTCTTTATTGCAACCAAAACTTGGGGTTGGATTTCCAATACAAATAAAAATACAAACAGATAGATAACAAAGGTAGAAATAATGTACATAACGTCAAATAAACTATTGTGTCTGATACATAAATATATGAATAACAATGTGCTACATTCAAATTATTACACATTATAACAAATAAATTAAAGTAAGCTCATGAGTACAATAATTCATAATGATTGTACATAACATTAGAATAAATTAGGGTATAGTGACTTACTACATCTGCCCACGTTGCATGATTGTCTTTCCTTGGTTGACCCGCATTCCTGTCCACCGTTGCGAGGTCTTTGCTTGATCATCCTCTGCCGTAGCATCTTACCCTTCCCACAAGACTTGGAACACTCGGACCACTCACCCCATGCAGTCATCATACAGTCTACTACTTTACCTAGAAACAAGAATAAAGAAAGTCATGAAGAGAAGACTGAATGCCATCATACAACTAAATTATTCATACCCTTACCAAGTTTATGAGAAAAATAGATTTGTCCCCAAATTTGTGCACTTTGTGACCTAAACAAAAAAACCCATGAAAGCCATAAAATGCATGCTGTCATCATAAAACAATCCAGTCACCAACTTGACATAGAAATACCAATCAAAGATGAATGGTGTGGTATTTGCACAGTTGTTTGTAGTGGCCTAGTGCCAGCTACGATGGAATGAGAAACCAGTTGAGAATAAAGATGGCTAACACCACAACAACATAGACTGGACTTGTCATTGCTATGTCCTATATATAAGTTACTCCCAAGGTATAATCACTCGGTTACTACAAATGGAAAGTTTAGTGTCATCCTTCCATAATTTACCGTACCTAGTAATAAGAATTAATAAAAATCATATATTGAAAACAATCTGGTCCACTACTTTACCTAGAAATAAGAATAAAGAAATTCATAAAGAGTAGGTTTAATGCTATCATACAGTCAATTACATGTAGGCCTACTTGACCTAGATATACCAATCAAAGGCTTGAACTGTAATTGTTGTGTCATTACATCTAGAATTGCTTCACCTAGCAATATCAATAAGGAAATACATGTCCATGACTTTTTAGACATTTTCATTATTGAATAATAAACCTACCAGTTTATAATATTTGCTAGGTTCATATAATGAGTTAGGTGTATTTCTTAATAAATCTACCGCAGTTAACAAAAAAATATACCAAGGTTCCCACAGTCATGGGAAAACATGGAAAGTCATGGAAATGGATCATGGGTGTAGGCTGGCTATGGCAGCCTTCAAGTGTGAGCAGACTTTAAATTTGTTTGTGGGAACCCTGTCCCTGGAAGAAAGAAAGAAATTAACTAACAATAATGTGATTACCAACAATGCAGTCTACATCTCTGCCTTGCAAACATAACACCCAAATACATGACTGACTAATTGCAAGTTCATGAACATGTACTACTATATTTAAATATTATATTTTTTTTGTATTATCCCCAAAGTTATCTATCAACAAATATACATCAAGTATTCAAATATCCATCAGTATTGGGCAATATTCAAACTGCCTTTAAGATAAAGGAAAAAGATTGTGTTACGTGTAATAAATGCCTCAACAAATCCCATACATAAGAAGTTTCATAATGATCCCTTTTATGTGAAAAATTTGACAGCAATTTCCAAATTGATTGAGTATTTTTGGAAACTTGTGAAAATAAATTTATGCTTCTATCTACTTTGAATGATGCCCTTAATTTTGGCAACAATAACAAAATACCCTATAGCATTCTATATGCATATTATCCCTACACTCATTTTACCCTTATAAGAAAATTAATTTCTGCTGCAGAAAATATGTTTTCAATCAAATCACAAGAAATTCCCCTTGAGTATCCACATGGGCTCTGATAATAAATTGGAATTGAAATTGCATCTTAAACCTATTAATACAGCTTGGATTTATCTGCCTACAGTAGTTGCCATGGAAACCAGTCATTTTTACATGGTAACCAAGAATCGGATTGAGCCTCCCGCTTGGCTTGCTAATTATATCCTGATTGAAAACAATCTGCATTTTCAACCCACTTTATACAGCTTGCTTTCAAGGAGAAAGCTATTTGGATGGACTGGGGTAAAATACAGCTAAAACAGTAACATTTTCAAGATAATCATTCCATATTTTGTGGTTTGGCTCAATAGCTTTAACTTATGGATACTCATGGGTAAGAGCATTGTCGAAAAGTTGAGAAATATGCACATTTTTATCAAAAAAAGAAGAAATTTTTAATGTCACAACATGTTGCCTATTTAAGAATTTTAAAGCTTATTTTTTCTGTTTAAAATTCCCTGCATCCAATGCGATATATTCATTAAACAAATAGATGCAGTGTGTGCAGAATCTTTTGCCCTTTCTATTCATATATCTGGTATATATCTTAGGGCTCTAAACATGAGGTAGGAATTTGGAACTGAATATAGAGGCTATTTTTTCAACTATTCGACAGCACTCTCACCCATATAGAGTACTTTTAGAGACATTAAATTAAATGTTAATAATGTAGAAATAAAAGAAAGATATTATTGTTGCCAATTTGAAAAATTAATATGTGATCAATTTAAAAATCAATCCTGTCCTGAAAGGGCGATATACCGAAAAGGCAGGCCTGCTTATAGCCTGCCTCAAGCCTGCATAGCTGCTAAAAAGCAGGTTAATTCCTTAGCAAGCACTGACCTGCAAAAATGCTGAAATATGCAAATTAGGCAGGCTTAATTTAGCCTGTACATTTTAAAAGCAGGCTTATTTTAGCCTGTTTAAATAGCCTGCAAAATCATTTTAACCTGCTCAATTAGCCTGCAAAGTTGCCCTGCTTTTTTAAGCATGCCAAATTAACCTGCTTTTTGACTACATAATTAACCTGCAAAATCGCTGAAATATGTAAATTAAGCAGGTTAATTTTAGCATGCTAATCTAAAAGGCAGGCTAGTTTAAATGAGGGTAATCGATCGTAATCACTTATCAGTATTAGGCTCCTATTGGTAAATCAACCGGGTAGAAGAACTAGTGATATATTGTTACTGCATAATCGATATTTGCAAGTGTCCACCATTAGGTAATATGTTAATCTCAATTGCATTAACTCCATCACAAAGATCATTTGAAGTGAACTAATTCAAGATTGACTTTAGTATGGGTATAAGCATGTGTGTGTATTTGGTTTTTACAGACGTGTATCAATCAGATATGATTATTTACGTCTGGGGACCGACCTTTAACGTCACCATCCGAAAGACGCGATTCAGTTTCGAACCTGCGTCCTCGGCTGAATCAGTTTGTAACTTCCACTGTTAGCTGGATTACAGGCGCACGCCACAACGCCTAGTTGTACCGGGTACATGTATATATAATAAATATATACATGTTCTTTCTTGGTTAGTAATCATATAATCAATATATCTATTGCTAAAACATGAATGTAAGTGTAACATGGTCAGACAAATAATCTATTGTATGGTCAATAATTGCCGAAGGAAAAAAAAATCACAAAATTGATGTGCATTGTCATAATTTGCTTAACAAATCATATGATAAATGTATTTTTCTGTAACACGTGTAAAGTAATAATGAATATTCATGAGATACATAGATCTGTTGGTTTCTGTTGGTTTCTATTGGTTTCTATTGCTTAGCGTCAAATTTATCGACTATCGTTACATGCCGGATAAAAGCACCATTTTGGGTACAGGGCTTCCTTAGGATCTACTAAACGATATTAGGCTAGGAGCCCCCGGCAAAAAATTCAATTTAAGGGTGTGGGGGCGGGGGCGACTTTTTGGATAGATCGAGCCCCGACCTAATTTTATAACATTGATTTGTTGTTGTACAAATGCCATTTTCTGGTACAGGGCTTCCTTAGGACCTACTGAACGATATTAGGGTAGGAGCCCCCGGCAAAAATATCATATAAGGATGTGGGGCAGGGGCGTCGCCTCATAGCCCCCAAATAATTTAGAAGGTAATATAACATTGATTTGATGTTGTACAAATGCCATTTTTGGTACAGGGCTTCCTTAGGACCTACTGAACGATATTAGGGTAGAAGCCCTTGGCAAGAATATCATATAAGGGTGGGGCGGGCGTCGCCTCGTAGCCCCCAAATAATTTAGAAGGTAATATAACATTGATTTGTTGTTGTACAAATGCCATTTTTGGTACAGGGCTTCCTTAGGACCAACTGAACGATATTAGGGTAGGAGCCCCCGGCAAAAATATCATATAAGGGTGTGGGGCGGGGGTGTGGGGCGGGGGCGGGGGGCGTCGCCTCATAGCCCCCAAATAATATAGAAGGTAATATAACATTGATTTGATGTTGTAAAAATGCCATTTTTGGTACAGGGCTTCCTTAGGACCTACTGAACGATATTAGGGTAGAAGCCCTTGGCAAGAATATCATATAAGGGTGTGGGGCGGGCGTCGCCTCGTAGCCCCAAATAATTTAGAAGGTAATATAACATTGATTTGTTGTTGTACAAATGCCATTTTTGGTACAGGGCTTCCTTAGGACGAACTGAACGATATTAGGGTAAGAGCCCCCGGCAAAAATATCATATAAGGGTGTGGGGCGGGGTGTGGGCGGGGCGGGGGTCGCCTCATAGCCCCCAAATAATTTAGAAGGTAATATAACATTGATTTGATGTTGTACAAATGCCATTTTTGGTACAGGGCTTCCTTAGGACCTACTGAACGATATTAGGGTAGAAGCCCTTGGCAAGAATATCATATAAGGGTGTTATATTACCTTTTGTTTAAACTCTCGAATCACCCCTGCTATATAACATTAAAAGTGCATGTGAAAAATAACCTACATGCTACATGTAAAAAGCAATAACAGGTTAAATTTGTGTTCGAAACCTGCTCAGAGGACATTTCTTCAGATTGCAGGTTTAACAAATTATGATCAAAATTTACATGCTAAAGATTAAACTGCATCTCATCTGGCATGCTAAAGATTTAACCTGCTAAAACTGTAAGACTGTATTTTGCAAAATGCATGCTAATTTTTAAATTAACAGGCTGAGATTTTGCCTGCTTAAACTGTAAGTCTGTTTTGCAAAATGCATGCTAATTTTTAAATATAACAGGCTAAAATTTAACCTGCTAAAACATGTAAGACTGTTGTTGCAAAAAACAGGCTAAAATTTAACATGCAATGGAATAATTAGCATGTATTTAAGAATGCAGGCCAGACGCAGGTTCAAAGCAGGCTAAATAAGCCTGCGTTTTCGGTAAGGGTTATGTCATAACATCTCTCGTAAACAATCAATCTCACTGTAATTAATCTTTCAGCAGCGCAAAACTAAAAAGATTTGAGATGAGTTTATAAATACATTACTAGATAAGCTTAAAACCTAAATTACAGTATTTTCTTCATCTAAATATTAAATCAATGTAACAAGTGACATGAACAATAAGAATAAATGGTACATTTCTGTGAAATAACATCTATGTTAATTAATGTGTTATAAGTGCTAAACCCTTCATTATATATGTCCCTGTAGATAAATGAAGTAATACAATTTATGAAAGTATTAAAGCCTGTCTGCACTAGTTTGGCCAGGAGGGATTAGACCTCCCATAGCGTGGTCACTGACAAGTGGTTATCTCATCAACTCAGCTCTCAATTAACATAAGAAAAAGAGGATCACGGGGCACCGCTTAGGTATTGTTTTCTATATAGAGGGAGCAAGTAGCTACAGGTAGTGCAGTGGGGCTTTAAGATAGTAAAGAAAGAAAGAAAAAAACCTTAAAATTAATTTGGCAATTTATCATAATAAAATTAATTATATTGCAAACTTTAAGGTCAAAGCAGACCTATATGCTGTATGAAAGGTTACAGAGGTAAGTGGTATACTTCTAGAATATTTGACACTGAATAAAATAGGGAGAATTAGACAAAGAAGATATAAAGATTATACAAAAAATCTACCTGCAAGACTATAGCTGTGGGTGTATTTTTCTGATTTAAACCAATAAGCCATTTTCATTTTGTATTCACATTTATATAAGTTTACTTAATTAGCCATGAGCAATTGCACTATCTTGTTATATATCATTGTACTTCAATAGTCAGAACAAATTGCATACATAAGTTGTTGCTAGGTAGGACAAGCATTATAGCTTGCCCTACCTAACAACGCATAATGTATATAATTTATATTCTGAACATTGAAATACATTTATTCACAACAGGTGAATGGTACATATTTCGCAATGAGGCACTGCACACAAAGATATAAAGAGAGAGAGAGAAAGATAAACATATAAATATTAAAATCCCTAAAAGGTGAAACTAAAATGCCATGGGTTAATCTACTTCATTTGCTATTCCTACTGCGTAACTTGCAAAAAGAAAACCAAATCAACAAATCTAGACTCACCTCTTCTTTTAGGAGGCATGGTTTGTATATCAGTACCTGAGGAGAATAAGAAAAGAAAAATCATTATACATTTAATCACTTTACACTGTTTCATGCATCAAATGATTGCAAAGTATAAAACCAAACGTATGCCACAAAATCATTGAATACTTAGAGACACACATGTAGTTTACGAAATAGATGTACTGTAAATATTTTTCAATTTTTTTCTAAAGCATTTTGAATTTTTCGATACTGCAGCAACTGTGACATGGTCGAGTGGTTTAAGCACTTGACTTGAAATTCAAAGGTCTTGGTTCGATCCCCGACACGGCACTAATGTCCTTTGGCAAGGCATTAATCACACTCGACCTAGGTGAGGTACATGGGTACCTGGCAGGAATTAATTCCTTGAAATGTTAGAGCGCTGTAATGACAGCTAGGCTAAAGCCGGGGTAATAATTAGTGCGCCTCGGAATAGAATTGTCTAGATAGACGGCGCTATAGAAATGCCTATTATTATTATTATTAACCATTTTAGGACAAAGGTCATGAAAGCCTGTCTTTGCATCTAAAATAGGGTTTTAAAACTATTTGTAATAGAGCATTGGTTTATGTCTACAAATCAATGGAAAAAATGATGACTGAAAATGTGTCTTATAAAATTTAATTTGTAAAACATATTTGTAATCATGGCATCATAAGTAATACAGATTTTCTTTTGAAACTGATCTCACCTTCTGGTATAATCTCAATGGTCTTTCGTGGCATGGTAACTCCTATCTGCTTTGGGGCACGTAGGATCTTGAACCATGACCTTTGAGGGCATTGTGGGGTCATGACCTCCCATGACCTTTGGAGGCATTGTGGGGTCAGGTCGTCCCATGACCTTAGGAGGCATTGTGGGGTCAGGTCGTCCCATGACCTTAGGAGGCATTGTAAGGTCATGACCTCCCATGACCTTTGGTGGCATTGTGGGGTCAGGTTGTCCCATGACCTTAGGAGGCATTGTGGGGTTGCCACCCATCATGGGTTTCTTGGGTGGCATGCCTCCGTGGACTCCACCTGAAACAGAATTTGACAAGGAGATGTGAGCATGCATAACCATACATGGGCCTACTTAATTATATAGATATATAGATATATGGATATACATGTATAATGTACACTTCCAATCTTATTGAAGACGTAAAATATGTGAAATATTTCCTTTTAAACTGTTACAGTGACAGGAGGATTGGCCTGAATTGAGTGTTTTACAAAATACAAGAAGGATCTTTATATTTGTACCTCTTTAATCATGCATTGTGTTACAAAATCTTGTACCTACAAGAAGTAGATAATATACAATAATACCATTTCTAATGATACCAAGCATTTAAAACAAAATCTACTTTATGGGTACGTATTGACTATTAGAAAATGAAAATGAAAATGACTTTACTTTTCATTGCTTACATTCTTTTTCATTAATTTGCTATCATCCAATCCAATCCTGGTATTTATATAGCGCCAATGTCTAGTTGCCTAATCAAAGGCACTATCATGTGAAGTCAAACTACTGAAGTCAAACCAACATCTGCAGACAATGTTCAATGCTCTTTAAAAAACTGTTTTTGGTAGCACAGGTATATAATAGAGTTTCTGAAATACTTGAATGCATGAATAATTCTCTAAAACATTGATATACATGTTAATGAACATCACATCGATATTTTCTGGTGGAAAAATGTGTGATAAACACATGGCCTAATCTGTGAGCCACAAATGACGCTAAGAGTTGACTGACCTTGAGATCCTGTACCATGATCCGTCTCTGTGTTACTACGGTTACGGATTGATACTCTCTCAATGACGACTGTTGCTAAGGATGTGATCGGATCTCCGTTGGGGTTATAGAAGGACGCCCTTGGGTTGTCTGGATTGGTGCTTGTGATTGGACGGATAGGATCGGGTGGATCCAAAGGAGAATTGCTGGACTGTGAAATAAAATAGACATAGACACTTTGTTTGCTTTCATTACCTTTCTGCATGGCTGCTTGTTTGCCACACATGCAATTTTGCACAAAACAATAGGCACCAATTCACGAAAAGATTGCTTTGTGAAACATCACGGCTTTGCAAATCACCCATTTATGGTCTTAATTAGCTCCGTTAGAACCCTTTTTTAACACAGGTATAAATCTTGTACTTAAACAGTTGATATAATAATCTTGAAGCATCTCAGTAAATCTATCCCATGAAAAATACATTATGGCAGGGATATTATCTATGTGGCGTATAATCATACACTCATACAAACTGCCTATAGGGGCATCTTCAAAACAGTGTGTATGTGGAAGGGGGAGGGAGGAGGCAAACACATTAATAACAGGATAATGCTATAAAGATACACAGTCAATTACAAAGTTAATTAGGGGGGGGGGTGAAGCAACTTTTCCCTGTTCCCTAAAGATCAATGCCCCTGCTCTTATGGGCCTAGTGTAAAGGGTGCACATTGGTATCAACTTTGTGTAGAATTCTGTTAATGTTTTTTTGCTAATATGAGATCATTTTATTACTGCTATGTACAGTTACTAAAGACAACATAAATATATGAGAAAAGTGAAAAAGACATCTGTTTAAATTCAATGGGTGAACAATTATAAACAGGATTTATTTATAGTTAAGACCAGTTGAAGAAGTCTAGGCAGTGGATCAAGAGAGGCAGTGCAAGCTAGTACATGTAGAGTTAACAACTAAATTATTCTGACCTGTACCAAGTTTTGTAATTTTTAAGTGTGTGAAAAACTGATCTGTCCTGATTTATGTTTCTTGAGAATGTTACATATTAAAGCTTACATCTGAAAGTATTCAACAGAGGCCCTAATTCAAATAGTCCACCTTTCATTCTTGAGTAACGAAAAACACAAAAGACATAAAATCTACAACGGGTATGAATAATTTAGTTGTTAACTGTATGTTTTGTACTTACATTGTACATGATTCCACTGTCTGTGCCCGCATCCCATGGCTGAAGATAGAAAACCTTTCTCTCGACCCAGCCGCAGTCTGCTGTACACAAGTTTTCCTTTGAGATACCGACACACCAGTCAGGGCTAGGACCCATCATAGAGACCGCTGATACAAGGTTACGTTGGGAATCTGTCTTGAAGTAAGACGTCATGTTACGTAGTCTAGGACCATAAGCAGGAAACAGACCTCGACTGAAGATCACTGTCTTGACATTGTCTCCCTGTTTTAAATAGGTATAGAGGGAGAGAGAAAGAGAGAGAGAGAGAGAGCGGATAAGAGAGGGGGATATAGTGAGAAAAGAAGGAAGAGAGAGGGAGGAGGTGGGGGTAGTGAGAGAGAGAGAGAGAGAGAGAGGGGGATATAGTGAGAAAAGAAGGAAGAGAGAGAGGGAGGGGGTAGTGAGAGAGAGAGAGAGAGAGAGAGAGAAAGAGGAGAGACAGTCAGTAACAGAGATAGAAAAAGAGAGATGAATGGAGAAAGCGGAAAAGGGAAGACAGAGTGAGAGAGAGAGAGATGTTGACAAAGTAAAAAAGGGAGAATGAGATATGGATAAAGGGAAAGGGCAAGAGAGGGAGAGATAGAGTGGTGGACAATGAGAAGAGAGAGAGAGAGGGGGGGAAGAGAGATGAAGAGAAATGCAGCGCAATGGGAAACAGAAAGAAAGGGAGTAAAAGGATAAAAGTTGGATAGAAAACAATAGAGAATAAAATGAGATGCATATATAAAGAAGAATGATAAACTAAAAATAATTTTTCAAAAATGTTATTATATTTCTATAGTAATCAACAACATAATGGCAAGGCGTTATATATTTCTTCTCTGTAACAACATATTAGAAGCTTCTGTGTGCAAAATCAAAAGGCACTCAAATATTTCTGTGAAATGCATTTGAACATCATCAGCAGATCTGATACAAAATCCATGTTAACAAATTTTACAATTTAATACATTTCTAAAGCCTTTTCCATCAATCATGTTTTTACAATAAAGAACTGAGAAGCCAACTCAAAATCTTTATCAATATTCATGTTGTATTTCTTAGTATGAATCTTATTCTTTCTCTTGGTACATAATCCCCCTAAAAAAGTGAGCTTGAATCTATAATACTTTTCATAATATATTTTATTTGTGTTAAGGGAATAGTATTGAAAACCTAATCTGCCAAATACCCTGCACTCACAATCGACTTTTATATAACATATTTCTGTCTCATGCTACAAATGTCTCATCCATAATTCATTTTTATTCATCCCTGCCGTGTGTTCACGCAATTATAGCACATAGTTACACTGCTGAATAAAACATATATTCTCAACTCTATTTTCTTTCAGCATTATCGCTGTAACATACATATACTTACATTGCTGGGTCCAGGAAAAAAAGGGGATGACGGTGAAAGAACCAGTGTCTCTATCTTATCAGGGAGGGGTGGGGGGTGGGTGGGGAGGGCAAACTCCTTTCATGCGGATAGAAAGATTTCTTGCTACTTCTAAGATCATGCCTAAGGTATGTATTTGTTTGCAGTATTCAAAAGCCAAATAATGTTTACTATGAAAATATCTTATGCCTGTATCATGATACATGTACAATAAATGATAATAATGATAATAAAACTAATAACGATAATAATAATAATCATCCACTTATATTTTATATGATTGAGGATCTCTTGTAGGTCTGTATGCAGTGAGTGATTCATTAAAATAATAGGGAGCTAGTCCATTAAAATATTTATAAGCTAATAACAGTGTCTTTAACTGGATGCGAGATTGGACTTATAACCAATGTAAGTTTCACAAGACAGTTCTTCATTGATGCGGGTTTTAAACGTAGGCCAACTAGACTAAACTTAACTCTGTCATACATGTAGCAGCTAGAATAAGACAGAGTTAACAGCATATTCAGAAAAAATACACCATTACTTGTATCTCTTACACTGTATGTTCATTATTTACGCTGTAGAATTCAGTTCTGAATTATTCATTATATAGAGGAAATCATGTCACTTCAGATTATTTCTGCCCTGACAACTTTTCCCTCGGGTAGTTGATAAATAGTTTCCTATGGCAAATGTGAAGGCAAAGAGCATGTAATCTCATGTGATATCCCTTTTTCAGGATGATTACATCTCACTTCTTATTTTTTTCAGATACTACTACAACTACAGTCAAACCTGCTTTAGTGAACACCTGTCTACAAAGACCACATTTTTTGTTTCCCTTGAAAATGGTTTCTCATTAAAACATGTGCTATAGGCACCTGTCTACAAAGACTACCTGCCTATAAAGACCACTTTTCTTGTCTTCCTTGGGTGGTCTTTATAGACAGGTTTCACTGTGCTGCTGCTGCTGCTGCTACTACTACTACTACTACTACTACTACTACTACTACTACTACTACCACTACACTACCACTACCACTACCACTACCACTACCACTACTACTACTACTAATACCACCACCACCACCACCACCATCACTACTACTACTAATACTACTACTACTACTACTACTTCTACTACTAATTATAGTAGAATGACAACAACAACACTAATAATTTTGACAACCCAGAGAAACCTCATCAGCTCCAATGCTGTTATTCCTGAGGACCCTTCAATTACTATTACCCTAGCAATTGCCACCAGAATCCAATTACACTGGGGGCAAATATGGATCAATGTCTTGCCCAAAAAGATTAGTGCCAGGATGAGATTCAACCCCTCAACCTTTGGACTCGGAATCAAGTGAATGAACCACTATACCACAACATCTCCACATTAATACTATAGATCATACTGGATGATTAACCCATGGCTTTCCACTTGAGTTTAATAAAAAGGGACTTTACCTCAATGAATGCCTTGGACAAAGTCAATGAAAATAATGGATGCCATGTCAAACTAATTGCTTTCTACTCCATGGCTTGAAATTAGCATTTTTGTCAAGAGCTTATTACCACATACATCTTGAAAACCTGGCAATACTGTCCTAGGCAAGCATGTGGTTGCATTTTTGATAGAACTTTTTGAATTAGCCTCCATGGGTTTTCAAGATTTTATTACAACTTTGAAAACATATCAGAGCTGCTCTTAATATCATGAAGGTCACCTAGTTATGCTGATCGTAACCCATTGCTTTCAGAACAGGATATTTTTTTAAGGGCTAAATTGATCACATATAGTTCTTCAAATTAGCAACACAACTACTTTTCTTTCATTCCTAGAGTGTTAAAATATGATATGATATCTCTGAAAACAATATACAAGGTTATGCAGATATATATTGTCAACAAATTGAAAAAAGATGCAATTTTGATCGAAAGGCTATTTTCCTTTTTATAATTCCTGGCATCAAATGCAATATGGACAGAAGTGGACTCAGTGAGTGCAGAAATTGTTGGCCTTTCTTCTCATGCATCTGGCATATTTTCAGGGCTCTGAATCAAAATTGATTGAGCCAAACCAAAAAATTTGGAATGATTGTCACGACTATAAAAACCAACTGGCTCCTGTAATAAACCAACTGGCTCCTGTAATAAGCCTACGGGAATGACAGAATTCAGTTATCAAGGCTTCTTTCACCAGGGTGGCTTTATCTGTGATTTCAACACTGTTTTACAAGAAGCCCTGTAAATTAGCAAATACAATATGAACAGTATAATACAAGATAAAAACAAAACATGATCAAACAAACGAGTAGTTGCAAGCAAATAAATGTGCATGACGAAAGTTGAAAAGACATATATATACAAGGCAAAGATAACCAAAAGAATATACCAGACAAAAATAGCAAAAAGAATATCCCAGACAAAAATAGCCAAAAGAAACTGAACCCAGAGAGTATGTATATGTATGAAGACTTAATCATGTCGTTAGCGTTTTTATGAACAAACGAATCCGTCATATATCTTACTGTACAGATTTGTTCATTCATAAAAATGCCAGCGATATGTTTACAAGTTTAAGATGGAATGTGTACCTCTTCTTTGATTTCTCTCTCTAGTCTATACGGGCTGCCCCACTCAGCCACCATCTTGATGCCGTACGATGCATACTGCCCGTACTCCCAGATAGTATAGTCTGTACTATGAGATGCTCCAATCAAATCAGACCAGTGATTACCGTTCCCTGAAAAGATCAGAAAAAGAAACAGGTAATGGTTGGATAGCTGGTCAGTATAGGCTGGTCATTGGTCAGTCAATGGGCCATTCAGCTATTTGGTGTGCACCTGAACTGGCTAAACCATCCACTTGCTCAGTTAGTGACTGAAATCAATCAACTAGACCTACTAGTTTAGTAAGGTAAAGTTAGCAAGTCAACTGATAAGTCATTCAGTCATTATGGTTGAAACTTAAAGATTGTGTTATGCACTTGGTCAGTAGAAATTTTGAGTGTTGGTCAACAAGTAATATAGTCATATTTAAAAAAAATATAGTTTTTATTGATCAAAATCAAAGAATAATCACATTAATTGTACTTTTGTTCAGTCAAATTATTTTATTTGACAGGTTTTGTGTCAGTAAAGTACTTGTTTAGTCGGTCAGTTTTAAAGGTTATTCAGCTATTTGAGGAGCAGCCTCATTGGTTAGGTCATTAAATTAAAAACAAATCCATGATAATATTACCAGTGGGATACTGTCTTGGATGTGTCTGTGGAGTCCATGTACTAACGAAGGTGAATCTATACTTGGCTTCTTGGTTGGGCGGGGCACAGCAGGCATAGGGGTCAGGGGTCGGGGATGGGGCTGGACCATTTCCTGCACTCTCTGTAAAAGAAAAGAGGAATAGATGGTATAAATGAGTGTACCGTAAGTTATATCATAGATGTACATGCACAGCAGTGTGAAATTGCTTGATTCATTACATGCATGGTGTAATGACATTAGACAAAGAGAACAACATTAATCCTGCTGTGTAATATACAATGTTTACCCCTCCCCCTCAAAAAAAGAAGAGAAAAGAAAAGAAGAGAACAGGAAAGAAGAAAAGAAAGAAAAGAAAAGAAGAGAACTGGAAAGGAGAAAAGAAAGAAAAGAAAAGAAGAGAACTGGAAAGAAGAAAAGAATGAAAAGAAAGAAAAGAAAAGGAAAAAAAGGAAAGAATCAGTAATAAATATCTGAATAAATACACATACACAAGTTCAACCTCATAAAGATAATGATTTATGCAGTACATAGATTCTTGATGCTTTGGATTGAAGTCAAACATAAATAATATTAATCACAGGGAGGAGATTATGAATCAAAAGTTATATTACAAACAGAAATCAATTCATGTTATAAATTTGAATTGATGTTATCATAATATTTTGTTGGAAAAGATGGGATAGACTAGACTAAGATGCCCTCCTTTTTCCTTCTTACCCATCGATGATCAACTTTATTTCCTGTCTATTTCTCATTTTGAGTATCCCCTCTGTTATAAATATTACTTTTAAGTTTTTTTTCAAACCTGAGTAAATTAAAGATCAAATTTAGCCACTGGCAACAAGCTGTAATCAAATCCAAGCATCTAAGTTTCTCGAACCCTTTCAATACCAAGAGGAACCTACTAATAATTAAAAAGAAATTATGTATATGTGAACACATGTACGGTAGTCACATCTGGGACATGTCTTTAAAGAGCTGCCATTAATTTGGACCGATTGCAAGTCTAATCTAATCAATTCCAAACTACCATATTTTCAGTACAGAGTTGTGATTTACCGTGACAACAATTTGTGATTGATTTCAATTAATTGTAACTGTTTAAAAGATAGGGCAATGATACCCAGTTTCTAATATCTAGGTAAAGATTCTATATTAATACCATACCTCTCTCACACAGTTGTAGAGTGAGATCACCATCTTCAGCAAACCAAACAGTCTTCTTCTGTATTACACCAGCTCTGTGAGGGATGGAAGATAAAGATTGTGTTAGAGAAGACAAAGAGGACAATAAACAGGCTGCAAAGGTAAGGCCCCCCAAAAAATTAGTAATAATAATAATTGTATTGGAGTAACAGGCTATGAATAATGTACAGTAGGTAGGTCACTTTGTCACCACCTGGATAATGGGGTAATTATACTCACAGAGTTTCCACATACATACACAAAACAGAACATCTGCAGCTAAACTAAAAAAAATCCACAGAAAAGAAGCAAAAGTAGCAAAACGAAAGAGATTGTAAAAAGTGATATCACAATGTTGCGCTATTGTGCTTGCGATATCAAACATGTTCTATTGTAATGTGAGGGGATTATTTTGGGGTTGGTCAGGTTATGCCAATACAACATTTAATGTTGCCTAAGTAAATGATAAATGAAATTCATGGATTATGAAAATTAAGAGCTTGGTGAAATGTAATTGTTTACTAGCAATTTATCAGTTAGACGGACAAATCAAGCTTTATTTCCTTCCTACTTTTTTAATTAAAAAAACAAACATCCACCATTCATATTGATTTTTTTTTTAATACAGAGATCTATAAAAGAATTACAATCCAATATCCTCATTATTACAGCTGTAATTTGTTGACACTTTTGTAGTAAAGTGGTCCCTTCTGTGTCAAGTTTATGCTAATTTTTATTGATCTCGTTCTCTGGTGTATTCAAACTAACTGACACCATCTTGAAAATGATCATTTAACTTTTAAAAGAATTTTGAAAATCGGTCATAAAGGATTAAAAGCCAGACTTTATAATTAGCGAAACACTACACAGTGGAATTCTCATAGGATTCTCATCAGGAATCGACATTGATTCCACCCTTCCTTTTTAATAATAAATGGTTAATTTTCTTTAACCTTTCAGAGACATTCCTTTAAACTTCTCAGACAAAATCCAAAATAGACCCTTTTAAAATCACACCCACACAGCATCATACCCTGTACTTTTAGATGAATGCTGAGTCATGGCTCAGTAAGAAATGGAGACAGCATGTTCTAATTCTCACAACTTGTTTGCGTAGGCGTGTTTTGAAAATACATCCATTGGGACCTTTGTTATTATGAACAAGGATACAAACACTCAGAAATATCCATATCATTAACAATGTATAGTTCACAGGCTTGACTTTTGTCTGTTATAATGATTGGGAGTCATCATCCACACTGCTACATACAAACCAACATCGACTGATCGACTCTTTGCAGTAACTACACATTTTTACATGAAATATTAATTTTTTCTTCTTCTTTTCCGTGAAATTATTATATGAGCCTTGTACGACATGTTGAAACCTTCTGTCTAGGGCAATAGCTGTAAGAATTTATGTTTCAGATAATATTCTTCAACTGATTCAAATTAATATTTCTTTTATCTTCTTACATATTTCAGTATGTAAAATGGACAACTCATTCATTGCAACTGACACAAGGTGTCTAGAATAACAACTATAAGAAGATCAGTTATTCTGGAGAGAAAAGAACTTTGTTTAATAACTTACCGGTATATCCTTTAACTTTTTCTCACCCTGGATCTAAACCCCTAGAGGGCCACATTCTTTAGAGTAAAATGGGATATATACACCGATTATTAGGGCTTTGATTGTCTGAACAGAAGGAAAAGTGGTATCAGAGCGCTACATTTGAATCGATCATGCAGGCTTGGGGACAGAGAATGGCTTAAGCATCTTGTAACCCACCATGTCATCTCGATGATGAACCTCATATTGGAACCTTGGCTCTTATTACATTGCTCTAAAGTTCATACTGTCAATTCTTTTCCCATTCTCATTATCTCTTCATAAAGACCTCACATTTTCATCTCATTTCATGTCAATCATACCTGCTAGCGATGAGATCAACAATCCATCTTATGGCATGATGTAGGAAGCATCCTGCCTGTGCACCATTACCTCTAGCACATATTGTTTTCTTCAAGTTTTTGACGACATATTGACCCAATGTTTTCAGATACATTACCGGTACCTTTTATTTTAATAATGCAGCAATCAAATCAAAATATTATGGTTGCCAATTTGAAGTACAGTATATGACCATATGCACTTTAGCCCTAAAAATAAACCCTGCCCTGAAATTTAGATTACTAAAACATGAAATAAAATCACTGCATGTCTCATGCACATAAAGGGGGTGTAGCCTGACGAGACTACGTGTCTTTCCCGTGGCCTGACTCGGGGCCAATCGGGTTTAATACGACTACGGACGACGCGACCGCAGCAATCACATGCGTGCAACATACGCGAAACCGAAGCATGCAGAGAACTTCGGTCTGTTTCGCGTACGCTGACCATGTATAGAGAATAAGTCGCTGACTACCGTTAATCAAGTCCATTCGTTTACGTGCAGTTCTCCAAAAGAAGACATAGATGGCGTTAACCAGTACTTCGTCAGGCCACAACCCCTTTAACCTTTCATTCTTGATGCCTACTGTAAACGCTATTATTTTCGCGTGATTAATTTTTCGCGCTGAGCGACCCTTAAACATATTCGCTGGTTCTTAAATTCGCGTTGCACGCAATTCAGCCCGATCAAAACACGCATAAGAAGTCATGCTTACATTTTCGCGAGTTCTAAAATTCGTGCTTGCCGATCTTAGCGCAAAATCCGCGAATATTTCCTTGTTACAGTATTCATGATAATGAGAATGATATCTGAGTGTTCAATTGATAAGGGAAGGTTATTAATGTTGTCATATTTATGTAACCTCTTCTGAGGGAATAGGGGATCTGATGGGATTGCTCAATTTGCTTCCTCCCAAGATTCAGATATATATCGCAGTCACGTAATTCTCTTCTGATATCATGCTTACAGCCAATCACATCAGGCAATTGCATGACCCATATGCATGCATCGCCAGCAGCATCATGCAATCGCCAACAATTGTTTGAGAGTTAATTCTCGTCAAACTCCCAATTAGTACAGCACTGGACTCAGAATTACACCCAAGCGTACTCTTTACACTAGCTTAACCTGACCTACAATCAATCTCTGCCCTAACCCTAATTACATGTATATATCAAGGTAGAAATAACACTACAATCGTTGATCACTAATCATGCATTGCAATGCCATAGAGATTCTTCCATTAAAAGTTAATTATGAATGGAAAAGCAGATTAATTATGTCTGTTTTAGATGTTTAGAATCCTTAATGAGTAAATAAACCAAATCAAAATTCTTTAACTCCAAAAATACACAGTTTTAAAGATTAGCATAACCCAAGTATATTTTGGCCTTTATGGGCGCAGTTAATGAAACTAAAATGTAAAGTTGTTATCTATTCGGAAATGAGGAAAGAACAAATTCCATCTTTTAAACATAAATTTTGCATTTGCTTGTACTATAAGATCCTGAAAGCCCCACTGCACTACTTGTAGCTACTTGCTCCCTCTATATAGAAAACAATGCCTAAGCGGTGACTGTTAGTCCCCAATGATCCTCTTTTTCTTATGTTAATTGAGAGCTGAGTTGATGAGATAACCACCTGTCAGTGACCTAGCTGGGAGGTCTAATCCCTCCTGCCAAACTAGTGCAGATGGGCTTTAAATCTTATGCTGCACCAGGGAAAAACTAATTTGTTTTAATGCTACTAGTTTGATCATGAGAATGAAAGCAATCTTGGTTATTTGTTATTATTTATTCAAAGTAAATACACCACAATTAAATCAGTATCCAAAACCTTTCTGCAGATAGGATTAATCTGAAAGGAGACTGTCATGAAATGCATCTCAAAGTAAATTTCCATTCCGTTGAAAATCTAAAACCCTTCTTGGATTCTAATATAAAAACCTGAACAACGGTGGATCTTTAAGGACATAACTGGTACACCATTACTTAAAATGTTAAAAAATGGCCTCGTACATGTATTGCATGTCACCTATTGAAATGTGTGAACATGACAATGATGTGTTATGTAATCCCAACATCAGGGGTGTTCACAAAGATCCTAAGTTGAACTTATCTCTAAGTTGGACTTAACAATTATGGTAAGCCGTTAGCATCTTTGAAAATATTTTGTAAAAATTATTTTAAAAGGCATAAAATGTTGATTCAAATCATTCATGTATTTACCAAGGATATTTCATGTTCTTGATGTGGAATTTATAAAAATTCTAAAATACTTGAATATATTTATGTTAAGGCTACAAATGGCCCTCCATAATGTTTAAGTCCAACTTAGAGATAAGTTCAACTTAGGATCTTTGTGAAACACCCCCCAGGTCTAAGGGATATACAATAGGGTATTGAAATGACCCTTGAGTGCATTTTTCTATAGTTGTGATCGTGTTTAGGAAATCTCTCTATAGTGATATAGCCAATACGCCAATGAAAAACAAGTTCCTAAAAAACACCCACCCTCTAAGATCATGATTATCAAAGTTCATTCCCCCTTGATTTCAATTGTCTTCAAGGTGACTAAAAGTAATGGAAGAGGATAAGTCTGGAGACTGTTTCACAAAGACTAAGATCGACTTTGAGTTGGACTTAAATATGGCAGGCTGGTCATGCCACTGTTTGCTCTCACCATTATGATCTTTAGATACTTTTTCCTTCAATAATGAATTATCAAACAATGTAAATTCTGTAGATTTGTGAACACGATTTGTACGTCCCTTAAGAGACCAATGCCAGTAAATGGTGAGAGCAAACAGTGGCATGAACGGCCTGCCATAGTTAAGTCCAATTTAAAAGTCGATCTTAGACCCCGTTCTCACTTACTTTGAAAGTGGTCTTAGTTAGACCGCTCCAGAGGAACAGGTCTTGAGGAACGGTTTGCGAGCGTTCACACTCCGAGCAGTTTTTTATGGCTCAAACCGCTCCACGAGTCAAAGTGGTATTGTTGCTATGGCAGCTGAGGTCAGCGGGTAATTTTTTCGCGCGGAACGTCACTAGCTCACTTCCGTTCACATTGCACGTTAGAGCGGTCCAAACCGCTCCCGAGGTGGTCTTCTGGAGCGGTCCAGAAGTCCACTTCCTGGACCACTTTGACCGTTCTCACTCACCTAAGAACCGCTCCTGAGGAACGGGTCTTGGTTAGATCGCTCCAACGAAGTGTATGAGAACGGGGTCTAAGTCTTTTTGAAACACCCCCCAGAATTTCTAGATCAAATATTTATGACTGACTGCTGCTCTTTTCATGCTTGTTCAGATATGGTGCAGTAACTGCCGCAACAAAGGACGTGCGCGTATCCACTGAGCTCTGTGTTATAAGATACAGAAATGGGAAGCATGTTACACTTTACGCCATCATAAACAACAAAAATGTGGTGGTTTTGCCCGGTCATATCTGAACGAGCTTTAATAACAATGGAAGAAGATGACATGGCCAGAATTCTAGATCAAATATTTATGAATAGATATTGCTCTTTTAGCTTTTATGATACTCGCATGACTGATGACTAGTGTATATAAAACCATCAAGTGAATTTGTAATGTGTTGAGCTTCCTTTCAAAATGCATTAACGCCACTTAAAGATACTATGTCCCTTTTGCAGCCAACATCAATTTCTGTAGAATTTTGCAGGAATTATGAATATGTTTGATTTGATTTGA
Organism: Mesocentrotus franciscanus; assembly: GCA_037976565.1. Lineage (NCBI taxonomy): Eukaryota > Metazoa > Echinodermata > Echinoidea > Camarodonta > Strongylocentrotidae > Mesocentrotus > Mesocentrotus franciscanus. The sequence goes on along the minus strand of CP137681.1, from coordinate 8,881,380 downwards.
TTTGATTTATTTATTTCTGTTTGATTTTCTTTTTCTTTACAGTTTTACAAATATATAAGAAACAAATCATTGAACATTTTATACATGACAAAAGAGTATATAAAACATAGTAAGGTTGGCTGTAACTAATCGAGAACATCAAACAGGAGGGTTGACAAAGTAAGCAAAGCTTGATAGCATGACTACCCTCAATGGATACATAATACAAATATAGAGAAAACAAAATATTGGTAAAAGGGAAAAAAGAAAGAAAAAAAAAAGGAAAAAAGGAAGGAGGGGTGTACATCAAGATTCACAGATTTATGTGGTAGATGGATTTCAATTTTATATATATATATGAGGATTAAAAAAAAAAAGAAGATGCACATTTGAATATTGGGTGGCCAACTTGGGATATATTATAGAATGAGAAGACTCGCGAGGTTTCTGGACAATAAGAATAAGAATTTGAGATCAGCGAGCTGGTATGTGAAGACTAAACCTCGGAGCCTTGAAATGTTTGTATACAAAAAAAATGTTTAGTCAGTATCCCAAGTAGGCCACTTTTTATTCATACGTTTATTCATACATGTCATGTATGTCCCATCTGTGAAATTTAAACGTTAGCAGTGTCCTATTATTCAAATTATGCAAGGAAACCTGTTTACTTTCTAGATTCACTGTCAGACACTACTGAGTGACTGACTGACATTTTTTCTTTCTTTGGTAATAACATACATGAAATGAACTGTAAAGGGTACATGTACATTAGCATTTGTCTACATCAATAACCCACTTCTTGTAATGGCCAAAATTAAACTGGTTGAATCTTAGCGCAGCACAAAGCGTTACGGCCATCCGGTACAAGGGTCTGAATATCAGACTATTACTAAAATGATTGCAATCACTAAAGTCGATTCGACAACTAATGCTCGTCATTTTCCCACTAAAAGACGTTTTCAAGCCCTTTCGTTTTGAGGGAAGTTCTAAATTAGTATTATCTTTCAAATGCCGTTGGAATTTAACCTTTCCATTTTTTTGGCCTGCAAATGGGACATAGTACCTTTAAGGTAATTTGAGATTGATACAAATAAACTGTTATGATGGAGGAAAGGTTCATTCTGATGGCTAAATGATTTGCCATAAACAGCTTTCTTTAACCTACAACTGTGTGTTTTGTATAAATCTGAAAAACAGACTCAGGCTTGAACACAGCAATTATTGTGCAGAGCTATACTACTTGCAGGTCTAAAACCGTGGCTTGGGCTGACATTTGATGCGTTTTGCAGCAAAACTGTTCTCATATTGGAAAGGTCGCTCTACTCTTCAGTTGACTTTGCAGTTTGATAACCAATTCATTGCAATTACTCTTCAGACTTGTCACCAATCAATTATTCATCTTCTCTGAATTCCCACAGTGGTGATCTACAATGTCCAGCTATGCATCGTAAGTAGCCGCACGTGGGATCTTTAACCCTAGCTCATCCTCAAGTTGGAAACACCACTGCATGTGTGATCGGGGAAGAGGACAGTTCATTTTTATGCATGACAAATGTCAACTGTGGCGATCCTCCTGTTTATTCCATTGCAAAACCAAAGCCTTTAAATATGTAACGAGCCTTGATTTGGACTGCATACATGTGTACTTTTAAAAATAGTGTTCTATATATGCCCTTTGGTAGTACTAGTAGTATAGTAGAAGTAGTAGTATAGTAGAAGTAGTAGTATAGTAGAAGTAGAAGTAGAAGTAGAAGTAGAAGTAGAAGTAGAAGTAGAAGTAGTAGTAGTAGTAGTATAGTAGTATAGTAGTAGTAGTAGTAGTAGTAGTAGTAGTAGTAGTAGTAGTAGTAGTAGAAGTAGTTGTAGTAGTAGTAGTAGTAGTAGTAGTAGTAGAAGTAGTAGTAGTAGTAGAAGTAGTTGTAGTAGTAGTAGTAGTAGTAGTCTAGTAGTAGTCATAGAAGTTGTATAATTTGTATTACTATTATTTATTATTCTCATTATTATTATTATTGTTATTGTTGTTGTTATTACTACTATTATTATTACTATTATTATTATTATTATGATGATGATTATTATTATTAGTAGTAGTAGTACGATAACGTGATTATCACAAGGCTAATCTGCCACAAGACCATAATTTAAAGAGTGCAATATCATAATTTTGAGAAGTTTATATAATTCTGAGTGAGATTAACCTTCCCTTCATGAAAAGAGAAGTTTTTATACTAAAAATAGATTAATTATTTGACAAAAAAATTAGAAGTTCAGAAAGTAGTGTAGGGATTTATTTTGAACTTCTTAATTCATTTCCTATTCATTTTCTATTCATATTCATATTCATATTCATATGCTCTATTCATATTCATGAGTCATCCCTCATTCACATTCACCCTTTTAATCCACCACCCTATCATCTATCTATCTCTCTCCCTTATTGGTTTCAATGTTCATTCAAGCTTAAAGTATAATTTACATCTTCTATGAATATTCAATATATACCTTTTGTTTATGTTTGAATATTCAAGAATACTTTGTAATGTTGATTTATACATGTTTGTTACTATATGAATATTAATTGGGTTTCTTTCTTATTTGCATGGAATTTATGCAAATGTTACATGGAATGCAGTTTTACTTTTAGACATTAAAAACCTGGTCAGTTAGCCAGTAGGTACCAACCCAACATCATGTCTCCTGGGCTGTCTCTGTGTACTTAAGAGTGCTGGGGATTATGTCAGAACCGCCACCCTACATTGGTGGCAGCGGTGTTTTTCTAGCCCTCTTCTAGCCCAGAGCTTCAGGCAGCTTAACCCAGGGGCAGCTGATAGTCAATTGGTTGGTTATCTTTTCACCCTACTTCAATTGATACAGTTACACGCTACTTCAATTAATACAGTTACACCCTGCTTCGTGTATTTTGCATCCTACTTCAGGTAATTTATTTCACCCTATTTCGATAGATGCAGTTTCTACTGTGCTCCTGCCAAAGTTATTTTTCATCCTGCTTCAGTAGAATTCTTCCTGCTTCGCGAATTGTTCTACATGCATAATCTGAAGTTGGTGAAATTTTCGAGTGAATCGGTGTATTTGGATCCACGTTCTTCAGTGTGAAACCTGTATGGACTCTGAACATTTTGTGGTGGTTTAGATGTGTTCTCGCAACTTCAAGTTTGTCAAGGCTGCAATACAAGGCTGACTTTAAGTATTGGTGAGTCACTTAGATTTAACCCTGTCCACAAATTCACTCTCCCTCATTTGTGCAAGAGCTATCCCTCCTTCAGTGGTCAAGTGTAATTTTGGGATGAATTTTTTTCTTCCCTTGTAAGCCATAGTATTTTATCAATCCTCCATTGTGCAAGAGATCTCCTTCTTCAATTGTCAAGTGTAATTGGGGATCTATTTTCTCTTCTCTTGCAAGATTTGGTATTATACCAGTCGTGATACTACTGTCATACTTCATCTTTGATACAGTATCTATTATCATCTACTACAACACATTTCACACCCTTCTTCGACGGATTTTATGTGCCATCATGAGTACATTTCGACTCGATCTTCCTGAAGTCTTTACTGGTGAAGACGGAAGGAATTTTGGACAATGGGTACGCAGACTCAAGTAGCAGCTGAAGTCCTTCCCCAGACAGAACGCAAACTTCATCTCATCCTCCCATCCAGACTGGCTGGTGCAGCATTTACAGTTTGGGAAAGCATCCCAAGATCAGACCAACAAGATTACAGTGTGGTTAGAAAGAAACTTATAGCTGTCTTTGGTAACACCAATTACTTAACCACTTTCAAATCTTGTATAGATGCACGGAAGCGGCAACAGAATGAGGCGTTAGAAGTTTTCGCGGCAGCGATTACAACCCTAGTCGAAGAAGCCTTCCCGGACTACGACACCGCAGGAAAAGATGGAGAGAAATTTCGCAGATTTCTCGCCGGTATCGACAAACCCCTGCAAATAAAAATCCATGAGATGGGTGCAACATCTTTTAACGGAGCGCTGGATATTGCTGTGAGAGTTGAGAGAGCAAACCGGACGGGACAACCGTCAGTAGCACCAGACTATACTATAGCCTCGACTTCGCCGAAGAGAAATGATGCCAGCTCGGTGACACTTGAAAAGGTCTTAAAGCGTTTAGATGAGCTGGAACTCAAGCTGGAAAGACACCACTCTAGACCAAAACATCAATACTTTGATGATCGTCGTCGCCAACCATCGAGATCACCCAGCCCATATGAACACCAATCTAGATCGAAGCGCCAATATTCAGATGATCATTGGCGCAAACCATCTCGATCACCTAGCCCATACCAACCACACCAACGACGCTTCAGGTCGCCCAGCCCCCTACGTCACCACCGCACGCAGAGCCCTACACATCATCGCTCACTTCGCGGGTTAAGCCCACCCAGACGTCATGGATACGACGAGGGTAGATCTGCTAGCCCACAACAGCTAAGATACTCAAACCGAGCTAACTGGCAGTCTTCACGTTCGACAACCGCCATCCCTCTGATGCAAGAGATTCACCCTATCATCAGTTGAACAGTGAACAACCAAGAAAAGTTCACTTCGATGACCAGGGAAACTACTGGTAGTTGGTGACGAGGGTCACTCATCAACTTCACCACTCGTGACCAAACAGACCCAAACTGAAAACAAATCTCATTCTCCATCTGCCTTGGCCGTTAATGATCGTTCTTCTCCTTCAGCTCCGCCCCTATATTCCAGCAATTGTTGACAACACATATATTTTGGCCTTTATTGACAGCGGTTCCTTTATATCGCTAATGAGTGCAGATTTCTACTACTCAATCCCAGAAAGCCAGCGAAGTATATTACAGAAGTCGACAACTCTGGCTTCAACAATAACTAGAGAAAGCATTGACATCATTGGCACAGCCTCACCCACCATCCATCTTGGTAACAAAACAATCAGGCATCTGTTCAGTGTTGCAAGGAACATAACTCATCCTTTCGTCATTGGTTGGGATTTTATGTTCCAACATGATGCCTCCCTTTCTACTACGACATTCACTATGCCTGGTGTGAGTATTCCACTGGTCGACCGTCATCAATATCAAGTACCACTCAAGTGCAATGTTTCGCTGATAGGAAAGGCAACTCTTCCTGGAATGAGTGAGGTGCATGTTCAAGGCCGACTTATACCCCCTCAGCCTGATGTAATTCCACAAGACTACGATGGAATCTTTGAGCCCTCCATCCATGAACATCTTCAGGTAGCAGGTGCAAGGTCCCTATCTCGACCGCAAGATGGTATCATCTTACTCAGACTGATAAACCCTACATCTGAGACAGTGCAATTGTCGGCAGACATCACCCTTGGACAGTTTTACTCTACAACAGGAAACGGTGAGGAGGAATATGAAGTCATGGACAGTATGGTAGCTGCCACACAGAAAGGTTCATCTGTTCAAGCCGCTTCGATGCTTCCTACTTCTAGTCTGTCCAATACCGAGTATGAGTGTGCTGAGCATCTACTCGATTCATTCTCGGATGTTTTCAGCAGCTCATCTGAGGATATTGGGCAGACCAACCTCGCCTACCACGACGTCACTACAACAACTGAGACTCCCACTCGAAAAAGGGCATATAGGACGTCACCAACTATAAGAGTCGAGATCCAGAAGCAGGTAGATGAGCTCCTTCGTCGCGACATCATCGAGGAAAGCTTTAGTCCATGGGCAAGCCCGATCGTTATGGTGCGAAAGAAGGACAAGACCTACAGGTTTTGTGTTGATTACAGAGCTTTAAATGCTGTCACTGTAAGAGACTCGCATCCGATTCCACGACAGGATGACTCTATCGATGCTTTGTCCTCCTCTTCCTACTTCAGTGTAATTGACCTATCTTCAGGCTATTGGCAGATCCCTATGGATCCGAAAGACAAGGAGAAGACCGCATTTACCACTGGAACTGGCCTTTATCAATTCAAGGTAATGCCGTTTGGTTTAGTCAACGCACCAATGACGTTCCAGAGGGTAATGGAAGCCGTCCTCCACGGTCTCCATTGGTCAACATGCCTTATCTACTTGGATGATTGCATTATACTCGGCAAGACATTTCAAGATCACCTACACAATCTCCAGGAAGTCTTACAACGATTCCGAGAAGCCAATCTCAAGCTGAAACCTTCGAAATGCCAATTCTTTCGAAAGGAAGTAACCTATCTGGGACATGTGATCAGTACGGCTGGAGTTCTACCCGATCCAGTCAACACCAAGAAAGTCTCATCCTGGCCTCGACCAAAGACTCCAACCCAAGTGAGATCTTTTCTAGGACTTGCCTCCTACTATCGACGATTTATGCCCAATTTTGCTCAAGTAGCATCTCCACTCACTGACTTGACTCATAAAGGCAGGAAATTCATCTGGACTGATGATTGCGAGGAAGCCTTCAACCAACTGAAGTCCTCTCTCACAAGCCCGCCAATCCTTGCATACCCAGACTTCAACAACAAGTTTGGCTTAGCCACTGACGCTTCACAAGATGCTATTGGAGCCGTACTCTCTCAGATGCAAGATGGTAATGACAGAGTAGTTGCTTTCTACAGTCAAAAGCTTACAGAGTCCCAGCGTAAATGGTCTACCTACGATAGGGAACTGTGGGCAGTTATCTCATCAATCCGACATTTCAGGCATTATCTTAGGGGCCAAGAATTTGACATTCTCACTGACCATCGCCCTCTGCTGGGTTACAATAGAGTACCTATCCAAGACGATGCAACAGGGCGGAGAGCAAGGTGGGTTGTTGAGTTGAATGCATACTCTTTCACCATGAATCACAGGAAGGGCACTGCACATCAAAACGCCGATGCAATGTCGCGTATGCCAGAAGATGTATCACACCCTGTTGGTATGGTGAACACACGCTCCTCTACAAGGAATTCCCATGCAACCCAACCAGACCAAGAAACAACCATTCCAAAGTCATGCAACTCAATGGCTGACAAAGCTCCTGAGAACTTTATCCTCGCCAACCATCATGCTGATCTACAATATCATCAGCAACACGACAGAGACATTCAGAGAATAATCAATTACGTCAAAGAAGTACACCATCCAACAGTGAGAGAAGTCAGACGACAATCACCTCGTCTACGACGTCTTCTATGGCAACTCCTCGTCTTGTACTTGAGAATGATCTCTTATACCGACGACGACAAGGCAACTCAGGTTCATCCTCTCTTCAGGTAGTTGTGCCAGAATCTCTTATCCCTCAAGTCCTGGAAGAGGTACATGGTAATCCATCCTCTGGACACTTCGGAGTTCAACGCACACTACACAGGGCTGAATCTATGTGTTATTGGCCATTCATGCACAAAGATATAACCAACTACTGCAGAACTTGTCCTGCCTGCGAGTCAATTAGATCTCCAAGTCCTAAGCACAGAGCTCCGCTTCAGAACATTACGACCGATCACCCTCTTCAAATGGTTTTCGCTGATATAGCCGAGCTTCCGACTTCGAGAAGCGGGTACCACTATATTTTGGTCGTTGTTGATCACTTTAGTAAATACACCAACATTTACCCCATGCGAGACCAGACCGCCCAGACTGTGGCTCGACACCTATTCGAAGAATACGTCAAAGAGCATGGAGTTCCTGAGTCACTACATACAGACCAAGGAAGACAATTTGAATCCCGACTAGTCCAGGATCTCTGCAAGAGGCTCGGTATTCAAAAATCTCGATCATCCCCATACCACCCACAGGGAGCTGGCATCGTTGAAAGAGCGAACAGAGTTATTAAAGAACAACTTGCTAAGTACATAGCAGATCAAGGAGGTGACTGGGACAAGCACATACATCAATTGCAGCTAGCCTACAATACCAGTGTCCATACAAGCACTGGCATGACACCCTATTTCATCATGCATGGTCGTGAAGCAAGGACCCCAGCTAGTGTCACTTGTCCTATCATGACTCAGTCGTATGATTCTCCCCAAGAGTATGTCACTGATGTGTGTTCCCGGCTAAGACAGGCTTTCCAACATACCAAACAGAAGGCAGAGCAAGCTCAACTCAGGCAGAAAGAGGACTATGATGCCTCAACTAGGACCATCAAGTATGCACCAAAAGATCTTGTTTGGTTACACAATCCTGTCAATGCTAGACGCAAACTGGAGCCCAACTGGAAGGGACCTTTCATCATTGTCTCATCCTCACCGGATAACCTTAACTACCTGATTGCCGACATTCATGATGAAAATAAGAAGAAACTAGTTCATCATAACAGACTCAAACTCTTCAGATCTAGAGCTTTTCTACAAGGGAAAGCACCTTCACGTCCTCCTTCAGATGGTCAGACAAGACCTGAAGTTATCCCTCCTTCCTCAAGTCCTCCTTCAAGTGATCAGGCAAGGCCTGACATACCTCCTCCATCTCGTTTAGCATCTCGCTCTTCAATAGAGATGCCTTGGTCAACTGACACTCCAACACAAGCTGATCAGTTCCAGCTGCCAGAAGACCTCCAGGTTCCAGCAGGTCAACAACCAATCCACCTTGGGTTAGACAATTCTGACCAGCCATCATGGTCAGAGGAGTCTAATAGACAGTCGTCAACTCAATCCATGCAACAGCAGACTCCCAACCAACCCCTTCAACATGTGGGACCAAACCAGGGTAACCCTCAAGAGCAACAGGTTAAGTCCCCTGACCAATTCCATCGACCAGGGCCCTCTAGAGAGAACCCGGATGTCAACCCCGAGGTCGACGACCACCAACACCCCACTCAACCATCAACTGGTGAATCAGCAAGCCGACGGACACCCCTTACACAAGAGGACACCACGACGCAGTCAAGTCAAACTCGCTCTGGTAGACGTATCATCAAACCGCAAAAGTATAGGGATTATCAAATGTGACTATTTGCCGATGTCGAGTAGAATTGAACATTTCATTAGGCAGAAGTCTACAGTTTCATCAGAAGAAAAGAAAACTAAACGAAATGCATAAACACTTCAACTGCCCACTTTCGGTTATGGAAAATGACAATCTTGATTGGACTGTGATTATGAATAACAGAGACTTCAAACTCAACTACTTATGAACTTTAAACATCAGAATTATGGACTGAGAATTTCGAGCGTTATTGAAATAGGAATTGAAATGGACTGCAATTCTTTCTCACGATTTCGCGAACTTTGTTTAACTACAGAACTTCTAAATTTGAACTAAAATTTTGTGTGTATTAATGAGTTATACACTTTAAGCACATGGACCTTTGATTATTGATCATTGAGTGAAAGATCCAAAAGATAGTGGTATATTTGTTCATGTACATATATAATATATTGCAAGATACGTGTTTACAAATTTCTCTTGATTGTTTTCCAGTGATAGAAATGCCAAACTGGAATATTTTTTTATTATTTTGTATTCATAACATTTGAAATCATTGAACCAAAAGCATTTAAAAAAAATATATTAAAAAAATCATTTTGCATGCATATTGTCATAGTAAATGAGGAGTTATTGATTGTCAAAAGGGTAATATCATTATTTTAGTAGTTCACAACAAAAAAAAGTCATTTTGCATGCGTATTGTCATAGTAAATGAGGAGTTATTGATTGTCAAAAGAGAATAGATTCATTCTAGTCTTCTTGTGAAGATATGTTTGTATTTTGTTTAGTTGATCAAAATGCTTTTGTAGAAATGAAGAAAAAAAAAATTACAGTTGAATGTAACCACTTTTCATACATTAGGTAAAGTTCAAAAGTACAAGGTGTACGAGATGTTTGAACTGTTAAATTTTTTTTTAAAATCTTTGCTAGTTACAAATGACAAAGCAGATACTGGCGCAAAAATGTTTTATGTTTTAAGGAATCATTTTCATAATGTTGAATACTAAAAATGACTGCATGTGAAAGTCAAGTTCGTTTTGTACAATGGTGATACAATATGTTTTGATATGATGATAATGTATAATCATGTATGTAACTTCTAGAAAATCTCAAATTTTCAAATGATAGAATTATTCATTTCTCGAGGGTACAAACAAATAATTGGTTGAAGAAAAAGAAAAAAGTTTCAGTTGTAAATGATTTGATTTCCTGATGATTTGCTCGAAATAATGAGAGTATAACATATTTGGAACTTTATTTGATTACCGTAAGCAGAGGAAATGGTGGTAACAAAACAAAACAAAAAAGTATTTTGTTAGGATTGTTACAACTTTGTGTAATCGGCTGTGCTTATTTTTTTGGGGAAAAAGACAAATACACTGTATATTTACATGTACACTGTAGAGGTTTGATTTTACCATTGAATTCTGGAAATGTTTTCCCCGTGACAAAAGTGAAACAGACAAGAAGTGAAGAGAATTCAGATATATATATATCTAATATCATATGTATTGACATATATTAAGTCATAATTCATTCATATATACAAAGTGAAATTTTTTTGTTTTGTGAAATTTTATACATATCTTATGCTTGCAAGTAGTGAGGATTTTATTTTCTTTAAAAGAAAAAAACAAGAAGATATAGTGATAGTGATTTCCTATTTACATAAGGAAAGGATAGGATATATCATTTCGATAGATAGTTAATGGGTTATGTGTTTAGGTAATCAAAGAAAAGAAAATGCCTTATAAAATGAGGACATTTTATTTGTAAGGGAAGACTAGTTTGTAGGGATTTATTTTGAACTTCTTAATTCATTTCCTATTCATTTTCTATTCATATTCATATTCATATTCATATGCTCTATTCATATTCATGAGTCATCCCTCATTCACATTCACCCTTTTAATCCACCACCCTATCATCTATCTATCTCTCTCCTTATTGGTTTCAATGTTCATTCAAGCTTAAAGTATAATTTACATCTTCTATGAATATTCAATATATACCTTTTGTTTATGTTTGAATATTCAAGAATACTTTGTAATGTTGATTTATACATGTTTGTTACTATATGAATATTAATTGGGTTTCTTTCTTATTTGCATGGAATTTATGCAAATGTTACATGGAATGCAGTTTTACTTTTAGACATTAAAAACCTGGTCAGTTAGCCAGTAGGTACCAACCCAACATCATGTCTCCTGGGCTGTCTCTGTGTACTTAAGAGTGCTGGGGATTATGTCAGAACCGCCACCCTACAGTAGCCCTAGATTTTTGGCCGTGTGAGAAGCAGAACTAAAGTTCTCCTTAAGGTCCTTGCCCTTCGAACAACGGATCCTATTTTCATCTGGGTAATTCCATTCTGAAATCCCTTGGTTCTTATGCAAGGGTCACTCTGTGGCCTGGACCCACCCTCCTCAGAGGTCGCCAAATATCGACGTCGACTCGACGCCTAAGCCTGACCCTGACCTATTTGTTGTTGTAGTGAAGTCCTAACGTACGTTTTCTTCATTGGGTGAAGCTTTACTATACAAATTGATGAAATGTGTGAAGCTTTGACGAGTAATTTGTTTTTCTGGTGATGTGACATCGAATCAATCGGTCGCCTTGTTTGTTCAGGTGATGTGACATCGAAGCCACTACCGGTCGCGTCGAAAATATGTCGAAATCATGTCGAAATCGTGCGTTATTCCGGTCACTCATGCACTCGCAGAGTGATCGTCCTGAGGTCACCGAACTTTTCTCCAGCGAAACTGATTTGAGATTTCACCAGATCGTTTCGAGTAGTCTACTAGTCTCCTACACATAACTAGTTGCGTGAGTATTCGCAGTATACGCACTGATCTCTACCCAATTGGGTAGAGATCAGTGAGTATACGTGCCTGAAAGGCCAGCCTCAAGTCTGGAAGCGAGACTAGTAGCCTACGAGCTGTCGGTATTGTACCCAGCATGCGCAGCGCAGATCGTGCCAAGTTTTGGCCCCAAGTTTTTGCGACGTGAGTTGAAAAAAAATAGAAAGTTCAGAGTTTTCCGATCATTTTGAGACGGTACTACTCCGACCCTGTTTTACGATTGATTATTATAAACGAAATCTGTGCATAAAACTTAGCCTATATTTTCGCGAGATTTCAATGTTGACGTATTCCACAAAGGTATAGCCTACGCCACAGCAGTGCCGTGCGCTCAGTCGAAGCCTTACGAATTCTGCGGATATGCACTGTATACTGTGTACGTTTGTGATGGTTTGTGTTAGTCGTGTATTGTTTGTTGTAAACAAGTATACATGGTCTTACAAATGCATACAATGTGTTTGATAGCTGGAAAGTTCTATACTTTGTATTATGTTGGTATGTTGACTTATTGACTGTTTCTGGACAATTTCCCCATCAAGTTTTATTCATAGTAGTGACCACGACTAAGTAAGCAAAGCATTGAGTACATTTTGATCATGCATATTACTCTCTATAATTAATGCTCTCATTTCATAAATTCTCAGGTAATGAAGAGTTAACTTCTTTTTTGGTTTGCTTTGCTTGAATAGTTTCGGACCAATTATAATTAGTGTGTTATGGGCAAGGCTGAATTGTGTGGTCCATCATCAGGTGGTCGTACAATACCCGGCCAAAAGTTTCTTGAATTCAACTACAACAAATGAGGTGTAACCAAGCTATTGTGAATAGGAAATTTGATAAGCTAACATTTTATAAACCAGACCAAAAATGAGTTTTAGCTTGGTTTATCTACACTACAAAAATAATGTGACAGTACTGCCTGTATAAAAAGAAATGTGCACTTGTGCAACTTCATTATTTTTATAGTGTAGTTTTAATGAACACAATGTCAAAATCTAACAACGCAAACCTGAAATTTGTCTGGAATGAACATTTTCTTTCATTTCCAAGTAACAGAGTTTAATAGGTAACAGGAGTTAGTGTTTATAGTTAACAAGAGTTAGTATTAGAAAACAAGAGTTAGTATTAGAAAACAAGACTTGTAGTTAAAACAACTTTTGTATAAGCGTTTTAAGTTTCATAACAACATATCTGTAGAAACATTGGATTGACAAAATAAACATGTTACTGTATCTTTGAATTGAAACCTGGTTGACTTGGTACTTATTGAGCAGTATGGAATTACTATCATGACTATAGACCATTGCAGTCATGGTCTACTATTATAAGTAAACATTGGTGGAGCTTGATTTCAAAACGTGAAGCTTGAAATATGTAATGGCCAATATGGTGAAACAGTGGTGAAGCTTGAACTATGCAAATGGCCAGTATGGTGAAACAGTGGTGAAGCCTCACCTATGGAAAACTGACACAAGTGAAGCCTCACCTATGTAAAACTGACAAAAGTGAAGCATCACCTATGCAAATAATTCAAAGGGTGAAGCCTGGACTAACACATTTGCTGATAAGAGTGATGCTTTGCCTTTGTTTTTGTAAAGCACATGAAGTGATGGTGAAACCCTGAGGTTACAAATAATTGGCTCAGGTGAAGAAAGGTGATGACCTGAGGAGGGGGGGTCCAGGCCACAGAGTGACGCCTGCATTAATAAGGAACCAATTGGATACTGAGATAGAGTAGGTTTCCTATATCAGATCCCTGCTTCTTGGAATCTAAATTAAATTAGACCACAGTTTTCCTATTAGAAGGTGGTATCAATCTCTTTATTTTTAAATTGAATATGGGTGCAATGACCATTTAGTTGAGTGATAGTAATTTAATATATACCCGTTTATACTTCACCAGATAATATGGTCTGATGCGATGTGCTGTATCCCAAAGGTCTAAATATATATTCAGAGCCAGAAGATGGTTCATTCTGTGTTATAATATAATGAGTCAAAGCCCTTCTGGCTCCAAAAGACAATATTTGGTTCCAGTGAAAAGAATACACAAGAGAACTGAGCAAAGAAAAGAAATAGGTAACCATTTCAGCACAATTTGTTAAAATAGAAAATCATCTTTCTGACTCTATAAAGGAGATGGTATTATACCCTTTACAGATGGCACCCTTATAAGATTAGATATAAGATAGTCTACATGTAGCTACCCATTCAGACTGCACTATTTTCACTTTGGTTGCTTTCTTCGTCTCTCTGCATGGACGCTTGTTTGCCACATGTGTAGTTTTGCACACACATAAAATATAGGCACCAATTGATGGAAGGATTGCTTTGTGCAATACAATTGCTTTGCAAAATCACCTGTATACAGTCTTGAAAAGATCCAATATGACAAACCTCTCTAACACCAGTTATGTCCTTACAACTACCATTTTGAATAAAGATGATATGTGTTCATACATGTACTTATACCAAACCAATTATATTTTTTCAGCAGATAATCCACACCTAATTGTTTTCCTATAAAATGTCAGGAATGTCATGTATAGTCTACTGTTAAGAAAAGGTCTGGGAAACCAAGAATAGGGAGCATACTCATCTACAGAAATGCCCACAAATAACAGACCATAATTGAAATCCTTTTTCTGAAATTGCATTGATTAAAAGTGAAATTTATACAGAAAGTACGGCTGAATTGAACCCTCAGAGTAATGTTCAGGTTGCAATGCAGCTCGTTACAAAACAAAATGACATTCTATCATAATTATAATCAACGTCCTGTACAACATAATAGAAATGAGTTCTATAAATAAAACAGAGTCCCAAATGGTCACAATAATCACTCCGAACGGGGTGATCCTGTAGACAACTCCTTAAAATTATTTCTTATTAATATTCAGGATATTTTATTACTACCTTTTTATGTTTGTCATGTTGATGCCAGTTGGTCTAAAATTATCATTATTGTTATTTCCATAATTTATAGAGTCTTTAACTAACTGTAGTGAGCTTCTAATAAAACAAATATTGTTATGCCCTTTTAAAAAATTATATATAAAAACATATATCTCATGCAATAAAAATGTGAATTTTCTCCCAGACAGAAAGCCCATCCCTTAAAGCAATTTGACCTTTGACCTGTCTTCTATCACCAGGCATATCAAATGGACACATCTTGCCTGATTGCTTGACCTAGCTAGGCAGGCCCCATGACCTTTCTCATCTTACATTACATAAAACAAAAGTAAGCTGATCAAATTTTAGAGTGACTCACAGAGACCCATTTACATTGCATAAAAACCTATTTGAAAAACCATCGGTTTTTAAATTACCATTTACACTACTGGAAAAACCCATAATTCACCAGTGTTTTGAGAGCGAGCATGTAAACTGCAAAACCAGCACAGTTTCTGCTGGCATTTCACAAAACCACAATCTAGAGGCGGGTTTTCAATTTCGGGCTTTGTGGTTAGTTGCCTAGCAACTTTTTTTTTCTTGCAATGTAAATGCCTCTATAGTGTAGAAACCAATATATTTTGTATAGGTATACAGTCTCATGCAATTGGGTGTTCACAATTGGAGATTTATTGTCACTCTCTGAGCCAAGGCCTTTGCCGAAATTGAAAAAGCTGTTGATTTACTTTGATGTCAAGAGGAACCTGCTTGTTGTACGAGGTATGAAGGGTTCTAGTATAAAAATAGATAGAATTATAAAACAAACACAAAAACAAAAATACTGGCATCAACCTGTTCTTATTTCTTGGATATGTGATTTGCCAGGTGAAATCTAAAAAATAAAACAAATTCTAAACAATTCCATCCTTCTGTCATCACTGGGATCAAGTGAACCTAATCCCATCACCAAAAAGATTTCATGAATCCATGTCTGGTTGATAATAAAAGTCTACTTTGGCATTAAATGTAAAAATTGCTGAGGCAACAAAACTGAAAGTAAATACGGGAGATTATGATTTTCTGGAGTATTTGATTTAATTGAGCTTCCAAAAGAATATACTAGCAAAGTGCTACAGCATGTTGGTCTCCATCAATAAAAGGATTTTACACATACCAAAAATGAATATTGAGTTTCGTATTAATAGCAGCTACATGTACAGTATAAGTAAACGGAAGATAACATTTGTGCACACCCGATTTCTCAACATTTCCATGTTAATTTTTGTTTAATTTTTCCAGCTTTCAATGAAATTAAAATTAACCTGACCTTGGTTATGGTTATCAAAATAAATGTGGTTTCAATTACTTCATTTAAATCGAATTAGCAAAATAGATGATTCCTATGACTGATTTTTGTTTTAAATCATGATTTAAATCATCAAAATAAACTTGCGCTTTTTGCCCTATAATCTATTTATTATCCAGTCTGCAAATGGATGCAATATAGACATATATATCTCCTGTGAGACATTGATAGTTTATATAGTCTACAAACTTTCATAGAATGCTATTGCATACCTCAGGAAAATGCCGACAGAGGCAGAATTCTCTTATCAAGACTAAACAGATTAAAAAGCAATTAACCTTCTAATAGTATTGTGGGACCTTTGTTGACTATATAGTTGTGCTCTTAATAAGCTCCAGACTATGCGGCTGATGGCTTTCTAATCAGCAATCAAGATGTAATTGATTATTAAGCAATGTAATTACAAACATTGCCTGGTATGGGCCTGATCTAAATTAAAACCTAAATGGCAATTCCAGAATTCAGCAGAGCTAGAGTATGGAAGTTTAAGCGAAGATTTTTGAACTGTATTTGCTCAACTAATGAAGTGTCTGCTTATCTACCATGCTTTATGCATATGAAGAAAGAGAGAGAGAGAGAGAGAGAGAGAGAGAGAGAGAGAGAGAGAGAGAGAGAGATAGAGAGATAGAGAGAGAGAGATAGAGAGAGAGAGATAGAGATAGAGAGAGAGAGATAGAGAGAGAGAGAGAGAGAGAGAGAGAGAGAGAGAGAGAGATAGAGAGAGAGATATATATATAGAGAGAGATAGAGATAGAGATAGAGAGAGAGATAGAGAGATAGAGAGATAGAGATAGAGAGAGAGAGAGAGAAGGGTAATGGGTGAGATTGAGGAGGGAAAGAAATGGAAGTGAAAGATAGAGAGATGGAGGGGAAGGAGAAAAATCCTTGACCAAATGTTAATTCCATAGTTTACTACATGTAGTAAACTATGGAATTAACATTTGGTCAAGGATTTTTCCTTCTTGATTTTTGTTGCACCCTCATGAAAAAGACCTATTGTTGTCATCTGAGATGATATTAACTAACTTTTACTGCATGAGATATTGGATTAAATAGAAATGCAGTTTTTGATTTGTATATTTAAAGTTCTGCATTGCAAAATATTTGTGTGAAATCTAATTTTGAAATACTTGAAATCGCAAATGCTATCCAGGATTTCAGCATGATGGTCGGGCACTGGATGGAGAAAGCATAAGGACTCAGGCCTATATGAACAAGACTTTAAAGCCCCACTGTACTACTTGCTCCCTCTATATAGAAAACAATGCCTAAGCAGTGCCCGTTGGTCCCCCATGATCCTCTTTTTCTTATGTTAATTGACTATTGAGAGCTGAGTTGAAGAGATAACCACCTGTCAGTGACCACGCTAATCCCTCTAATCCCTCCTGGCCAAACTAGTGCAGAGGGGCTTTAAAGGGTAAGATCAATCTGCTTTAATAGAAGTTTCTCACCTGAAATTGACACATCCTGCCCCAGCTGGTGGGGCAAGCCATTGAGCTGAGATAGAAGTTTTACTGGATGCGAAGGTGTGTGTCAGGGCACGACTGCATGTCCTTGAAAAACGTACCTTTAATCTGTCTGTGATCTGATAAAAGTAATACAAACATATGAAGAAATGCATATAAAACATGATCACGTAGACTTTCTAGAAATTAGCTTAAGTGCAAAATCAATATCCTCTACATCACATAGAAATCATGTTTGAATATATATGTTAAACATCATAGTAATATTCACACATTTCATAATGTGATGGGCAAGGCTATTGAAATTTTTTCTTTGGGGTTATTTTTTGAAAGGCTCTGATTGTGGTATAAGAGTGATAGATCAAACTTATTAGTTGCAGGACCTTCCCTTTTTCCTACCTGCTTTTCACCTTTTGTAGTTTCATGTGCATAAAATCCCTCATGATCCCAATGGGCATTTGAGAATTTCTGCAGTTCTTTGTAACAAAACAGGGCTGTTTGATAATATATATATATATTTTTTACAGCATTGTGTTGAAACATATCAAATGTAAACAGATAAAGTAGTGATATCCTTCTTGCTGCATTACCTAATCAAGATGCTTCTATCATATTGATTTGTGAGAAACTCACCACAAAATCTCCTGCAGCTTCATTTGGAGCGCTGTCCTTAGTCGCAACGAGAAAGAATTCTCTGAAAGACACTGGGGTTGTACTCTGGAGTAGAACTGTAATCAAAGGAGGATAGAAATAAATGATACAAATCTTTAGCACAAAAGACTACACACAAGTATATTGACATTTCCAGTTACAAAAGACACATCCTCAACCAGGTAACATTTTAAAATTATTTTTTTATATTTTTTTATTCATTTTTATTGGGGGTGGTATGTGTAAAAACTTTACAGGTGCCTTTGCTACAGGATCCTTATACCCCTTTCTGCTAGCTTTTTGTTCACTTAGGTTTATGAAATCAAGTTTTACTGGTGTAAAGGAATAGAACAGGTCTTATGTAAAATCCTTGAGGGAAACCCATATTGCCTAAAACTGTCTGCAAGGCTTCAGGTACTCACAATATATTTTTTTCAAACAATATCTTTTCAAATAGAGGTAATAGAATTTAAAGCATAAATGCCTCCTTCAAATATATTATGGTAATACTATCTGAAGCCTCAATGGCCTTTAAGAGCCTTATGTATATGGGGATACCACAAGATTCTTTTAAGGACCTTGAATGTTCTTTAAATAATAAACACATTTTTTAGTTTTTAAGTTAAAGATTAGTGTAGTCAAAGTGTAGTGGACAGTAAAGTGGGTGATTAACCTTTAGACTTGGCCCACTTCCTCAAAATGAACTAGAAGATATACTAACTACTCTCATTTCTTCAAAATTAATATAACTATTTGTACATTCAGAATCTGCACAAAATTATACATAAGCAGCGATGAACAAAAATGGTAATAAATGTAGGTTCAGTTATATGCATTTCTACACATATTAGAGAGAGACAAAAGTTTTTTTAAAGGCATTGAAATAATCTGAACAAAAAGTACACCTAGATGTTAAACACTCACTGGTAGTTCCCTGGTTATTTTAAAAGGGTCAACAGAGGAAATTACCAGAATTAAACAAATAGAACCTATTGACCTAATACAACAAACTGTGACAGTTACTCTGTTTCTCATCCTGAATACCATTTCCTTCCATTTTCACTTAATGTTTCTGTCTGGATTACAGAGAGGAGATCAAATGTCTGTTTTTTAGTCTATTGGTAGAAAGATGAATCCTGAATGAAAGTAAAATGTAGTTTTTGTCCACAGCTCCTCATTTTATAAAATGTACCTGTAATCTGTTTGGAGCCAGTAAGGAGTTATCTCATATACTTGAACACAGAGTTAAAGCCCTTTTAGCCCCAAACAGACGTTGTTATACCAAGATTTCCAATATCTTGTTTTTAACCACAGCTCTTTTGGGGGATTCCGCATCTGATCACTCACTACTCCTGTGTATTTCTTTGAGTTGAATCATCTTCTTTGGCTTGTAATTATTTTCATTTTCAAATGTTTGTATTTTCTGAAATATATTCAGGTAGATTGTCAGTCAAGGCTTTACCATTCTACATAGAGAGATAATGATCAGTGGCACTCTCATTCAGGTATGCTGCCAACAATAGGACAGTTTCATAATGTAACCAAATTTAATGCATACATCTTTCCATAGTGCCTTGACACAAATTATTTCATTCACCAGTTATGAATACATGTAATTGCATTTCAAAAGTCAGAATGTAAATTGCATACATTACGTGTTGTAAGGTGTTAGGTAGGACAAGCCATAATGTTCATCCTCCCTAGCAACAATTAATGTATGCAATTCGCATTCTGACTACTGAAATACAGTTATTTGTAATAGGTGAATTAAATCATTTGTAGCATAGCACTTAACAAAGATTTATGCATTAAAATTGACTACATTACGAAAAGGGTCCAGGTATTGAGATATCCATATCCATATCATATAGGATAATAATATGAAATATAAGTCAATCATATGTGTTTCAATTCCAACCATAGTCAAATACAAGTGGAAAAGAAAGAGGCCTATATGCTCCAGACTTTATTGCTCAGACCAACACACTTTTATCTAATAAAAAGTCAATTTCCCTGCGAAGAGACAGACATCTCTATTTCCACGAAGGTCCGGATGATCCATCATTTTGCCGCCTTTGTATCTGGAGACAGCTGCGTGAAGCCACCTCAAGTTCCATGCTAACCTAGAAAGCGGCTCTAGGTGAGACAGGAATGTCAACTTATACTGTTGCCAATTTACTAAATGCAGCGACAGTTTGCTTTTGACAAATAACTTCATACACTGCTGCCGAAGAGTTTCAATCAATCATGTTCCTGGTGAGAGTGTTTTTTCTTTCTTGAATATTGTAAACATGTGAACATTTTACCTCTGCATGCTCTTGTGTGGGTGCAGATAGATACAAAAACACTTTGCAAGAGTAATTTGTCTGTTTGGAACCAGGGGAATGTTTCACAAAGACTGAGATCGACTTTAAGTGGGAGGCCGTTCATGCCACTGTTTGCTCTCACCATTTACTGGCATTGGTCTCTCAAGGGACTTACAAATCATGGTCACAAATCTACAGAATTTACATTTTTTGATAATTCATTATTGAAGGAAAAAACATTATCTAAAGATCATAATGGTGAGAGCAAACAGTGGCATGAACGGCCTGCCATAGTTAAGTCCAACTTAAAGTCGATCTTAGTCTTTGTGAAACAGTCCCCAGAGGTATGTTGACTGTGTGAAATGTTATATGATTTAATGTTCTTCTCACTCCAAAGAGAAGAATTATAAGTTTCTTACACAGGAATATGTCTGATGCCTTTCATTTCTCTGTTACATGTTCAAGCTCAGCATGGCACAAATTTACATTATAAAATTTGACCATGAGATATTACCTTCCACACATAAATAAACTATTGTAATATTTCAACTAAAGAAATTAATCTTCAAAGTAAAAAATGAAAATCAGACTTCAGTTCCTCATTTTAAAGTTAATAAAAGAACACAAATTTGGTATTTTGCTTTGATCTTCATTTCACACTACCCCACTGATATAAACCCTGATACATGTATGATTTGGACATTTCTACTTGACCCTTTGACTATGGGAACTGGGTGGCTACTGTATGAAGCCTATGGGAATGAATGAATTCAGTAGTCAATGGTTTATTCTAACAGTCTCAAAGATATTGTGCATCTACATTTATGCAAGGAGCTAGCATCTGGACATTTGAAATACTAGAAAGGTAATATAAATGGTAAATGAAATAATAAATATAAAAAATCAATGACTAATGTAAATGGAAGGATATTAGGTTGTTTGAATGAATACATTAATGAATGATAAACATGACTGAGAGACACATTCAGAGGAAAACCCTTCCACTTGTGTTATTCAAAACACTTAACAGTCCTTGGCCAGAACAGCTCTGCACTATTAACCTCTTGAAAGATGAGTTATGTGCCCTTTTAGCGCTAAATCCAAGCTGACAGAAGCAACAACATTCAAATGTCTTAAGTATTTGGTATGTAAAGTGGGTTGTGAAACAGTAATGCAGGATTGTGACAGCAGGTCACAATAAGTTACTGCTTTAAAACATGGAGTTGCCAAGCTGACAGAATGATAACAGGTTTAGGGCCTGCTACAATCATATGTCTGAACGCAGAATAACACTTCTCAGGGTAAAAGAGAAGAACATAAATTCAGCTTACAATGTCTTGTTTGGCTGTGTCATATCTAGAAGTGCTTTCTGACCCTTAATTCCCTCTGAATAAAGAGGTTCCTTTCTATCTAAATTAATCATGTAGCCACTCAATTCTAAAAGTGGCATCAGATATATAGCAGATCTGGCGATTTAAAATCCTGATTATGAGTGCAACAGATATAAAGTAATTAATAAAGGGTTTAAGAAACCAGATGGAGTATTACCAAGTAATGCTAGTTATCAGTTTAACACAAAGTAAACATATTCAAAAATTGTTTGGCTTTGAGAGACTTTCACGTTCAACTTGAAGTTTTCTTTATCTTTCTTCCAACGTTCTCATAAGTAGAATAAACCATACATACATACAAACATACATGTGAACATTGCAAAAAGCTAAAGATGAGGAGACCTTGGGAACAGCTTAGCTTTTAAAGGTAAGGTCCCTCAAAGCAATAAAAACGATTAAAAACTCTTAAACTAATAATAAACAAGATTATAACTATATGATATTAAAAGTGGTAACAATAAAAACAATATTTAAGAAATTGGTCAAATACTCTAGAACTAACTATAAACATGGTTATAATTATATAATACAAAGGGGAAAAGGGAGAAGAGACTAGGTTCAAAAGAGTCATATAATACATGATATAGAAATGGAAATTATAGAGAAAGAGAGAGAGAGACGGAGAGAGAGAGAGAGAGAGGGGGAAAGAGATACAATTACATTTAAGCACTTATATGATTTCCAGCATGCTTATTCATTTTCAAAGTTATATTTTGTTGGCCCAAAACAACCCTTCTACTCTTTGATGAAAAATTTTGAATAATTTTACGACAGTTTCTCTAGAAATGAAATAACCTTACCATAACTCAAAATAAGTTTGAAGTTTGAAAAAGTGAGGGGGTCATACAGAAAACTGTCAGTTAATACCCTTCCTCCTCTTCGTCTTCACTTTCCTCTGCAATCTATCAAGTTTAAGCCATAATGAAAATGTTTTTTGACAGCGATCTGGAGGCATCTTTGCAACCACTGTAAATTGATAAAAGGTTTCCTGTCTCGATGTTACATTCATGACCATCTCTTCCCATCAACTTTCATTTTATTCATTCATCAGCCCTTCCTGCTTTCCACAAATCAACTACCATTCCATTGCGGGCATGTTCGCACTAAAGTATAGTTCAGATGTGCCGCGGAAAACCGCAGCATTTTTTTAACGATGACGTACATGTAAGTGTAATATGCTTCACATGTCTGTATCTGATAACACAGAGCTAAGTGAATATGCATAGGGACTTTGATGCGCGCATATGCTATTCATTAATGCATTAAAAAAAAAACCCTCAGTGGTTTAACGCATCGTATCTGAACAAGATCCCAGAATTTTCCAGAAGAGCACATTACCAGAATATTCTACATCAAAGAGTTGTGTCTGACTTTGATAAACATGTATTGTGTTTCTGAGAACACTTCTGGGCAAGAATACTGGGCAGAGCATGGGTAAGACACAAAACTTTTCAATCAATTTGCAGACCAACAAATCAATCATAATGTCTTTATGTGATTGTACCCGAGAAACTTAATGCTGATTATCACAATTGATTGTAGGTTTCATGTTACAATTGCTTAATCTCTGTCACACATCTGCAGGGCATCCACTTGAATAAAAAGCGATCTCTGACATGTTGTCTGAACAACAAAACAACCTCTACATTCAAACCAATGGTTCAAGTTGAGATAAATCTGCAGGAATGTTGTCTCCGGGAACAATCAAATATAACCTCATTTAATCAAAACAAGACTTGCAAATATGAACACTGCTGTAGCGTTCATTTAATGGCTACATGCGAGAGGTGCGTAATTCCCAATGCACTAGTGATACTATTAGTTCACAGGCACAGCTAGAAAATATGAAGAGCTCTTTCCGCCTTAACAACAGATATGACACTGGATTCCTGGTAAATGCTGTTAAGAATAAGAGGCAAAGCTTTTTGTGGAGTAACTAGATAAAATGTATGCAAACAGTTTACTACTAGGTTTAGTGTAGATAGGCTTACATGTAGGATTACATGTATGTACATAAATATATTGGATGTAAAGCTACACTTTACAGATTCCACTTCATTTTGCCTGGTATCTACAGGACACAAGCGCTCATGAAGTGTTTATTTCTACACATTTTCAACAACTTCTTCTTCCACATCAGTTCGATTTTTCCCAACATTCTCTTTTGCCCGAGTGTCTAGTAGCTGCAAGTAACTTCCCCTTAATTTGTTTAAAACTCCTATACCCCTCCCTCCCTTACTCCTCCCTCCCTAACTGTCCTAATCTAATCCACTCCCTTACCTGTCTCTAAGTCTAATCCTTCACAAACACATTTCTCCTATACCAACAGGTAACTCACTTCACTCTACCCCATGTCTTACCCCTCACGAGCCCCACTCCCTGATCACCACTACCCCATGTCTAACTCCATGTCTAATCCCTTATTATTTCAAGTGTACCCATGTCTCACCCCTTACTAAATTGCCTTCAGCCGACCATGTCGCACCCCTCACTAATTCCCACTCCCTCAGGCTCAACCTGCACCCATGTCACTCTTACCCCTCACTAACCCACACTCCCTTCACCCCTATCCAATGCCTTTCAGTAACCCCCTTCCCTCACCCCTGCTGATGTCTTACCCCTCAGTAACCCCACTCATTTTAGACCATACCCATGTCTCACCCTTCCCCCACTGCCTTCAGACTAATTACTTCAGACTATGTCTTACCCCTCAACCAATATCTACAACCAAGCAGTGTGAGCAGTACTTGTCTGTTCGCAGGAGCTCTTTTAGGATTGGGTGTGTTAAAAGTACAACCATGGACCATACTCATGTAATAAAGTTCCCATGTATTTGTTCCCCATTGCATCCAAGCTTAACCCCCTCCCATCATTCCTACCGACAGCCTTCCCCCTCATGTCTGACCCCTAGCTAAGCCCTTACTCCCTTTACCTATAACCATATCTTCCCCCTCACCAACCCTCCCCCTCCCCCACTCACTACATCCTCATCCTCACCCATTTCTCACCCCAGCCAAATCCCTATCCCCTCGTCTGTCCCCTTGTCTAACCCCATGTAAACCCCTCTAGGCGGGCGGGCGTATCAATCATCCCTGGTTGAGCTATCACCCAGTAGATACCAGGCAGGCAGGAACCCCATTGCACAGACAATTGAGATATAATCTCTCAGACCGTGGACAGATATCATCTCACTCTATTCCACGCCTGCTATCTAATCCAGAAGCAAGGGAAGTCCTATAAAATGCCGCTTCTTCAAATGGATGCAGGCACATTTCTGATACCTCTTAATTTAAGGATGCCGGCAGAACGGATGCTGGGTATCTCTGGGAGGCGAAAGAAGTGATATATCAGGATCTCAACATGACACTAACATACGGAGGGGCAAGGGTGGTATGAAAGGGTAAAACAACCACACATACTTTGACATTGTAGGTTGTTTATATGATTTTATCCTAAAGTGCTCAATTCTCAGAAAACTAATAATTTTGTGACACTTTTCTTGATGGTCTGAACTAGAGGTAGAGGAAAATTTCTTTTCCAAATGAAAAACTAAAAAACCACTCATAAATTATGGGAGTGATACTGAGTCATTCCATGAATGCACCAAGTCCCAAGTTGACGGTTACTGTATAATCCACCCTTCAGAATAATTTGTGGGTTTTTTTCTTCAAAATGCAATTATGGTAGTATAAATTTCAGTTGAAAATTCCCTTTTAATTTCACTATCCCCTTTAAAAGTGGATAGAAAAGTTCACCATTTGTATGAATAATGTTGCTTATTGAAACCCATTGGAATAAATTCTATTTATGAAATAATTAGAGTGAAAATTTGTGCGTAATGAGCTATTTATATATTTGCATATCCCATCAAACATATACTTTGTCATCGTCAGGTACCCCGAGAATCTACTATACAACTGAACTGATACACGACTGTTTCTTTTTGTTGTGTAAGGCTTGTCGTCACTGAGTTTTCAATATTGAAAAAAAAGAGAGGGAGAGATAAGAGGAGAGAAGGGAAAAAGGAAAGAAATGGGAAAAGACACAGATAGTGCACAAAAAGGGGAGGGGAAGGGATAAAGACAAAATAGATTGAGAAAGAGGGTGAGCATAAACAAACATAAATAAATGGATCAGGAAGAAGAAAAAAAGAGAGAAAGGAGAGTGAGAGAAAGAAGGAAGAAGAGAGAAGGAAGAAGCAAGGAGGGTGACAGGATAGTGAAGGAAAAAGGAAGAGGAAGAGAAAGAAGTAGATGTAGAAAAACAATGAAGAGTTACAGAAAGAGTGAAAGGAAAATGAGAGAAAGGAAGGAAAGTAAAAGAAAGAAGAAGAGGGAGAGAAAGAAGGAAGAGAGGGAGCAAACAAAAAGGAAGGAGAGACAGAAAAAAGGAGAGTGAAAAGAGAATAGAAGAAAGAAGAGTGTGAGAGAAAGGAGAGTAAAAAAAAAGAATAACAAGGAGAGAAAATGAGGAAGAGAGGGAGCAAGAGAAGAACGGAAAATGACAGAAAGAAGGAAGGAGAGGGAGTGAAAGATAGGAGAGGGAGATGGGGAGATCATTTATCTCATTAATGAAATTGGTCAGACTGATACATGGTTTAGAGAAACAAGATGGTATCATTGAGATTGAAACTCATTTAATTGGAAAAGATATACCGGTATCATAAACTTTCCATAAACCTTGCTCCGAGGCAATAAAGAATAGAAGTGAGTCGGAATGCTAGAATGCTACCTTCTGAACAAACATGTAGGATGAAGGCTCTATATTGAAAACCAGAACCAGGTGATTGGAGAGACGTTTTTAATAATCTGATCTTTTTCTAGATTCCATCTATAGCAGCAAATCTATATAGTTTGTATATGGATACTAAGCATTTGGGAGTGATTTTCAGGTATTATTTAAATTACAAGGAAAAAAGCAGGGATAATCTTCAAGAAAACTATTACCGGTAGGCATAATTATTGGCAAATGAAAAAGCTTTATTTAAAAACTAAATAGGGTCACAAGCCTCAAAAGCCTTTTGATTCAGATATCAAATCAAACTTCGAGTACTAGGCCCCCTATATAATTATGAGGATATAATTCTCTTTGGAATGCTCCTGATGAAACCAGATTACAGTGATCTAGTCACCTCAAATAATAATTTGTGTATAGGTAGTGTATAAAATCAACCTAAATAAACTTAACCTGGCATTCTATAGGTTAACTATTAAGGAGTACAAGAAAATAGAGGAGAACATAAAACCCTATATATACGGCTCACACTGAACCTAAGTCCGACTTGGGTTCTGTTCAAGCCCTATTCTATACAGGTGCATACATGTGAGATACGTAGGCTACCCAACAAAACGTTTTAAAATTAACCGGGAGTGTATTTAAACTGCGCTATTTTTCTTTGTAGAAGAAATATTTGAAGGTCACAATTCTACCATAGTATAGCAACAATTGCAACATAGGACCTCTTAAATCAAGAGCAAAGCATGTTTTGGTGATTGGCACATACATGTATATATATCCAAATAACTAGGGCTAAATATATCAGACAATAGTGCATTCCTTTCACAGAGATACAGTCTCCAAAGATACAACAAGCGTTAACTCATGTCCTTTATCACAGAGTAATGGCTCTTATGATATATTGCCTGCGTGGAGCCAAAAGGCGTTAATTGATTTACTTTAATACAGAGTTAAAAACAATGTGTGGCTCTTAAACAGATGATACATCTTCTATAGATATGAACCTGTAGGATAATTTTTCTCACAAAATGTGTTTACCGTGACACATCTGAACTAGGTTTAAGATTCATTTTTCCATCAAAGTCTGTTGAAGAACAGAAAGGTGTCGACTCAAAAGAACATTATTGCACTTCTGGCTCTGATGAGGCCTATCTTCTGAAGATGTGAACAACTAAGATTTACTTCTCCAACAGAGTATGTGATACAGTCTGTTGAGGAACAGAAGGGCCTTGACTCTAATGTATGTATATGATATTAATGACTTTCTGGCTCTGGAAGAGGACGAAATAGGAAGGAGGTAGAAGGAGGGAGAAAGAAGAGGAAGGAGGTAGAAAGAAGAGGAAGGAGGTAGAAAGAAGAGGAAGGAGGGAGAAAGAGGAATAAGGGGGAACAAGGGGGAAGAAAAAGAAAGAAAGAAGGAGCAAGAAAGGAGAGGAAGGGGGAGAAAGAAGAGGAATGGGGAGAAAGAGGAAGAAGGAGGGAGAAAGGGGAAGAGCAATGGGGGAGAAAGAGGATGGAAGAGGAAGAAAGAGGAAGAAAGAGAAAGAAAGAGAAAGAAAGAGGAAGAAAGACGAAGAAAGACGAAGAAAGAGGAAGAAAGAGGAAGAAGGAGGGTTTGCAGCAACATCCAGGAGGCAAACATCCAACCAGTGGTTGCCATGCCAACAAGCCTTTACAGGTGAGCGGAGTAAATATTGATACGCTTTCATCCAAAATGATTTCTGGAGCTGCAAATT
Source organism: Mesocentrotus franciscanus (assembly GCA_037976565.1). Taxonomy (NCBI): domain Eukaryota; kingdom Metazoa; phylum Echinodermata; class Echinoidea; order Camarodonta; family Strongylocentrotidae; genus Mesocentrotus; species Mesocentrotus franciscanus. Next base: position 8,853,121 of record CP137681.1, on the reverse strand, counting down.
TAGAGCTCCCTTGAACATGATTGTTGGGAGCATGTACCTATTACCATATATTGATCTCATACTAGCCCGGCCTCGCGTAGAACCAACGTGGTGTTAGGGTGCGGCTGGCTTTGTCTAATGCACGATTCTGCATCTTACAAAACTGAGCAGTCAACAAGTAAATGTAAGTCCCACCCAATCAAAATGAATGTTGTAATATTTCTTGAAGTAGAAATATGTGCATATGTTTTTGAAGTTGCTCACATGTAAGATATTGAAACCAAAATTAACAATGAAATAAAGATTTAAGACCCAAAATTTGATGTAAATTTCAGATAAAAGGAATTGTTTGCAATTCTAATTTGAAAGAAGGGTTAATAATTCATGATAACAATATCTGAATTATGTTCAGCATCTTTTCTAGTAGTTCAATAAATTTACAACATATGATATTACAAAGGAAAATCAGACTCTCTAATCCTTATGTAGCTGGTTCACAAATGAAAAGAAAAATGGAAGACAGGTTAAGCTTGCCCTTAAGTGAAATACCACTTCATGGCGAAATTACTAAGTTAGCATGGTGTGTGGGTCATATACCTCTACTACCCCGTGGGATAAATTGTAAGGTCTGCACGTGTGTTGAAGATCATACAGCTGTAGATCCCACTGGGGCACTTCAAGTGATGGAAAAAGTAAGAGCCTAGATCACGTTTTGGCCGTTTAAGCTTACAGCGATATGTTCATTTATCATTTAGTAGAAGCGAGAAAGAATCACCGGCTCATCTGTAGAGCTGACACGACTCTTGTTTAATTAAAATCAATGGCCCATGACGCGGGAAAGTGATTGATAGATCAAGGGTATGGTGATTATAATGGTAAAAATTGAATGTGTTTTACAAGGCAACCGGAAAAATAGTAAGCCTATAGAGGACAAAATTGGCTTAGTTGTCTTGGTTCTGAACCTGCTGAATGAAAGAGAGAACAAAAGAACAAAAAAAAGAAAAAAATAACCAAGAACACGATTGCAACAACTACTTTTAAAAAATCAACTCAAGGGCAATTTCAATACCCTATTGTACAGTATGTCCCATAGAAATCATGTTCAGATGACGTATCAAGTTACACCCTAGCCACTATACGTCAGTCACACCACCAAACCAACTCCACACTGACTCCAAACTGACCGAGCCTCGACCATTCTACATCAGTCACACCACCAAACTAACTCCACACTGGCTCCAAACTGACCGAGCCTCGACCATTCTACATCAGTCACACCACCAAACCAACTCCACACTGACTCCAAACTGACTGAGCCTCGACCATTCTACATCAGTTACACCAAAACAACTCCACACTGGCTCCAAAGTGACCGAACCTCGACCATTCTACGTCAGTCACACCACCAAACCAACTCCACACTGGCTCCAAACTGACCGAGCCTCGACCATTCTATATCAGTCACACCACCAAACCAACTCCACACTGTCTCCAAACTGACCGAGCCTCGACCATTCTACATTAGTCACACCACCAAACCAACTCCACACTGACTCCAAACTGACCGAGCCTTGACCATTCTACATCAGTCACACCACCACCCAACTCCAAACTGACTCCAAACCGACTGAACCTCGGCCATTCTACCTTGGTCACACCGGCAACCTACCAGTACTCCAAACTGACCTACGGATTCTTGGCCATTGGAGGTAATGTAATTTTTTGTTCTTCTTTTTCTTCTTGTACTTTTTGTTGTTATATTAATATTAATGCTATCCAATGATGTGAGATGATGTTCTATTACCATGGCGATGTGTATCATATGACCTGCAGTCAACAACTATCAGGTTTAATCAATGTTGATTATCTTCAGCGGACTGACGTGACCTGAGGCGGAAAACATCCATCAACAAAAACTGAAACCAGACATATTGTTTTTAAGCAAGAATCCGATCAATCCCTGTCGTCAGAGGAGCTAATATCGATAATAGGAGATGGAAAGAGGATGATTAAAATCTTAGTGGCTGTATTTAAAGTGCATCCTCTATTCATCCACAAAAGATGGTTGAGATAGAAACTGATATATCTGTTTTCTCTCTGTTTTCATAAGATTACAAATTCCAGGAATGAAATAGCATTCAAAAGGTTCATAAAATTTATCTAAGAAATTATACAGGGTTCTATTTACAAACCCTCTTTCATTTCTGGAATTTGGAACTACTAGTACATTAGATTTTGGGGATTACAAAGATTGGGAATTATATATCCTTTAGAATAAGAAACCTCTCAGGACTGCCTCTGGTACCACATTGCTACAACACACTACAAAACAGCCAACAAACATAATTAAACATAAAAGACTATATTGGGATGGGCTGAAAAGAAAAGTGGACGAGACTCGTTCCTATCCAATAGAAACCATCGTCCATCACAAAGACAAGTTTCAGCTGTCTGTATTAGTACGCCGGCAGCGTTGGGATTGACTCCGCAGTAACAGGAAATAATATTTCATGTATCTAAGCAGGCAAAGGATTAATTGCTCTAGAATGCCTAGTAGGCGAACTATTTAAGAGGATAACTCTCTTCTTAAAGATACATGGCAGTAAAGATACATGGCAGTTTTCCATCTGCCTTGTAAGTCAACCTTTGCACTGAACTAAGGAATATTTCAAAATGCAGAATCTGAAGATATAGCTCTGAGCAATCAGCTAGCTTTACCAATATGAGATAGAGTGTCAAATCAGTGCTGACCTACATATACAGAGCTCCTAGTATTCTAGACAGCTGCATGTAGATAGAAATGAAGACAAGATCAAAGTGAACTGTTTTCTCTGAGTTATGAAATGAGGAAAATTTAACAACTATTTTCTTCTTTTCACAATGATTACCAAAATTAGTGAAAAAAAGAAACCAAAGATGTTAAATTTTATGTTAAATTTTCTTTGGGGGCTCAATGTTTTAAAAGATGTTAATTTAGTAGAAAAAATGCCATAATTAACTACAAATTTCATATTCTTGATAATAGCCTCCACTTACTCACAGTAATGTTTCTATTTTATATAATCGGAGCTCTATCAAAGCATCTCTGACATGCAACAATATAATAGCTGTCTTCATGAGTAATGCTGTAATATCAGATTGACATCACAGAAATTCAATGCATTTGATTTCATGAGGTGATATCAATCCAGCTTTCTAATATACCTCATTAACCAATCTTTTTAGAATCTCTATCTCCGTAGCCATAGATCTCACACATTAAAAAGTAACACTTATATCATCCAATCTCCCCCTTGAATGATTCACATCTATTGAGAGCTAATTCTGAATTGCGGTGATATATATGACTAAATTTCAAGGATAAAAGTGGTTCAAATCAATTCTGAATGATTTATAATACAGGGGATGTTGTGTTTGGACCAGTGATATATAAACAGTCACAGAAACGTGCTGTAAATTATATCATGTTTGTGAGCATGCCTACAGGCTAGATTTCTTTATCCATCTTCACTCATGTATCAACCATTATGAACGGATTATCAAATGTAAGATTGCAGGAGATTTTTTTTTTTAACTCTTAGACCCAAATTCACAAAGGAGGTTTAAATTTAACCCATGGTTTAAATCTTCATTTACATAACCCATGGTCTAAAATTAGAGCAAAATAAGCAAGACACAGTCAGAGGTCCAATATTAGACGCGCGCAAGGCAAGGTATGCTTAATTTGCGCTAATTTTAAACCATGGGTTATGTAAATGAGGGTTTAAACCTCCTTTGTGAATTCAGGACTTTGTATGCCACGCAAACAAACTCCCTGTGCCACATCATATCTATCATGGGATAAATATATACCAAAGGCTTCAAGATTATTTAACTGTTCGAGTGCAACGTTAATCATACCGGTAAGTTTGTCATGAAGCTAATGAAGACGGGAAAGTGGTAATATTGCAAAGCCATTGATCTGTTTTGTACAAAGTAATTCTTCTGTCAGCTGGTGCCTATTATTCTGTGCAAAATTGCACGTTTAGCAAACGAGTGATTGTGCAGAGAGGTGAAGAAAGCAACAACAGTGTTAAATATTCTACACTCAACATGCTCAGTGAGATGAAATGAAAACCCAAGGCAAGCTTAACTCAGCTCAACTCATAGACTACTGAATTCCATATGCTTAATACAATAACCACCCGGTTCACACATGCAGAGAGTTAATGGCATTGTCATGCACTTTCCTCCTATCATCGTTTCCCTCGAGAGTCCATTAGAACTAAGACTAATTTACGGATGGATGAAGTCTCTTTGTCTGTGACCGCAATGTCATTAGGTAAAGCAGCTTTTATACCCATAAGACTTGCATTATAGACAATGATAGATCTTGGCAGGAGTACTTCATAACATCTTCTAGTAGTCTGCATTAAGCCTTGTTCACATATGATGTGCTAAAACCACACTGATTTTATTTTTATGATGACATTAAAGTGTAATACGCTTTATTTAGGTAAAGCAGCTTTTATACCCATAAGACTTGCATTATAGACAATGATAGATCTTGGCAGGAGTACTTCATAACATCTTCTAGTAGTCTGCATTAAGCCTTGTTCACATATGATGTGCTAAAACCACACTGATTTTATTTTTATGATGACATTAAAGTGTAATACGCTTTATTTAGGTAAAGCAGCTTTTATACCCATAAGACTTGCATTATAGACAATGATAGATCTTGGCAGGAGTACTTCATAACATCTTCTAGTAGTCTGCATTAAGCCTTGTTCACATATGATGTGCTAAAACCACACTGATTTTATTTTTATGATGACATTAAAGTGTAGTACACATCACATTTCTGTATCTCATAACACAGAGCTCAGTGAATACGCGCATGTCCTTTGCTGCGTGCAGTCTGCATTCATTTACCCATTAAAAAAAACAAAAACGCAGTGGCTTTTTTGAGGTGGTTAACCGCGCCATCTATCTGAACAAGCCTTTACTCGGAAAGATACAATCTATGTCTGTTTTAAAAAGTAGAGAGTTTTTACTAAATGACCATCATGATGTTAGATGAAAGGACAGTCCATCCCTTGTAATAAGTCCATTTGTATGAAAATAGAAAAATAAGAGAAGCAGAATGGCAAAAGTTTGTAATAAATAGTACCAAAAATAAAAGAGGTATGAATGTTTTAACAGTAAGATCACTAAATTGGTGCGAATCTCAAATTGGCAATTTTGTCAGTGGATTGTGATGCTGACATGGACAACTCTCCGGTTTGTCATGTACAAAAATATTGATGATTTTTGCTTTTCTTGTGCCTTCTCCCTTGGGGCCCTACTCAAATTATATTATTGATAGCATATTCTTCTTTGCCGTTTACTTGTAATTCAATATTTTGAACATGTTTCTTTGGTATCTCTCACTTTTCCTTCCTTCATTTTCTTGCACTTAGAAACATTAGTATTAAGCGCTTTATAAATATAATGTATTATTATTATTATATTATTATAGGTCTTCTAAAAAGGAGAAAAACAACATCCCGAGTCATACATTTTGGAGAAAAAAATGACATTTTAGTCATTTTCTGTGTTGAAATAAATGGGAAAGTTGTCTCGCATTATGTCAATACCACTTTAGCCAATTTGAGGATCCCTGAAGCATAGTGAATGCAACTTTAAACATTCATAACTTTTATCAGTTTTTGTCCTATTTCTTCCTAACTCTCAGGATGCAATACCTCCAACACTGGATTAGGACAATCCAATCAAGATTGAACGTTGTAGCAAAGTGACTTGACAAGAAGAAGAAGATTAGACTGCTTCTCTGATTTTGGGGGATTCTTTAAGAATAGTTCGCTAATAATGAATTCTTCAAGCCCTCCCTCTCATTTTTTTCATGAATATAATTTAATTTAAGCAAGATAATATGTAGAAAATTAATGTAAGAACCCTCAAGCCCTTAAACCCTAGTTCTTCTTCTTGGAACCACACCTCAGTATGGAGTAGTAAATTAGTAATAGTAATATTGGACTTTTTATTATAGCACACATGGCACAAAGGGTGCTCAAGGTGCTTCAATATTACCCCAGATCTGCTGGGCTTAAGGACCTGGGCAGAGAGTGGCAATTGTAGATTAATGTCTTGCCAAGAACCAAGAACCTTATAGTGGCGCATCAGGACTAAAACCATGAACCATGTGATCCACAGTCCGAAGATGTATCCACTAGACCACAACACCTTTACATCAAAATAGGTGAATGCGCTAATAGGTGAATATTAATGACAATTACTGTTTGATAAAAAGCGCTTCATCAGTTTAATACAGTGTAACCAACAAAAGAGCTTATGCAGTATTACTACCCCTGTCCCGGAAATCTGTTACGATTCTGCACATTACATTGCACACTCTCCACTCCCTTGGGAACATTCTAGCCAGTCGCCATTTTGATGGACTTGGTACTTGGTTGGGTAATCCCTTTGGCAGCTCACTCAGGAAGCTATACTGGGATGGTAGGTGGTAGGTGAGGCACACATGCTAATCCAATCACATTGATGTTCGCATCCTACCGGGTATCCATTTAACACCTGGGTAGGGAGAAGCAATGTAGATAAAATGCCTTGCTCAATGACATAAGTGCCATGCCAGGGATGGAACCTGCAACCTTTGCATTCCCAGTCAAGTGATTAAAGTTAAACCACTAAACTATGACACCTCTATGGATGAATGTGAACAGGGTCACAGTGACTTCTAGAGCAGGGCACTCTAGACACAGACAATCATCGATATCATCTGTTTAGAGATAAACATGCATCCATTAAGGTTACTCCAGGGAAAACTGACAAAATGTTGGCTTTAGATCAGTTTACGACGCGATGATCTATGAAAGAAGATGCTCTTCATACTGCCCTATTGAGATCAAATTTTGATGTAAACCTGGAAATTCAGTGCCGTCAGGAATCAACCAAAAAGTGCAAAAAACAAGCAAACAGTGTGAAAGAAAATAGCACTTAAGGTGATGTGATCAGATAATATACATGTACAAGATAAATAAAGTGAAGTGGATCAGAGTAGCTAGAAAAAGTATAGAAAGAGTGGAGAAAAAGTAGAAAATTATCTTAATATATTTTCAAAGACAAAGGAATGTATGTGTTCTGAGGAATAAATCGTCCGAGAAGAATGAAGGTGCGAATTTTTTTTCCTGTTTAATCTAAGAACGTCATCTAAAAGCAGGATATTTTACCAAAATTGCTACCACAGCTGTCATATATTTAGCTTGTTAAGACCAAGATTGGCATAACGTCATTAGCTTGCAGGCACAGCCCCTTGTTAGTCCCTGTGCGTAAGTGTCTGCACATCGAGACGTGGCTGACGGCATACTACAGACATAGGCTCTGTACTTTAACAGCTCCAGACAAAGAGCATTTGATACTGACTTGAGGAATTGTTGTAAAGTGTCAAATATACATTGACACACAGTCATTATCCTTTAGGCTTTAAACAGAACACGATCGCAACTAATTAAAAAAAAATCAACTTAAAGGCAATATCAGTACCCTATTGTGCATGTATGTCCTATAGCAATCATGCTTGGATTACTTAAAGGTACTATGTCCCATTTGCAGGCCCAAAAAATGAAAAGGTTAAATTCCAACGGCATTTGAAAGACAATACTAATTTAGAACTTCCCTAAAAAAAGGGGGGCTTGAAAATGTCTTTAAGTGGGAAAATAACGACTATTAGTTGTCGAATCGACTTAGGAGCTATAGAGCCAGTAAGTAATAGTCTGATTTTTCAGACCATTGTACCGAATGGTCGTACGTTTTATGCTGCGCAAAGATTCAATCAGTTTAATTTTGGCCATTACAAGAAGTGGGTTATTGATGTAGACAAATGCTCATGTACCCTTTACAGCTCATTTTATGTATGTTATTACCAAAGATGAAAAAGCCAGTCAGTCACTCAATAGTGTCTGACAGTGAAGTCTAGCAAGTAAACGGGTTTCCTTGCATAATTTGAATATTAGGACACTGCTAACGTTTAAATTTCACAGATAGGACATACATGACATATTCATAATTCCTGCAAAGTCCTACAGAATTTGATGTTGGCTGCAAAAGGGACATAGTATCTTTAATACGTCATTTATACTGTATGAACATCTCAAAAGATTATGCACAATGCGATTGAAATTGCCGTAGGTTGATTTTACGAAAGTGCTTGTTATTAGTTTACAGGTGATTTTGTAATAGAAGTATGGTCATTAAACAGAGTTTTTCTACAGTAGCTTGAACATGAGCAATTTTTCAGTCTGGCAATACTAAAAGTAGCACACATCAGCCAACAGCTTTCATAGTAGATTTCATATCTACCCAAGACAAAGCTTTTGCATGAAACTTGAAGAAAAAAAGGAGTAAATTAATAGGCTTCAAAGAAATAGCTTCATATATTTGTAGGAACAATATCTATTCACCAACTAACAGCTTTCATACTGAATATCTACCCAAGCAAAAGCTTCACATGAACATTGAAATACAATTTTAAAAGAAATTAGCTTCAAAGAAATGGATTCATATACATGTACATGTGTAGGTAGGAATAACATACATCAACTACTTGTAAGCTTTTACAATTACACCGAGTGATTTTATATCTATCCAACAATTGTTTTGCATAAAACTTTTATGTATAAAAAGCTGTAAGGTAATAGGCTTCAAAGAATTGACTTTATATAAGCGGGAAAACATACATCAACTTGTAGCTTTTACAGTGACTAATTTTATATCTATCCATGACAATGGTTTTTGCATGAAACCTGAATATAAATTTTAGAAATCTAAAAAGTAATAGGCTTCATATAACTATAACTAAGAATAACTTACGTCAACTTATAGCTTTTACAGCTTCACTGAGGGATTTTGTATCTATAGAGGAGATGGTTTTGCATGAGATTATATTTTTAAAAATCTGAAAAGTAATAGGCTTCAGAGAAAAGACTCATATAAGTAAGAGTCAAATACATCAACTACTAGCTTTCACAGTGACACTGAGTGGTTTCATATCTATCCAAGAGAATGGTTTTGCATGAAACTTTAATTTAAAAAAAATTGTAAAGTGAAAGGGTTCAGAGAAATGACTTCATATAAGTGGGAGTATCTTCCACCAACTAACAGCTTTTACAGTGACTAATTTCATATCTATCCAAGAAAATGGTTCTGCATGAAACGTTAATTAAAAGAAATCTGTAAAGTAACAGGCTATAAAGAGATGATATCATATAAGGAGGAATAACATGTACATCAACTAAAAGCTTTTACAGAGAATGGTTTTGCACGAATCTTTAGTTTTTTTAAAATCTGAAAAGTAATAGGCTTCAAAGAAATGGCTTTATATTAGGTTCGTGTGTGACTTAGAAAATGTACAAAGGAAAGAAAGAAGACCTGCTCATTCTTATACCGCAGCAGTTTTCTATTATTTACTAAATACAAAATTAAAGCTAAATTGGACTTCTGATAATCATAATGGAATAGCACTTTAAGACAATCTCAATAATTGTTTAATCATCCAGGAAAATGGCTTAATTGGACCAGCAAAACATAAGACTTGCAGGAATTCACATTCATGTACACACTTGTGACAACATGTTATGTTACATTACTGAGACTACTAGCTATTTTTGCCTACATCGTGTGCCTTTTATCCAGCTGTACATTCATCTAGATAAATTCTTTGACAGTCGTATGCACCCTCTTATATCCAGCATTTCATTTTTTTTCTTATATTTTGTAGAGTTTACTTTCTGACATTATCAGAAGTCAAACTTAGCTTCAAATCTCTAAATGTCAGAAGAAATATGATGGCCAAACCGGATTACGGGATGATACAAGATCTGGAGCATAACATGAGCAGGATAAACACCTCGCTCAGTTTTCAAGTACTACAGGAGCATTTCCATTTCACAGCCTATATAGAAGCATGTACATGTACTTGTAATGTGGATTGGCGATGCCTTCCCACCTAGTGTCTCCTAATCCTGTAATAATTCATTTCTGCATCTATCACTCCGCTGTTTACATACTTCCGCCTCACTTCCTTTACTCACTCACTCTTTGCCGATTCCTTTCCATCTCACTCTATCCTCTTTATCTCTGATACTCTCCCAACCCATCTCTCTCTTTTCCTCTCTTGTTTTATTCTTTCTCTCATCCCCTCTCTTCGTGTATTTCTCTCCGCCCCCATTTCAACATCTCTCTGTCTCTTTCTTCTCACTTCCTAATACTCACTCACTCTTTACCCCTATTTCCTTCCTTTTCCATCTAAACTCTTCACCTCTGATACTCTCCCCAGCCCATCTCTCTCTATCTCTCTCTCATTCCATCTCGTCATGTATTTCTTGTTCCCTTGCATTATCTCTCTCTTTTTTTCTCACTTCCTTTACTCACTCACTCTTTGCCCCTACATGTATTTCCTTCCTTCTCCATCTAACCTCTTCATCTCTGATACTCTCCCCAACCCATCTCTCTCTTTCTCTCTCTCTGTCTCTCTCATCCTATCTCTTCATGTATATCTCGTCCCCTTTCATTATCTCTGTCTCTTTCTTCTCACTTCCTTTACTCACTTATTCTCTGCCCTGATTCCTCTCCATCTCAATCTCTCCTCTTCATCTCTGATACTCTCCTCAACCCATCTCTCTCTCTGTTACTTTCTCTCTTTCTTAATGTGTTTCTCTCCCCTTTCATTTCATTTCTTCATTTAATGACAATCATCCCTCATGTTTGTATTTTAATCAATAAACTGAATTGAACTGAATTGCAGGCTTTGACAATGACACAATTAATTTTAGATTTAGAAACATATCTTACATTAAAAAAATAATTTTTTAAAGCAATAACCAATCCTCTTTCATCATCTTTTCTTGCTCATCAGTCTATCTGTGACCTTAGAGTAGGTTTTTATCTCAATCGTAATAATAATACTGGTTTCTTATATAGCTCTTATATCATTAACTGACCATAGCGCTTACATTATTATTATTACCCCGGATCACTGGATTCTATTCTGCACATTATAGTGAACACTCTCCACTCCCTAGGGAGCATTCCAGCTAGTCGCCTTTTTAGGGTGTGCACATGCTTATCCAACCCACGACCTTTGCATTTCCAGTCAAGTGATTAAACCGCTCAACTATGACACCTCTACATCCTACTCATCTGTCTCTCTCTCTCACTTTAACTCTCTCTCCTATTCTTTCACACACACAAACACACAAACACACACCCCACACACATACATTCATATACTCTGTTACACCCTCTATCATTCTACCCCTCCTCTCTGTCTATCTCTCTGTCTCTCTCTGTCTGTCTGTCTCTGTCTCTCTCCCTTTCTCTCACACTCTACGTTATCTGCCATCAAGAGCAATTGTCAGAATCAAGTATTGATTATTCTGCGGCCAGGTTCGCCATTTGTCAAACAAATCAAATTAAAACATGCTCAGTCGGAGCAGTAAGAATTACAACCAATGTTGATTTCTTGGTATGAGGTGCACGATTCTTAAAATAACAGGCTAAAGGAAGCAACTACCCCCTGACTCACCCTTTATAGAGAGATAGAGAGAGAGAGAGAGAGAGAGAGAGAGGGTGGGTGGGTTGGGGGAGGGCTTTAATGGATCACATATCTCATTCTTGATTTCGGTGAAAGTTTGCATCTCTCCCAAGGGAGTTTTCACCATTTGGGGGACTCTTCAATGACAACAAAATATTTCCTAAGTGTTATAATACTAACAGATAAAACATCAATCCATTGACAGTGAAATACTTTTTTCAAAACCGAAATTTGTTATGTAATCATGGCAATTGCCAGGTTTTTTGGGGTAATGAAAAGTGAAACTGAAAACAAAGTAAAACAGACAGTGAAATTTTCTTTTAACACTCAGAAAATATGTAATTCTCCATATCATACTTTATATTTACTTGCTAGTAATTTCACATTTCTTTTACATTCAAATAATACCTGCTGTTCCCCAAATTGTTAAACATCTTAAAACCTTCTTTCCCTGTTTTTTCCCTGCTTTTACAATCGACCCACATGCCCCAATGGGAATTTAGATTGTTTGTGTTCGTTATGATGCAGTGGAGATGACATGTAGCGGTGAAATGTTATGACACACATGAGTATCTGTGATATATGATGACAATTATAGTGAGTAGAATTCACTTAATCTACAACAACAAATATCAATTTCAAGATCACCCATCACTATTTCTGGCAGTCAAACGAATTTCAAACCTTTTTTTGTTAATGTTCCTTCCTTGAGATGCTTCATCTATTAAATGCTCTTCTTTTCATAATTGTTTTGTCATCTCCTGTTTATCATTCTTCTTAAACCATACATGTGCCCATGCCGAGGTGTTAAGTCCTTAAAACTATGAAAGTGTAGTATTATGCAGTTTGTAAATGAAACGTAAAAATATTAACACCTCGGTTGCTTTCTTCGCCTCTGTGCACAGTCAACCGTTTGCCACACATGCAATTTTGCATACAAAAACACATCGATTGTTGGAAGTCGTGCAACACTTTGGCTTTGCAAAATTAATCACATCTGGTGTTCATTAGCCATGACAACCTTTTTAACACCAGTATCCTGCGCTGGACACAATCAATCTGGAAGCCTTTTGTATATCTAATGATAAATACAATGTTGCACAGAATATTTGAGTGGCATATAATGAGTTAAATTCATGTTTTAATGATTGCTAGCCTAGATTAGCTGTATCACTATATAGATATGAGCAATTAAATTTACCTGGAAAATTAAGAACATTAGTACAATTAATTTAAAAAAGTTTACAAAGATAATACAATCAAAATCAATTCTAGAAGTTTTAAGGTCACTCTTTGAGACGTTCTTATAAAGTTGATATAGGTCCTTTTGGTAAACTCTTCATTTGAAAGAACATTTAAAAATACTCGCCTATTGAAGAGGTGTGTCTTTCTTTTATTCATTAGATTTACAAATCAATTTTTGGATTTCTGCAATATTTACATGAGATAATGCAGTGTTGCACCTCTGATAATTACACTGTCACAAATGTCTCAAATATTCCTTGTGGTATTTAGAGAGGAAGATTTTGATTAGCCAAATGTATGAATTGGGGATGCACATTTTAATTTAATTATTGGCAGTTTTCTGGATGTGTTTAAGACTGTACTATGGAAAGTACATTTCCAGCAAAAAAGGAGCATTAAAAGTTAAAAGCAAACAATTGTTTGATGTGCTTCTTTCTAAACCTGGTGCAGCTATGCAAATGGTCTTAATAACAATTTTCAGCTGGACAATCAAACCAATATGCATATATCCAGCAAATAGATATCAAAAGTTAATGATGAAATGTACACACACCCTGTACTATCCTAACAGACTCGATATTCAGTAGCGTGAACGACATATTATAGCTCGCAAGTATAACAAAGTATTATTGCTTTTGCTTTAGATCACCATTTCCCCCTCAAACAAAAGCTTTACTGAGGTGTGAAAGTTAATTTTCATATCTGAGTAGCTTTCTTTGACGGACATCTATTCATAACGGCGTTACGGATACAGCCTCATCTCAGTGGAGCTGTGGGACTCATTAAGACAGCATGGAGCCATAGAGTGCTATGCTAATATTTCAAGGTGGATTATGGGTGAAGATAATGACATTAGGACTAATGATGGAATGGACGAAGGATTCTTCCAATACTCCCTTTCAATGAAAGATATTTTAGATATGTTGGTATGAAGTGAGTATGAAAACACAGACTTTAATGTTGACACTGCAATATGTATGACATAAGTGAGCCTACAGCTGAACCTAAATGCCTCAAAAAAAGTTTGGAAGTTCAAGTTTGATTGATTATATCTCTCTTGTCATGGCATAATCATCGCTTTGTTGAGTATCATTAGAAAGTGTGTTCATTCCTCTTTAAAATGATATTTCATTTGTTATGATTCTTCAGTCATGGAATGTACAGTACATCAAAATAAGGAGCAAGGCCAAAAGTGAAAAGTTGAAAATTGCACTGCTTTTGTTCAGCTGTGCATTCTTCTTTCTTTGAAGTGTGTAGGGCTGTGTTTTCATATGATCTGTCATGAGCAACATACACTCTGCACTAAAACAAACATGCATGAAGTCAAACAAATGTGCCAGCACTGAAACAAACATGCAATACACTTCATTTCACATGAATTCTTCTCTGTTAAAAGAGCACTTTAAAGATAAAGTTGAGTTCTGGTCATGCGATTGCATCGTGAAAGCAACGGATTGGAATCGAACAGAAAAAGTTGATCATGTAGCATATTGGTGTGTACTGCAAGGTTCTAGAATCATCAAAATGATAAGAAATTTGGCCCAGTCTTGGTAAAAGTAACAAGCACTGTACACAGAAAGATGTATATGGGACTAAACAACCATGTGGCATAAAAATATGACCCACATTTTTAAGCTGTTTTACATGTCATATTTAGAATATGAAGGCATTTGAAGAGCCATGCTTTTCAGGGATCATTTTTTTCTCTGATGTTCTTCCACACTTGCATAATAACAATGAAAACACTCACAAATTATTTTTCACCTCTCCCCAGAACTCAACCTTCTCTTTAACATCTTTTTGGAGAACTCTTTGAATTGCCAAATTGCCCAGGCCTTTTCAACATTAATCAAATTAGGCATGGCCGGTACTTCAGAAAGTTGATGATCAAACAGAAGCGAATCTTGCCCGTCATGTCACCTATGTGCATGAATTTCATTTCAAGATTCTTTAGAATTTGGCATTCATGGATGACCAGTTGGGAGCAATAGCCCCACAATCATTTACAAAAAAAAATCATACTCTCTTATCAGTCTTATGTCAAAGAGAGAAGAGTGCTCTGCATAACAATACCAGTGCTTACCAGTGCATCTTGCAACTTTTCACTTTTGACCCTACCCCCTTTTCTGATGTACTGCTCATTCAATGGCTGCTAAATCATACCAAATATGGTATCATTTTAAAGAAGTATAAACACACCTTCAAATAATACTACACATAGCGATGATTGTGCCATGACAAGAGAGATATAATCGATCAAACGTGAGTTTCGAATTTTTTTTTTTGGAGGGGTTTATTCGAGCTTCAAAATAGGTATGATGAAGTTGCAGGCAACGTGCATCTTGGCTGTAAACTAATTGTTACACAATTAAGTCCATTGATGATGCCCTTTTACAAGTTAAGGCTTCACTCAAGACACAAGGATTCTGTTTATTAAAGATGAAAACAGAAAAACCTGGGCTTGCAGACTAGTATAATCTAAATACAATTGACCTGGGTGGAGAGTGGCAAATGTGAATAAGAGTCTTGCCAAAGAAATTTGAACCATGTGATCCACAGTCATATGATTTTAGACCATGACAACTCTAAACCGTGAACACCACCACCACCACCACCACTACTAAACAGCAACAAAAATAACCCAAAAAGTCAGCTAACCTAAAAGGATATCCCAGATTTGCCAATTTGTGATTTCTTATTCTTCATTCAATTTTCCTCAAACTTTCACCCACCTTCTGTTTATTACAGTCACATTGCTACCAGGGTGGACTTAGTCTGCAGGCTCAGACCCAAATTTGACACTTTACTATAATTCCTAAGCCTTGGGCAGAGCCTAGCTCTGTCAGTCTCTTGCTGTTTCAAATATATATATATGCAGTATGCTGTTAACCTAGTCTCACAGCGCAGACACTGTTACGCACAGCGACCGACAAGGGTTTATGCCTGCACACGAGGGTGGGCTTGCCCTTTAAAGCTTTAACCATCCACACTGGACAGGCCATAGACACGAGTTACAGAGATAATGGACAAGTGAAATTGTTTGATGGATGGGCCCCACTATGGATACCAATCTGTCATTTTTATCTTAGCCTCTAATCACAATCCTATCTACTAACCGATTCAAAAGTATGATCTATTCTACTACTCTTTAATCTCTGCAACATCTATGCTTTGTGAGAGCCAGAAGGGCATTCATTCTGTGTTGAATTAGGAGTTAATGTCTTTATGACTCTCAGCAGGTTATATATCTTGTATTTTGTCATATTCCATAAGAAGAGAGATTATTATTAAGGACACATCATCTATTGCTTCTGAACGCCTCATGAAACTTTCATCTGTTACTACCATCAGGACATGGTAAACGTGACATGAGCATTATTAGGGAAATGGAAATGTGATGGATGGGATAGATCTACAACACATTTTATCCTGTAATTTCTATTTCTCCTTCACTCCATGTCGAATCTTAAATCTCTTCTCAAAACATAATTTTCTTCTTCTTCTCCTTGTTATCTCTCTTCATATGGTTCTGTACATTTTTGGCCATTCGCTGTTTTAATCTTGGTTTTTAGTGTTGCTCTCTGTATTTGTTTGACTTCATCTGTCTTAATCTGTCTTTGACATTGGCCCATGGGTGGGTGGGTGGGTGTTTGTGTGTGTGTGTGTGTCTCCTCTCTCTCTCTCTACCTTCTCCAATCAGTTTTAGACCAAGTGCATTTCTCTGTCTCGGCCCCTTTCCTTTGAATCTCTTTCTCTTTATCCCTCATTCTCTCACCTCTCCTCCTCTCTATCTTCCTCTCTCTCTAGCTCCTTCTCTATACTCCCCATATAATTAATACATAGTCATATTCATAATGCAAGTCTACATTTAATATATTTAAAAATCTGTCGTAAATCACAAATTTAAGCATACCTGCTTCAAACCAACTTCTTAATCATGTGTTTCATAAAATGCCCATGATAGGCCTACCCAACTCAGAGAATTGACTTTCCTGTTTAGATTAGAGAGTTGTTAGATAGGGAGGTAGGAGGAATCTTCTCTATCATCACTAGCAATCATGGTTGGTCAAGACCTGGACATGGCACTGACATCATGGAAGAGAGGAGATAGGGTGATTGATGGTAGAATCCATCTTGATCTTCATCTTCTTATTTCTCTATGGATTGAAAGCTCTCTTCTCTCTCTCTCTCTATCTCTCTGTGGGTTGGGGGATTAGTGCCATATTGCTTCTAGATAATTACACTAGGGGTGTATTCATACCAGGCAGGATTCATATCGTGATGAGACATTCATGCAGGGAGGTGAGTCAATGGTACAGATGTCCTTTTGCACTTTCGAACCTTGGCACTACGTTGGATGGATTGAGAGAAAGAGAGAGAGAGAGAGAGAGAGAGAAAGGGGGAGTGAGATAAAGACAGACAGACAGGAAGAGAAAGAGAGAGAGAGAGAAATAAATAAATAGAGAGAAAGGCAGATAGAGATCGAAGAGGAAAACAGAGAGAAAAAAAGCAGAGAGAGGGAGAGAGAGAGAGAGAGGGGAAGAGAGAGATAAAGAGAGAGAGAGAGAGAGAGAGAGAGAGAGAGAGAGAGAGAGATAAAGACGGACAGACAGGAAGAGAAAGGCAGATAGAGAGGAGTGAAGAGAGGAGTGAAGAGAGGAAATAAAACAGAGAGAGGGAGAGAGAGAGAAAAAAAATTCAAATACAGACAGGAAGAGAAAGAGAGAGAGAGAAACAAAAAGAGAGAAAGACAGATAGAGAGGAGTGAAGAGAGATAATAAAGAGAGAGAGAGAGAGTGAGAGAAGGGGGGGGGGGAGATAGATATGAATAAATAGAAATACAGGGAGAGAAAGAGAAGAATAAAAGAGAGAAAGACAGCTAGAGAGGAGTGAAGAGAGAAAAAAAACAAAGAGAGTGGGAGAAAGAGAGAGAGAGAGAGAAAGAGAGAGAAATAAAATCAGAGAAAGACAGATAAAGAGTGAAGAAAGAAATAGGTAGAGAGGAGGCAGTGAGTGAGGGAGAGAAAGGGGGGGGGGAATAAAAAGAGAGAAAGACATATATGGAGGAGTGAAGAGAGAAAAAAAAACAGAGAGAGAGAGAGAGAGAGGGGTGAGAGAGAGAGAGAGAGGAAAGAGAGAGACACAGAGAGAAATAAATAGAGTGAATAATAAATATAAAGACGGGCAAACAACACGAGAAAGAGAAAGAGAGAGAGAAAAAATACAGAGAAAGACAGATAGAGAGGAGTGTAGAGAGAAATAGATAGAGGGGGCAGAGAGTGAGGGAGAGAAAGGGAGATCATGGTACTTGGTGGAGCTGGAGATGAAGGCATGGGGATTGTTTGTTACATCCAGCGTGTCCACACACAAAACAATTTATCCCGAAACTCTATAACGATACGTCGTATAAAGAATCATCGTATAAATTCCAGGATGTCCACACACACAAGAAAGTAATCCCAAAACTCTACAGCGAAATGTCGTATAGGTGCGCAGTTTGCTACTGCGGTCATGAAATGGAAGCAGAAATGAGAGGTCAGGTCTCCTTTCGCGCGTGATCCGACGTTAAGCCCCGCCCAGTTAGACTAGTTCCGTCCACACACAAAATTTCCGTGATTAAGCGTGATTAGGCGTGATCAGTTATTGAGTTCTAGTTCGAAACGATGCCCAAACCTGCGTTTCGTTATACGACGTATCGTTAGTAAGCGTCCACACACACAATTTCATCATAAAACTATCGCGAAACGGTATAACTAATCACGCCTAATCACAGAAAATGTTGTGTGTGGACAGGGGGATCATCACTTGAGCACGCGATATGTGGTGACAGAAACATCTGTGTTGACATTTTCCAACAGTTTATTTTGAATGCAGACCTTTAAACTCAATCTATCAAAACAGATTGTGTGTGTAATAATTGTATAAGCTCTTTACTCACTTGATTCACATGAATGTGTTTTCATTAACACTTTGTGTGCTTTCTCTGCATGGTCACTTGTTTGCCACAAGTGCAATCTTGCACAAGACAATAGGAGCTAACTGATGGAAAGATTGCTTTGTGCAACACGTTAGCTTTGCATCAATATCCATTCCAGTCTTGATAAGCTCCATGACACCCTTTAAACACTGGTATAGATTATAACCTTGCATTGGAAACAGTTACATAGGACCCACTTACACATCAAACACCATTTTCAAAAATCATCGATTCTTTTCACTACCATATACACTACTGGAAAAACCCATAAAAAACTGTTGAAGTGTGCTCATCCCGAAATTTGGGTGAGTAGTGAGCATGCGCAATTCATTGGTGCTCTGCATGTGTTCAAAGAGGAGAGGCATGTGAGCAAAAATCGTTATCTTACCGAAGTTTGCATTTACACTGCAATTTTTGTTTTGCATTTTAGAGGGTTAGTACAGTTGAAGGTATATAATAAGTAACATTTCATACAATAATTACACAGTTTTTTCATCAACCTTCAACAATGTTACCGGTTCACTTTAAGAAGACTTACATCAATCTCAGAAAGCTGACAAACCAGAACAAAACAAATTTCATATTTAAAGTTTCTTCATATATTTTTACAAGTGAAATTTCAAAGGTCAATTAATACCTTTAACTCCACCAGACATGTACATGAACACCTCAAACAAGTTCAATTACACCTGATGGTTACAAGCCTGTAATTAGCACACATGCTCTATTCACACTAAAATTCATATACGTTTCATATAACCGATTTAAAGATTACATCTGAAAAAAGGGCTCTCTGTATTCACAAATGCACTCTTCACTTATTAGGTTAGTGACTTATCATTTAGGCCTTAACATTTTGTTAATGCTAATTGCAGAAATTACTCATTTATGGTCCTGATGAGCTCCATGACAACCCCTTTAACGCCGTTTTTATCAATCTTGTGCTGGAAACAGTTACTTTGGAATATCCATGGACCCTACCGCGGTATATCTATCCCATGATCTATACAATGTATAATACAGGGAGATTAGCTGTGTGAGTTAAACGTACAGTGTGAATGTCCCCCTACTCAAAAGCCATCCTCATCATGTCAAGGAATCTCTGAGGCAAGGATCACGAGAGGTGGGCTTAACTTCCATTATCATGCCGCAGTATAAACAATAGTCCATTAGGATATTACAAAGGTAGGGGTATTCTCCTGTAAGCAGCCATCTTGTTTGCTTTGACATTCTGCTGAGAGAAAGTTGTGTTTTTGTTGAGATTACCCCTTCATAAGCCTAGGGTGTCATCAATCAAATGATGAGACAGGTCACGAATCAATATGTTGATTATCTCACTCTGCTAACTCAAGAATCACAGCCCTACTTTCGGTGTTCAGTTCACACTTGTAGCATTTTACCATACATGGGCCCTTTCCCTGCTACACACTATAGCTCATGTACAGCTTTGGTAGCAGAACAGAAAGTGGACAGAAACATGTTAAATAAAGTCTCCTGTTTATTCTCCTTGTATCGAAAGATATATTCATGAACAATATAATTTGGTATTCTATATATATATGATTTCCGGTGAATTTGTAGTATAAAAAATATCGGCAAGGAACGCTAGATAACAGCTAGATTTATACAGTCCCCTATGCTAGGACCCTAACACCTGGGAATAGCTCCCACCACATTAATCTTGTGACTAATGCAATCGGAGACCTGTGTGTGTAGACGGTAGCTTAGTCCTCAAAGGTTCTATAGATGTGTAATGCATGTTGCTATCTTGCTATTGTAGAATTTACATCCCAGGATGGTATCTAAATTACGTTCCATCTCTATCTTGTTTAATATTTCACTTGAGGAGGAAATCACTTGGCACTTGCTTAGTATTACTAGTATCTTCCTATTTATCATCTCAAATCACAGAAATTTGAGGAAAAGTTTCTGAGGGCTTACCAAACTGCACATGACCTGTAAACAACACTCTCATAGCACACACTACAGTATCTATCCTACATAACCAACCCCTAAACTTTAAGGAGCATTAATTCAGAGCCATAAGGGCTTTAACACTGCCTTATAAAGCTAATGCTTTGCTGGCTACAAACTGATGATTTAGGATTCACACAATTTAGGAAAAAGCCATAATAAATGGAAATCAAAAGAAATGTTGGTTTTCCATCTGTTCAAATTCACAGAGATATTAGCATTCATGTATACTTGCATGAGGGTTTAGGCATGGACCTACTATGGTCTGGGACTCTGGGTATGTGATAACATACCGAACATATTACATAATTACATAGCAGTAGGTTGAAATGTGATTGCATGGCTTTGCTCAGCAAATGTTTGATATGATAATTGCAAGAGTGAAGAAAGAACCTGAGATAGAATTAAAAGAGAAGAGAAGATAAGCAAAGAGAAGAAAAGAAAAGCAAAGAAAAGAAAGAAAAAAGTAACAAATTGAGAACTTATGGTTATAAATTGAAATATTTACATGTACAATGTAAGATATGACACTGTCAATGTTCTGTGTATTTTGATAACCCATTGGTCACATAATAAATGTCAACTATACATGTCATAATACATTTTAGCATTGTTTGAGAAACCAACACAATAATTTATACTCGTACTAACAATGGGTTTCGATCAAGCTTTAGACTTAAACAAAAATAAATCATAACTTCAAAGCTAAAAATAAAAATGCACAAGTAATTCCAGATGGTAGTGGAAGTTTGCATTTTAATTCTTCATTTTAAGCAACCATGGTTCTATTGCAACTAATGTCAAAGTGATTTAAATTGTATTATTGTGTGTTTCTTGTCTGGTTCATACCACTTTATGATATATTGTCTCAATGCATTTTCAAAGTGGTTTGGAAAACATTACAAAAGGTTTAGCTCTGGAAAAAAGTACCAGCACACATGCACGCAGAGAGATAAATCGCATGTGTCAAGCGAAAATGGGATAATCATGAATTGTCTGAGGACCATCAAGACATCTGAAGCCTCAATATTTCCATAGATTATCAAGAGAATATAATGAAATAATAACAATAATGACAACAACAACACTACCATGACTACTACTGCTAATACCACTACTACTACTACTACTACTACTACTACTACTACTACTACTACTACTACTACTACTACTACTACTACTACTACTACTACTACTACTACTACTACTACTACTACTACTACTACTACTTAAAATAATAGTAATAAAGCTAATAATAAGAAACTACAGAAAAACTGTATTTTTCATTGCAGATAGTTACAAATTCATGATGCAAACGTATGATCTTGATTTTGACAATCTTGAAATCTAGAATTACAAGACAAAGTATAATTTTTTTTTTTTTGTCCTGAAAAGCTTACTAAAGATCAATGATGATAGGGAGGTGATTCACCACCTCTAATGACCATGCATCTGTTCACACTATAAAGCTATGAATTATAGATTAGATTCCAAAGCACTACCAGTGACTTCCCTGACCTCCATTGCCCTGCTTAAGTACAGCATCTAGATGGAATTCTCATTAACAGAATACAATTTGCCTGTCTTACTTTTAATGTAGTTCACAATTCTTCTGCCGAAAATAAGGTAAGTATTGAATATATTCTATATTAAAACTGTTCTTTATATGGATTAGGTTTGTCCTTCTCCTTTGAGACAATTTCCTGCTCCTGTAGCTGGTGAAAGTGTATGATAGTAAAGAATGAACAAGAAATATACATTACCTCCCTTAAGCTGTTTTTTCATATTTCTCAAATTTGAAAAAACTTCTTCAAGATGAGAAAAAATTAGCAATAGAACATATTTATTTCTTAATTTTATTGCCTCTCAACAGAGCATATTTTTTCCTGTCTTTTCATCTCATCTCTTTCCATCTACATCACATCTCTTTCCTCAACTATTACTCTACATTTACAAGAAACATGATGCATACTATCCCATTACAGTACTTTCTATGTAGACAGCTACATTGTCCATGAAGCTGTTGAGTGTCAGGTACATGTATACACCATTCACTACCGAGCCTGTAGCCTGTAGGCAACTGTCATCGTGGATGAATGATCTCTTATCAATTATAAATGAAGAACAGATGTCTAGTGGTTTGTAAACACAATCACTGGCTCTAGGCTATACACGATCACAATACCAAAACATTAAACCTCTTTCATTTCTTATTCATCATATCCTAGGCTAACCTTTTCCTGGCATCATCTTCCAAGTTTTGGAGATGTAACATACAAGGTGGAACTTGAATAACAAAAGTGCACGAAGGTTACACACGTTAAAGGTACTATGTCCCATTTGCAGGCCAAAAATGAAAAGGTTAAATTCCAACGGCATTTGAAAGACAATACTAATTTAGAACTTCCCTAAAAAAAGGGGGGCTTGTGGGAAAATAACGACTATTAGTTGTCGAATCGACTTAGGAGCTATAGAGCCAGTAAGTAATAGTCTGATTTTTCAGACCATTGTACCGAATGGTCGTACGTTTTATGCTGCGCAAAGATTCAATCAGTTTAATTTTGGCCATTACAAGAAGTGGGTTATTGATGTAGACAAATGCTCATGTACCCTTTACAGCTCATTTTATGTATGTTATTACCAAAGATGAAAAAAGCCAGTCAGTCACTCAATAGTGTCTGACAGTGAAGTCTAGCAAGTAAACAGGTTTCCTTGCATAATTTGAATATTAGGACACTGCTAACGTTTAAATTTCACAGATAGGACATACATGACATATTCATAATTCCTGCAAAGTTCTACAGAATTTGATGTTGGCTGCAAAAGGGACATAGTATCTTTAAAGGCATCATTTAACAATGTTAAATCTGAGATGCACGGCCCTACGTGCTATCAGTGTCTATGTCTATGATATGGTGTAATATTGAAGCCCTAAAAAATTGTGCTTCAAAATGATCATGAAGTGCCTCAAAAAAGTAAAAATCTTTGAGTGACCGGTTTTACAATACTCATTTTCCCCAGTAGACTGTAGTGTTATAAAAAACGTTTGGAATTTTCCAATCATAAATATCTTGATAATTGGCTTGTAAAAGTCATGGGATTCCTGACTGACCTCAAGGTTTATAATTATGATTGCAGCATGAGCTAAATCCAGGATTTTGTTTTGGAATCTGAGGCAATGTTACTGAGTCACTTTAACAGTGATGCACAGGGAGTTGTAAAATACAATTATCAATATTTGTGAATTTTGGATACATAAATGATAGAAAAACAGCCTATTATTATTATCATTTTCAAACATAACTACAAAAATATCCATACGATTAACTGAGGTACTATTATCAGAATTATTATCATTATTTGAGGGAGAAGGCCTAGTACTTATCTTGCTTCTCAGGACATTTCTGAACTGATTTTCAAAAAGATGTAAACATTCATTAGCCCAATAACATTACATGTACCTTCAATATGAGGTGATTAGGCCTATATTCTTGACAATGCCATCACTTTTGATTATGCAAATAAATTGCAAATGATATCATTATACATTCTTTAATTTTAATGATACTTCATACAGATTTAAAAAACACTAAGATATACGTAGTGTGAACATTCCTGTTAAACAATCTGGAGGTAGGAATTTTCCCCTCTAATAGAGCAAATTTTCTGAATGATCTAGCAGGAGAATAATATGTAAATCCCATCTATTTCATGGGGCCAAGAGCCTAGAGGTCAATGTACATTAAAGGACAATCCAGCCTTTGTATCATCAAGTTCAGTGAGTTGTGTGACAGAGGAAATATCAGAGAAAAAATTGGACAAACAATACAAAAAGATAAATATCAATCCATGCTTGACTTGTGAAATCACCACCAACCATCTCTATGTTAATAATAATAATAGTAATAGTAATTAAGCACTATATTTAGATGTTACTATTATTATTGTCTATAATACTCGGGTGTAAACCCCAAATGGGCAAATTTATCACTCCATTGTGACACATCTAGTGCCAGTATCACATTGGTTGTATACTAATCTATCCATTGCTCTCAGGTCCAAAGGAATTCCTAAATTTTCCTCTTTGCTGAATTCATTTTTATGGAAAGCTTGTCGTTACCACAGAGTTATAAACTAAGTCCATGTCAACGTACACATCCTCTCAATAAAAGACATCCTGCTCAGCAATAAATCATTCAATGAATTATATTTGAGTTAGTTTATGAGCACAACCCACTGTGGGAAGTTTTTAAATGATATATCACAGTGACTATATATCAATTTACCAACGATAGGAAATTCCCATACATCAACGTTTATATGGATCTCAATTTTCAAAACCCCAAACTTTCATTTTGTTCATCCCATTTTCTTGAAACTTTTACAAATATCTCTGATTGTTCTGCATTCCTTCAGAACATCTGGCTATCAGAGTTTGACATCCCTTGACATATTCCTACACTCTGCTGTGAGAAGAGTGCAGGGATATTTCTCTTATTTGAATTTTCTTTGGAGAGAGGGGCGTTTTCCAACATGAAGAAATCGATGCTGGAATTTTTCTTTTGCAGAAATGTTTTTGAAGATGAGATGCATTACGACATTTCACCAACCCTAGACACATACTTCAACCTGTCAAAACCAACAGCATGGGAGGTCACGCACTTCAGATATACGAACGCACCTTTCAAGTTTCGTTAGATTTTAATTTTTTCTTCACCTTTTCTTTGGTATGGGAGGCATGTTTGGATTGTGACCTGTCAGTGTCGGGCCTCAGGCTACGATCGTTAGGGTATGTGCCTCTGCATAAAAATACACCAATACTGTCACCGAATCTTGGAATATTTGTCCCATATTACCCATGACACGGTTTCACAATCTCAGATTTCAGGCGAGCCTGTCATATCATATGTCAAAAATATGTGGTGTTGTTGTTTAGTTGTTCGAACTTATTAGAAGAACATAAATGAGTAAAAGCGAAAAGGTAACAATCAGTGCTCTACTAAATCCTTTGTAAGGTGGACTTTAACAATTTGATATCGTTCTAAAATATTACTTAACTTGTGTTCTGCTTTCTTAGTACTAATTTGTTTGAAAGGTTTAATAAATATAGCTGAAATTCAGATAATTTTTCTTTACTGAATTGGATAAAAATATCATTGTTTGAATTGTTAAGTTTAGTTTTGTTTACCAACATTGCTATGAATCTCATTAGAAAACACCCTTAAGAGTTTTATATTAAAAAGAGATCAACATTTAGTAAGGGGAAATGCTTTAAAAAAATGAATGTTAAGAATTCTTTTTTTAACCAAGGGAGTATCATCATACATATCATCACAATTAAAGGAGTAGTTTCAAAATAATTCCATTATGATCATTGTATCCACATCATCTTACTTTAAGACTGGTGACTTTTTGAAACATTAACAAATTAAACAAACGCTGCTGGGCCTAAAGAGTACACAACAGTAACATCATTATAGTAATCAACTGTTTGCCTTAAACCAAGGAGTTACTTAGGATGGCAGAGCAATGGACTTCAAAAGAGGAAAATTACCTCATGATTATCATATTTTACTATTTTTGTAATTGAATTCTGATCAACAAACATTTTTCTCCACAGGAGCTAGGTACATATTTCTGTTTCTTTTATACATCGTCAATTCTATAGAGTTTTCAATAAATAAGGACAGTGATAGAATCACAATAAGGACAACTAGCCCTTGGAAAATAGCATCAAGATACATATCAAGGAAAACCAACTCTTGGATAATCACCCAAGGACCTGCTTTCAAAGGAGTTGTCGTGGTCTAGTGGATACGCCAACAGACTGTGGATCACATGGTTCATGGTTTGAGTTCCACCGCAGTACTAATGTCCTTTGGCAAGACTTTAATCTACATTTGCCACTCTCCACCCAGGTATTAAATGGGTATCTGATAGGACGCAAGTCACTCAAACATTAATGTGGCTGGATTGGCATGAGTGTGCTTGTAAAATGGTGTCAGGTGCAAATGTTCCCCAGGAAGCAGAGTGTGTGCACTATCATGTGTGGATTTGCAATTGAATCTAATGTATAGAGTAATAATAACTGCAATTGCTAATTGCTTAGATCTGTAGTACTATACTTCTAAGCACTATAGAAACGTGAGTATCATTATTTTCAAAACTGCGTTATCTTTTATGGAGGGTAAATGGGTGTTCAAGATTGCTCATAAGAATCTGAAAGTCTGCTGAAATTAACACCTACTATTGAAGCTTGTGCAGATACCCTTTTAAGTTTTAACTTCACATGAAGATTGTGAACACATCCAAATAACTGCAGACATTAACCAATGAATGAATTGTCCTAATTTTTGTATTTGTTATGACAGTTAACATTATTTTAATAAGATAACCGATAACATTGTTTCAGATTACCACCCCTGGATCTGGATCAACTCTATTCGAAAATAAACTAGGAGAAAAGTTCCCATGCCTCCTCAAAGGAAAGGTTGAGTTCTGGAAAAGGTGACAAATATTTAGTGAGCTTTTTCATTCTGATTATGAGAGTTGGAAGAGTATCATAGAAAAAATGTCCCCTGAAAAGAATGGCTGTTCAAATGCCCTCATATATAACGGGATATGATAAGTAACAGAGGTTGTCACATGTTTGTGTAGTCCCATTTGCACATTTCTGTGCACAGTGCATTTGAGCAAGACATGGCCAATTTCTTATCATTTTGATGATTCCAAAACCTCACTGTATACACCACTTCTTATGTGCTGCATGATCAGCGTTTTCAAACTGCTTCCACACTGTTCCTTTTCACAATGCAATTGTATTACCAGAATTCAACTTTATCTTTAAGCTCTAAACAATGTCAGACTTTGGCTGTAAAAATTACTCAGGAAGTGTTGTCTATGTGACTTCCGAACACTCTTAACTTTGTTCCTTTGGAACCAGAAGGGCATGAACTCTGTGTTAAAGTTTAGGAGTTAATTTCCTTCTGGCCCCAAACAGAGATTAGCCTTTACTTTAGTTACTTTATTTGCTCCAGCTATTGTAGTAACATATACCTGCATGTAATGTTAGCATTACGTACTAACAAACCATTGAACAAACCATGTTAACAAAGATAATTACTTACTTAATCCTAAGTACATGTACATGTAGACTGTAACTACATACAAGATCATCTAGTTCATTGCTCCTTTTTGTTCAGGGATGTCAATAGTATAGACCACTACTACTCAATACTACTACCACTATTCATTATGATGATACTACTACTACTACTACTACTACTACTACTACTACTACTACTACTACTACTATTACTACTACTACTACTACTTATAATAATAGTAATAAAGGTAATAATGAGAAACTACAGACACAAATTATTTTTCATTGCAGATAATTACAAATTCATGATGCAAAGATATGACCTTGATTTTGACAATCTTAAAATCTAGAATTTCAAGAGAAAGTATATTTTTGATTTTTTTTTTGGTCCTGAAAAGCTTAATAAAGATCAATGATGATAGGGAGGTCCACAACATATCAATGCTTCACCAGCTAGTGAATGAAATTACGATTGCAAACATTCACTTACCCATAATTTGATAAGATGATATGATTTTTAATGAATTGAATTTATGGGTGACTTTTAATACATGATTTCTGTGAAGTTTTCTATTTTTCATATTGCTGCTTATCAAAGGTTAATTAGACTAATAGTAATTACAGTTCCTGACTGAACAGTAGTTGGGTAGATAGTATTCCCTATTCCTTACATATTTTTTGTATATTATCTGTATTCAAATTGACAATCTTACTACATCATTGATTACTCCCCTCCCCCCCCACACACACACACACGCACACGCGCGCACGCACATACAAAAACGCACACACATCCACCCCAATCAAAACCAACTTCAATTCTATTCATTCACAAACATGACAAATGTTTCATGTAGGCCTAACGGTCAGTATGATATATCCCAAGTTTATCGAAATAAACTAAAAATAGCCCCCATGAAAGAAGGAGGCTGATAATCATTATAAAAACACGCTAAATCTCAAAATCTGAGCTGATCTCATCTCGTCAGCGGATACTGAATGAAACTTACCCCGATACTCCTGGCCGGGCACATAGTCAGTGGGAAGCCTGTCGATTCGAATCCTGTACCCGTTGTCTCCGTTTCTTTTGGGGATATTTGGAACCATAACAGGGTCGCAAGATTCTTCCTCCTGTCCGGAAACTATCCATATTGTCACAAAAAGCAGGAAAGTTTGAAGCAACAACTTCTTAGCCCCCATGTTGGACAAAAGATCTCGAAGTAGTGTTAGAGTGATAGACCAGTTCGATGAGTATACGTTTACGGAGCAAGCTTGAATAAGTGGTATGCGGTGCACGGGAGCGGTGTGTGGTGGGGTACTTTTTCATGCGCAGCGCTAGCGCCGCAGAGCAGAAACATGAGAGGAAGAGCATGCCATATATGCCGACGTACTCCAGAAGAGTGGATGCAGGAGTATTTTACGGGGGTGGATACGAGGGGAGGGGGGATGGGTCACGTAACAACAAGCAAACGGCGTTCAATTTAACAAGCGCCAAAGTAGTTTGGAGATAGACTAGACTTACTTCGATCGAAGTTCGATCTCTAAAAACAACAAGCAAACAGCGTTCAATTTATCAAACGCCAAAGTAGTTTGGAGATATAGACTAGACTTACTTCGATCGAAGTTCGATCTCTAAAAACAGTGTAGTTGATGAAATGTTCCAAAGATTTATTGTATGGAGCCCCACGATTTCATTGGATTGCCAAAAATTTGATTTTTATCTATAAATTGTCCTGAACAAGATAACAAAATAACAAACAAAGAAATAAATATACAACCAGATCAGACAGCCATACATCCTAATATACAAACATAATAACAAACAAACCAAACATATTTGTTTTATCTGAAAAGCGAAAATTATCTAGTACTCTCATTCAAGACCCAAATTTATGTTTCAGATTATTTCTGAGATGACATTTGTGAAATGCAGACTTCAGTGGCGCACTCTTGGTCCACGCATTAAGGGGTGGGGGGCACAGGTCACGAGAGGGGCGAGGCGTTTAAAGCCGGGTCTGAATTAAATGCGTTTTCGGGGTCACATTTCATCTTCCCCAGATCCCTTACTCTTTCTCTTCCTTTTTTTTCGGCATGTGATTTGAGGAAGTTTTAGTGACTCACATTACAACTTTAAGTGTCAAGAGATATGTTAAATATTCAAATAAAGGTCCCTTCAGGTTTGACGCGGCAAAGACTTGGCGAATTATTTTTAATTATGACGTAAAATGTAATACACTTCACATTTCTGTATCTTATCACACAGTAGGCCTACTATTAAACAGAGCTCAGTGAATACGCGCAAGTCCTTGAGCGCAGTTGCCATTCATTTATAATATTAAAAAATATATATCTGCATGAACAAGCCATATATATATCAGACAAACAAACAAAACAGCAACAGCAACAACTACAACAACAAACAACAACAACAACGACATCAACATCTACTGCACCAACAACAGCAATCCGAATAATACGAGGGATCGATTTCAATCAAAATCGTTACTCTTATTGGCCCAAAGTTTGCACAGTCTTTCTATGGACAACGCGACCCTCATGCGTCAGGTAGATCGTCAGCGCTGAGGGCGTCGTCTAATAAAATTAGCGCACAATATTGAGCCCCAAATTATTTTGTTTCTATCGTAAACCATCGGAGAACTTTTTACATGTAGCTTATACATGGCCGCGAGACCGGTCTTGTGGGTTATAATGGCATTACCGTTTCAGTCAATTTGAAGTGCCCATATGTATAGTTTCATTGAATCACATAAGTCGAAAGTTTACGGTTATTGATAATCTTTGATGATATCATGGACTCTGTTATCATTATCCCTGTGAATAATTGAATTGATTTTATTCACCACTTTCATAATAATATGCAAAGTAAAAAAATACAATAAAATATTTCTTACAAACATAGATAAGCCAGTAATTTGAAAAAACACACTAAAGGAAATTGGGAAGTGGTTGGATCATCAAAACGTAACAGAAAGTTATAGGTAGATAATCCTACACATAATGCAAAAAAAAAATACCCACATACACGAAACAGGGACAAAGAAATAATACAATGGTAATTGCACACATAAAAAAGTGCGGTTGTCGAATTCAAAGCTTCTGCATCACGTTAAGTTCATAGATTATGCTTAAAACTATTTATAGATGCACACTGTATAGGTTTTGGGAGTAGGTTGTTCCAGATAGTGGGTCCTTGGCATAAAAAGATATTATTTGAAAATGAAGAATGACCATATATTACACAAGTGTCTGCCGAATCCTGGTATTATATTTAAGAATATCTTTGGTGCTCTGAAAGATATTACACAAAATTCTGGTAACAGGTAACATAAAAACAGAGTAGAAAATTGTGGCAAATTATACGAACTGCTCTTTTTTATAGGAGTAAAATACGATCAAGTTAATGTTTTTTTTAAAGCCAGAACCCCATACAATAAAATAGGCAAGGCAAGATTAGTGACTTATATAGCATTTTAAGAATATTGGTTAGCAAGATGTCTTTCATTTTACTCGTAGTTCCTATCGTTCTAGACACTTTGTGTAGAACTTCATAGACATGTGTCTTCCACCTCAGATCTTTATCAAAATTAATACCTTTGTTGAATTTGTATGTTAAATCACATTTCCATTCGTATATATTTTGTTACTTCACTAGCACACGTCTTTGGAAAGTTTAACAACATAACATGTTTTTTTCTCCTCATATTTAAAGATAAACTTGAGTTCTGGTAGAAAATAAATTCTCACAGAATCCAACGAAATGTACACTGAATGTTCAAGATTACAAATAAATGACATGTGCCAAACAATTTTGGTAGAAAATGTATAGTGGCTGAATAATGAGCATAGAAAGATAAGGAAATCCGGGTAAGTAGGCCTGACACTATGTGCTTAACACAGGTCACTATACTTGCATATGGGAGTTGTGGTTTTATTGAAGATGATGCCCAGTAAGTTTTAGTGCGTTTGTTTTTATTTCACTGGTTCAAACAACCAATCTACTGCTGAATAAACAATCCGGAATAAATCACAAGAGCACAAGATTAGCTTTAAGTTGCGGTTTGTTTGCATTAATCTACTCACTAACTTATAGGAGTTCATTGTTCAGATTTTGGGTCAGAGATTCAACATCTTTACGCTTATAAAATGTATTTGTATCGTCTTAGAATAGTATGAAATTCAAAATGGGAGAGACTGATTGTTAATCAATTATATTAAAAAGAGTAGGTGCCTATAAATGATCCCTGCGGAATGCCACAGAAAAATGAAAGTGATTGTAAACTTGAATTTTGAGAATAAAAACAAGTGAATTTCTTGCGATCATTTAGAAAATGCGAAATAATTTAACGGTAACACCACGAATTCTACAATATCCTAATTTTGAAAGGAAAATACCGGGCCCTAAATCTTAACAGCTTACTAAAATGTATAATGTGTTTATCAAGAAAATTGTGGTGTCTGGTATTGATGCATGTTTCAAAGATTTACGGGAAGATTGAAAGTAATGAAATGGGTCTGTAATTTAAGAATATATCTTTTGATCCCTTTTTATATACAAGAATTATTTTGGCAATTTTTAGGTCTACAAATACAAAACCTTGCTCAATACATGAGTTGAAAATATTTCACAACGGTTTGGATATGACATGAATAACCCTTTTTTCTTACTACAGGACAATGATATCAATCGAGTAAAAACCAGGAACTTTACCATTTTTGAAAGATTCTTTTTTTTAAGTGATGGGTAAGATGAAAAATTGCTATTCAATTAAGAAGAACGGCCAACAATAGTAACGTTCCTCTTCATACAAGCTAATTTGAGACCAACATCTTTAAAATGATCATCAAACCTCTCTCTTAGAATCAGTTTTTATTGTTATACTTAAACACAGAGGCATTTTTCTTTATATTTCCTTCTCCATTGAACATCATTAACAGTTTTCCAAGTTTTATTTATGTTTCCTTTAAAGGTAAGAAAATTTGAAAAGTAATAATTTCTTTTGGCACTATACGCATTTGGTTTGTGTAAAGATTACGAAATTTGTTGTAACACTATTTTTTGAGTTCAGTAGATTTTTAAATATACTTTTTATAAAGGTTATTTTTTCTTGAGCACAGCTTTTTCAGTTCTTTGGTAAATCACGGTTTATAATTTTTTCTTATAAATGATTCTTTTGTGTGGAAAACAAATACTATAGATCTTTTTTTTTAAATCCATATATTTCTTATAAATCAGGTTCGGTCCCTCATGATGTACAGAAAGTAAAAGATTAAAATCGGTTGAAAAGAGATCATTAAGAAAAAAGTTGATATTCACATCATTAATTTGATGTTTGTATATAGCTGGTTGTTCTTTATGAATACATTTAAAATCAAAGACTGCAAATTTAGGTAAACGATCAGATAATTCAGAGGTCAATATACAAGGAAGAATATTGGAAATACTATTAATTTTGTCAATAAATTGTCTATCAATGTGCCTGTGGAATCTGTTATTCTTTTTGGCTTTGTAATTAGAGGAGTAAAACAAAATGAATTAAAAGAATGCCACCAACTCATTATACACAGGTTAGCACATCTAATTTCATCACATCAAAGTTAAAATCTCCGAGAAATATACATTCCATTTTCTCTCTGTACACCTTGCACAATATAATGAGCATGTGCTTGATCTGGGGGTCTATAGAAAATTCCAACAATAATATTTTTACCTGGTTTAAAAACTTCTATAAGACTTTCACAAACAGGGTCAAAAACTGAAATGTCTTTACGTACAAATGTACCTTATGTAATGCCTTATTGCAAATGCTACTCCTCCTTCTCTCCTGTCGTTACGGGATTTACTCTCCATGCTACATCAATCAATATAAAACTCCTTTCTTGCACTAGTATCTAGCCTCGTTTCACTAAATGCTACAAGACCAAAAGGGTGTTCCGAAGTTGATAGTACAGATTTTATATATCATCATTATGTTTAGGCAAATTTCGGCTATTTATTTGTAACAATGAAAAAGGATCGCTTTTGGTTAAATCTTGATTTAAAAATTCTTCAGGAGTTATATTCATAGAGCCATATTCTACTTCCTCCTGCAAAATACTATTTACATCATCCATGGCAAAAGGAGGGATACATATACGTGAAACATAGTTGACACTTCTCTAAGGAAATGATAGTAGTAAAAACAGCATGCATACTTGATTGCAGGTAATAATAGTACTGAAACAAACACAGCTCAATGAATACATGTAAAATGCAAAATTCATATAACAGTCGGAAGAAACTTTTTTCAGTATTAAAATTATATTCTAAAAATGGATTGTTAAATTTAAAAAAAAAAAGCGGGAAACAAAATGAGATAATGAGTTGAGTAATTGAAACACACACATTACTTATTGCCAGGAAATATAAAATGGTACGTGTTACATGCATAACAGAAGAAACAAGGACAAGAGTTTAAAAGAGAGATGAGAGGAAAACAGCATGAGATGTCATAAAGGCCTTTTGTATTTCGAGTCCTATTACCAAAAAATTACAATGTTAAAGTGGTGCCAGCTACAATAATGACAGTTGCCTTGAAATAAATAAAAGAGTGTAAGAAGAGGTAGAAAAAACAGCCTCGTATTGCCACAATGTCTTTTGCTACATAATTGTGAATGGTCTTAATCGACGCCTGATAATCCCCCACCGGAGATATCAATTTTCATAGTGATTTTCTGACAATTTTTGGTAGTGGAGTAAATTACGCCGTAATTATAAAAAAGTAATAACTGCGCAGCAATAAAAAGCTGTCAGATAACGATGATGGTAGGCTACTACACACAAGTATTTCTTTGAAGTATAAGATAACCAATTGCCTTCCCCCTCTTCTCAACTAGTCTATTAGAAGTGCCAAAATGGAAATTTTATTGAAGTTGAAGTGCCACCCTGTATGTTTGGTGACTGTGCTTCGAGCGACCGAGCCGACAACGGATGTGGTCCAGGGATGAAGCCCCGGTGGGGGTCCAGGGAGCGGAGCCCCCTTGAAGCTGGTGGACTTTAGGGCTTTTTAAAGGCCCAGATGTGGCATTTTTAGCACCCTTTTATTCCAAAATATATTGTTGTTTAGAGGTCAGGTTTAGAGTCGTATAAAATGGTAAAAACGTTGAATTCCCCTTTCTTCCTGTTTTTTAAGCAGACATTTTGGGCTCAATTTCGACTGCGACTTCGTAATTTTGCTGAGTTTTTAAATTTAAAATATAATTTATTTTTCCTTAATTTTTTAAATAAAATTTTGCAACAGCCGCGCGCCACTCCGACTGACCGCAAGCGCCAACGGCGCGCGCGCCGCCAGTTGAGAAGGCCTGGTCTAAAGGGACCTAAATCGATTTCATGTTATAAAAAAACCTGGTTTCTATTTGTACGTATTAAGTATTATAAGTACCGTAAAACTAACTTATATCGGTGTACTGAATAAATGATAATTGCTTTGAAATTGGAATTTGGCGATGATGTAAGCATTTCTGTTCTTTTCTTTAATATTGAATATTTTGCAGTGTTTCCAGAAGCCCAATTTTATGACCCTAAAACAGAACTAGAGATATTATCCATGAATTAAAAATCACGAAAGCCTGTAGACAGAGCAACCATTATCACTTTTGAGGAATATCGGTTAGATCTGTGCATATCTATATGCGTTATCCTTTAAATGTATAGGGATGTCAATATTGATGGAACAAAACATCTTTTTGTAAAATATATAATTTGAATTTTGGGGTCTTGTTTTGTTTTTCAAAGGTGCTCTCCCTGCGATCCATTCGTGGGGTCGTCCTTTCTGTATTATTCTCTCAGTTTCTCCTCTTCTCATAGATTTTGTTTGTTATTGGGACTCGGAATGATAGGGGCGTTATTTTCACATTGACTTTCAGAATTAATCTCGTAACCGTCATTCCGTAACCGTGCATCATTTCATATCATATTTCAAATATTTCCAAACAGATTTCCATATAAATGGTGACATGTCAAAGCTATCATAGTACAGAATGTCGTGGCAGTCTTGAAAACAGGATATATATTCAATGAAAAGTCATGTCCTGTTTACGCCATTCCGCAACAAAACTATATGAAATGCACTGTTTCATAAATCTGATGAAAGTTGGAAAATAGGAAACTCAGCAGTCATGGAAGTACCTAATATCAGTAAACATATCATACCTTTAACTTGTAGATATCTATTGCGATATCCATAATATTCTAATTAAAAAACAAAAAACAAAAAACACAAAAAAAAACTCAAAAAAAAACAAACAAAAAAAACAAATCGAAAATTCCTTTCAAATGTCATTCCGTAATGCTTGGAATTGCCCTGGTATCAATGGAAAGGTAGTGGAATATCCCACAACGTTCTTGCAAAACGTTTATTTTGATAATTTACATAAATAAGACGTTAGATGGATTGGAAATATTGAAACACAACATATCTAAATCAGCGCACAAATAAATTGGGCACTGGGGGATTTATCAAGACTATGATGATTCACAGGTTTATGTGGCGCCATATTTCTGTTAAAACATTCCAAGATGCGGGCTCTTCCAATGAAGTCAGTATTTAAACATTCGCTAAAATTGGTGACTTTTGAGGCATGATTTGAAGTGTTCTAGACTGCCAATCTCACAAAGAGAGGAAAAAGTGATTTCTACAAACGAGGAGCAACGGATAAGAATGTATGGTCTCCATGTTATTGGTACCTGAAGAATGAGGCCAGATGGATGCAAGTCAGGACGAAGAGGGCACTGTTCAACTAGGAAAGTCATGCGTTCTGGAGGTAGATCATCAAGTGTCTTAAACGTCAGTAGCAGAATTTTATGGCCGACGCCCTAGGAATTACTACCGTTGCAACTAACTCAGTACCAATTAGGGGGCAGATGAATTGTAGAAGGCATATTTTTGTTTCTTCTTCAAAACGTTGGCTGTTCAAACAACAGGTCAATCACATAACTCTGCCTCCCTGGGAAATAGGAATCTTTATAGAAATCTAACTAAAACTGTTTACACTGTCCTTACAGAGGGATTCTTGAAATATCCTCTCAAAACGTGGCAATATACTTGAAAAATCACGGGACATGTCAGAACAATTTTCTCTAAACAACGGGTTAAAAAACGTCCCAAGGCTCTTGGTTATCTTCTTCAGCGAGATGCTGAGCAAAGGGATTTACTTAATGGAAGTGGTGTTTAATCTCCGCGGATAACTTATGCTTAAACCAAACACACATGATGATCAGATTCTAGAACAGCCTTTTCCGGACAGTTGTGGCCGATTGCTTTACTGTCTAGATCAGCAAAGAGGTTTTAATTAGCTTAACAAACTTGAAAAAAATGAAGTCTTGTACTAAATATCATGTTACACTTAAAGTCACCCACAAACCACATATCACCCAACCACAAACGATTGAATCACTATTAATTTATTCAATCACATAAAGGCTCATAGTAGTGGGTTCTGATAGGGAGTTAGACACATTCAGGTGTTTACCAAATAAAATTTATCGTCAATCACCAAGAGTGGAATTCACCTTTACGACCGACAGAATTTGTGTAATATCCTGTGTCCAGAAACTACTGGTAATAGGAATTATCATCATAATAATTTTCCCACACCCCCGAGATAATAAAGGAAAGCTAGATTATTTTTCTGGTGGGACCTGAAATACATGTGCACACATTAATGGGTAATTTAACTAAATCTGGTGCCAGCGAATTATGATGCAATACACATGGACACTGACTACTAAGTGGCTTTGAAATATACATGCGATCAACAGATCCACACATGCTACAACAGGTAGAGGTGTTGAAAAGCAATGATCTCTGTCTAACAGTTCCTTTTGCCGCCTGCAGAAACATGACGATGAAACATTCATTACATGTCTGAATATAACAGTTGTGCACAATGATTAAGAGGTGTAGCTTGCAACCTGCAGCTGTGGTCACCTAGACGAGACCTTAGCCCGCGTCATTAATAACTGCATGCTGACTAGATTACTAGATGCATTAAGAAACTTGATCTTATGTTAGATGACGCCCTTGCGAGGTTCTCCAACCTTGATTTGCCACTTTAGCTGCAATACGTTATGGTTATACGGAAGAAGAAGAAGAACCTTCCTTTCCTCTATGGATCACAAGAAGGGGTTCCGGATTCAACTGAACTCCTGGACCGCCTGCATCAGTATAAGCAACACCAGAAGACAAAAATGAAACCCTGAGCCTCTATCGCCACTATTGCGTCCATGATATCCGGAAGAACTCAACAACGAGGCCTCCTTACACTAATCAAAGATACGCGGCTGCTTAAAATGTAAATTATTGAGAGTTGTAGTGGGGCAAAAGAGATTGGGAAGCACAAAGAGAGCCTCAAGGACCACTTAATGCACTATCCACCAGGTATCTCACGAATGACTGTATAAAGGCATTGCAAAGGATAGAACAAATCAGGAGGAAAGCTTCAATATAGATAAAGTAATTTAAAAATGGATGAAAAGCGCAGGTGGCGGAAGCCTTGAGGTGTTCTGTATCTTTGTATCCTTGTCCCAAATTGTATGATCTCTCGTTTGAGAACCCTAGTTTACATGTACACTCATTCAATGTCATGGTGCAATCTCTAGCCTTCCAATAATCTTCGGATATAAGAAAGTGATCATCATCATAGGACTCCACTTTGTAGAACCGTCACATAATTATTTTAAATCATTTTTTTTTCTGTCTTCAAA
The DNA here is from genome assembly GCA_037976565.1 of Mesocentrotus franciscanus. NCBI lineage: Eukaryota > Metazoa > Echinodermata > Echinoidea > Camarodonta > Strongylocentrotidae > Mesocentrotus > Mesocentrotus franciscanus. The sequence goes on along the minus strand of CP137681.1, from coordinate 8,814,489 downwards.
CTCTGTATCGCCCTGTTCCAGTGTTCTAGTTAAAAAGTATAAATGACAATTGTCTTCTAGGAAGGACATAGGGATATCCAATTGCTTTTAAAAACAAAAATAAAACCCAGAACAATAACCAGAAACAAGAACCAACAACAGTATGGGGAGTTTTACAGAACTTGTGATGGACAGGTCCCGCGTGATTAACAGTCAATAATTACAGATGACTAGCAGGACTCGTGAAAAGGGTTCACATGTGTGGGCACCTCTCCTATAGTTCCTAAAAGAGGGGAGGGGGGGGGGGAGAAATAATCAGAATATCGTCATCCAAAATAGAAAGCCAGACAGTGTAGAGTTAGACTATAAGTTGTTTTTGACTGATATGATATTCAGATAAAAACAGAAATACGATACAAAAACATGGTATGATAATAAGTGATGTTTTCGTGAATTACTTTATCGGGGACTATACAGATTCGCCAGCAGAAATGCAGATAGTTTCTGAAATGATTTATACGTCTGTGGAGTTGAACATTAATATCAGTTTGAGTTCACCTTTCATTTTAAACCATATAATTGGGTTGACATGTAAGACTTGAGCAATGCTGGTTATCATACACAGGGCATTGGCGAGGGAAGTGAGGGAAGGGCCTGGTATGCGTTCGTTGATTACTAACCACTAAATCAGCTACTTCTTCATGTTTACTCTGATCATGCATCATTTATAATGTGAGTGAAAGGGAGTATCTAAGAACATTCATGTCTTGCAAATATCTGGCATTTTCAATAAAGCAAGCAAAAGATTATTGAAAAAAAATATCAAAAGGGTTTACATGCATAGTTTTTTTAATCCAGTGAAAGAGTCAGGTTTTTCCAGATCTAAAATTAAAACTTGCATAGTATATAATACAGATTTGAAGATCTTTCTACGAATGTGCTCACGTCTTGTCACACGTTAAATTCACTTTTTAGAATTACATGTCTATGTTTACACGTATATTCATTAATATGTTAGGGATTCAACAGTCCACTTGAGTCAGGGATATCGTAAATGTATAATTAAGATATTACTTTTTTAAAGAGCCTTTTCATTAGATACAACGGGCATAAATAAATAAGAAATACTTACAAACAAACAAAGAGAGAGATAAATATAATTTTCCCCCAATTCCACGAAGATCAAAGTAACACATTTCCCGATCTTTTAGACTTCTTTCGTTTTATGGTTGGATTTATAACTTTCCCTTGCCGCGGGAGCGCGGAGAGACAAATAAACAGCGGGATGTAATCATTACAATTTCCTTCAATCTGACGGAGATGGCGCCATTGTACGTATGCATCGGTTAGTATCTATTTTTACCTCAAACTTCACACCCTAAATAATGAAAATTCGGAGGTCCAGGCCATTTCCTTCAACTTCTTGCACAGAAATGTTCCATATAAACTAAAAATATAAAGATGCATGCTCATTCCTACGATAACAATTTATATGACAGTGGAAAAAAAAATCAACGAGGAAAAAAGTCAAAGTAATACAGGCTACTTTTTACCGAAAAGCAAATGAATAATGAAACAGAAAAAAAAAATCTTATAATGGAGCCCAGGTGTTAGGTCGGGGCGATTGAAAATATAACTTACAACCTTGATTCTCCCACATAACACATCAAATCACCACAAAATTAATAAAAGTGATTCAAAACAAGTTAATTATTCATCTCAGAAATTAATGCAGATTATTTACTCCAATACAACCACTCATTGACGCACAAACCCTGAATATTCAAACGGACACTTTACATGTTCTTAACATCGTAAAAAGAAAAGAAATATTTTTCATCGCCCTTCATTCACTGTCAGTTTTTAAAGATATTTAATTTCAATGCTATTTGCAGAAGACTATGTAGGCGTTAATACCACTAAGATTTTTAACGTTAGTTAGTTAAAGTTAACGCAACACTGTCCATCACCATATCATCATAAGAAAATAAAGTATGCATACGTATTGAATAATTTGCTGGAAGAAAAGGGTCAGAGAATTGAAATATGTAGTTTTAAGAATGCGTAAATAATGACTCAGATTCATTCATTTACAAATTGTAGTGCCTAAAACAAACAAAACAGCAATACATTTCTGACAAGAATTACTTTAAAAGTAAATCACAGTAAAGAATAAGTGAATACCTTAATAACTAAATGAAAAAAATATTACTGAATAACTGCGCACAATAACTATAAAAATTGAATTAAAAAAATGTTAAAAATTGAGTAATAAATGAAGAACAAATATATAATGACGTAATAAAAAGGACAACAATACTATTCAAGTAGACTACTACACAGATGATATTACACGAAATCAACGGAATTTATTTTGTTTAAATACCTAAAACATCACACAGGAGAATAGAAACATGACAAGGCAACTCCTCTAATACGTCAAAAGGAAAAACAAAATGCTAATGTTAAGAACAAGAAAAAGAATAAGAAACGAAATGAGGAATGAGGTTATTGTGTATTAAACAGATTGAATGAGCACATAAATACTTGTGAAGAATAAAATATAACAATAAAATACTTGGGTAATTCAAGCGTGACAGATGGGACATCCAAACCTCAATTTTTGTTTATTGCCTGATATTCTGTATTTCATGTAAATAATTATGATGCATATGCTTGACGTACAGTGTGACCTACGATATGTGATCATAAAATTGGAATTATTTTCCGAGCCCCGCCTCAGTAATGAAGGCCCTTCAGGTTCAGTGGGACAGACGGCGCATGAATTTAACAATCCATTTCTGCTTTGTTTGCTTTTTGATGAAACACTCCTCATAGGATAATCTTCATGAAATATATGTGTATATTTAGATTATTACCTGTCAGTTCCTGCTTGTAACCTGCTGGTATAAAGTTGACATTCAATCTGGCTTTGGAAGAAAAATCGTAAACAAGTGGTGAACCTGATAGACGGAACATGAATTATGACAAACGGGACACAATAATAATAATAAAAAAAATACAATTTTCTAAGGATTTTCCCCCCAGTATTCATTACCTAATTCTCCTGTTTTGAAGGGAAAAATGTTCATCTTTAATTTTAGGACACACAATAGCAGGAGGATGTTTGATTTTACCAATGGGAACATTTTGGGTAGTCCCATGCGAGCTTCAAATGTAAAACGTGATAGACGGGAGACTGTCCTCTAATACAATATCGCTTTCTACCAAGTAAGTAATTTAAATAGAATACTCTCCCCCTACCAAAGTGCAAGACTGCAAAATGGCATTCCACATCATCTATTCAATTTATTGTAAAAGCAGAAAGTACCTTAAAAATGGGAGAGACGGGACAGAATCCATCTGACCTTTGATGTTGACCTTGTAGATGTAAAATTTCCCTTAGCCCTAACCAAATTTGATTAACTTTGTTATAAGAACAGAAGAAATACCAGAAAATGACTCAATATATAACTGACAATATTAATCCACTAAAACGAGTAGTTAAATAATGCGTCTAAATATTACCATTGAGGTCAAAATATAAAAAAAAGACAAATAAATCGTATATTGTTCCATTCAGAGTAAATCATATATATTCCACTGTCATAGAATTAAAATGGGCACATTGCACTTTATCTTTACACCAAAAGTTGACATTTTCATGGAGTGACACATTTGTGTTTACAAACGTAAAATATAGTACTGGACAGGATAATAACTAAATTGAATAACGCTGGTAAATATTTACTTCACTTTATATGTGTTTATGTTAAACCGGGATGATACACTTTTATGGCAAAAATGACGCAGGATGTATTGTTTTCTAGTATCCTTAATAATTTACCATGAGATTTATCCTGAGACCTAAAATATTTGTATTCTTAACACGTCTAAATTCTCTTAGATTTATAGGGATCGTTTTATTGCGTAAACGGTGGTGATAATTTCAGATATTCATCACTAATTATGGGAGGCAAATGTTTTCTCCCTTAGATCTTTTTCTTTCACTAAATTGATCACACTTGCTCGAATGATCTATAATCTTCCAACTGTCGAGAAATTACACCAGTACACGAACAGGAAGGAGAAATTTAGTCGGCCATAAGATAAAACCAACATTACTGAAACATGATAAGGACCTAGAAAATGTGTTCAGTTACTAAAGCATGAAAAATATATATTGCTTGATGTCAAGATCACAGTTTTGTAAAGTCCTACAAATATTGGTATGAAAACTGAATAATAAGATGGTTTTCTTCGCGCCAAATTACGAGACTGTCTGCATGGTCTGTATATCTTGAAAAGTCACCTTCCAATAAAACCACATGTTGTATAAAAAGAAAGGTTTGGTATGAACTTCTGATATAGTCGTATAAATATACCAGAATAGATGCCTGAATAAGAATGCTAATTATCTGGAAAGAAAAATACATGGAAAGTACATGGATCTGAATATAATTTCAAGTACTGGTGCATAAAAATAACGCGTCCAGTAATCAAGTTTGATATAATTCGCAGTCAGTATGATATCGTTTAAATTAGGGTAGAAACGAAATAGCAAAATTTAATCTCGAGTATTACGTGGTGCTTGTTTATTTTTAGATGAAAAGAAGAATGGCTATTGTGTTATAGGGGAAGCAAACATAGAAGAGTACAATAACAGTGAGTTCGGGTAGCCTATACTTGTGAACGTATTATCTCAAATTATGGTTTGCTCCAAAATGTAGATAAATATGTTAACAGCCCCAGTCCTTGTTCTTGGCGAAAAAATATATTACTTAGACATTTTGAAAAAGTATAGCGATGTTGTCATTAGTACTCCATAACAGCTGCTCTACTAGGGAAAATACTAGCCGGACTACAATTATGTTTCATATTTGGAATACTTTGTAAATTAATAAACCCCGAATTGAATTGAAATCGAAAGTGTTCTCATAGTGGTGACTCTTTGTGACATCGACCCTTGCAAAATAACACAACATATCGACAACTAAATGGCCCGTGTCTTCTTAATTGTCTTCTTAATCTTCTTAACCTAGTAAATAAATAGCTATACTCCATGAAGGATCATTTGACGGTTACAAACTTGGTTCTAGAAAACTCGGCTCTCTGATGAAAATATATATGATCACTGAAAAAATATCACATCGTCTGTTGTGAAAAATTGGGAAAGGGACGGGAAAATTGTGTAATGAATCACAGAATTATAAGAATATTTATTTGTAGATATGTATAATCAAAAGAGAAAAAAGGCCTTCGGGTTTCAGGGCCCTCCCTTATTTTCAGCTATTCGGCTTCAGCTCCAGCGCCTAACTATGCCTTGATCGAAATCGTAAAGTATTGTATTTCCAATTTCTATAAGGAAAATAATCTCTGTAATGAAGTACTCATGTATTGTTTTTGTTGATTTGTTAAGATTATGTGGAAAGGATGTGAAAACGCTCTTTATGTGTATAAAATAAATATTTTGTTTATAGATTTCAAACTCGAAAGAAGAAAGTTCCTAGAAATGAAGCAGTAGTATAGTTTTGACCACCAATTACTTATGTCTTAGTCCTATTGCTTTCTTATAACTAATCTTTGAGCTATAAAATATCCTATTCATATTTTATTTGTTGTATCCTTTTCCGAAGTTCATTCTGCTTTATTATATGTGTTTATTGCAAACAACATGCGGTATTTATAGACATGTAAAGAAACTCTATTAGAATACCTTGTCAATTTTACACTGGTTATCTAGTCTTGTGTGTGTGTATATATATATATAGGGAGTTCTTGTTAACGATTATAATAGTACAATAACTTTGCATATTAATATCTAGCTTTGAAGATGAATGAACAATATTATTCCACACTTTTTCAATCAATATCTGCGACCTTATTTTATTTTAATAGAGGAGATGTTCAATATTCCGATTCCGGATACGAATGATAATCATATTAGGTTCATCTGTCAAGGAGCAGATTTTGTGAGCACTATTTAATCCCTCTGGTGTAAAAATGCAAGTATCTGTTCAATTTGTACTTTCTGTAATGATCCCTGGAAGTAGCAGAATCTTATGAAGTCTAGCGCCACCTATTTATCAAGTTAATACAGTTCTAAATAATTATAATAGAGAAATCAGAGCACTTCCTTGTTGTGAACTATGCAAATAAACTATCGTGAATCAAATTAGAAAACACCGTAACAATGTAGTGATTTTAGACAATGTAAACAGGATAGTTAATATGAATTCATCGTTCAAGATTCCACGCTGTATCAATTTCGGATCGCATTGCAACATAGTGATCTTCTTGGTTTTAGATTGATTACAATAGTAGGCACATACATCATGTTCTGTTGTTTACAGTGTAATCTAGACTGGATGTGTTCTACAATTATTATTTATTCGTCTCACTTTACTACATAATCTTACGCTGAGGGGTAACACGAAACAAAACGTTTGATATCGTTGTCCAGTGCACTTCCCACTTTCGAACTTAATCTTCGAGAAATGCAAGACCATGATGAGACTACTTATAATAATTCATATCATATTCTTTCTAGAAAACACGTTCTACGGATTTACTCTACATTCTTATATCATAAACCATTTTAACAAAAGCCATTTGAATGATTACTTTGCTGGCATATATAAATAGTAAGCAAATCTTGGAAAGAGCCCCATTTACGAAAAGAAACTAATCTGTTCAATAACTTATCAACAGAAAACTTGAAGACAGAGAGAGTGAATCACAAGCAATATGTTGGTAAAGCATTAGGTTAGAATAAAATTGAACTGCAGTTTCATCCAAGTTCTAAATAAATTAGAAACAAGAGATACAAAGATTGAAACAAAAAATATGGCTAATCTCTCAGTTGCATGATAATAAAATATAATCTTTTTGAACAGGGAAATCAGAGAATGTTTTTTTTTTTTAATGTCAATTTAACTTTCACTTTTGTTCATGACCAATAACTTAAACTAAAACTGAAACTAAAACTTAACCACATTTTGTAATATAGTATACGAAGATTCTCAAGGGTGGCTAATTATGTGAACCACAAGAATATACAGGTTATAGTAGTAATACAACAGTATTGAAAAGTTTGGGGAGTTAAAAAAAAGGTTCCCAAGATTGTTCTTTACTTATTGACAATTTATGATAAAACTTATATTAAAAAATTGAATGGACATTCCCGACGTTTGTAATTTTGCGTCTAGTTTTGCTATATGTTGATTTCTAAAAAAATAATAAATGCAAGACAAAGTTTGTGCGGCATCTATTGGATGATTAATGCCCAAAAGAATTCCAGCAAGAACAAGAGTAGGTTTTAGAAAATAAACCTTATAATTATTGATAAACAAATGGAAAAAAAAGAAAGATTGCATTATAAATTACCAGTTATGGTCTTTTCTACCTACATTCGTTTCATCGACATGGAATCTTTAAGAAATACTTGATATTTCACATTGAACCTACGTATTTATCTTAGATCTATTGACAATAAATGTTCACATTCCTTAACCCTCATATGTGTGATATATTCAATACTATGTTAATGTAATGATTATTTCAAGTGGCTGTTTGGCTCAATTAACATAGCTACAGAAATAACATAGCTACAGAAATGTGCTAAAAAGAAGTGTACATCACAGGGACCAAACGTGAAATAAATGTAAAATATATATTTAGAATCTTCATGATCGTAGTCACAATTTTATATTAAAAAAAAAACAAAATGGTCGTCTTTATCCCAGACGATTTCCCTCACTTCATTTTGCTGACTTCACCGACAAAGACTTATATATTTTTTAGTCACATACATCAAAGCTGACAGTTTTTTTCTTCGCAATATCGACTTTAGTTCTTTTGTCCAACAACAACACTCAAATAATACTCAATCCTTGACCGAAAATATTAGGTAGATGAAGGGACAACTGTACACCTTGGCAAGTCATCTATACATTGAAAAAGGTTGCTGTAATATTGTGTCTACATTATGTAATGCAATACTGAGAAGTTTCCCTTCCTTTTTTCACGACGCGAGTGCCTCCTGACTAGCAATATTCTAATTTGCAATTTTGATTCTGTTTCTTAAGCCCTTTCGTAACTTCTAATCTGCAGTTGTCGTATACATCTTTTGTACCCAATCAATATATTCTAGCAGGTCTGCCATCTTATGAGAAAAATAGCAAGACTTTTCTTCTCTTTTTCGTATGTTCACAAAACTTGATGGATCGAATACCCCCTTTTTAAAGAAGGAATCTTATGAAGGCAGAGTATGTCCATGGCATTTGCAATTCATATGACTACTGAATGAACAACTTCCACTTATTAGCCCTTTCATCCAAGTGTAATTTTCCACCCATTCATTGAAATATACCTAAATTCCCTAAAAATAGATGAAAATATTCTTGATTTGCCATCTCATACGAGATAAACCAATTAAGTTTTCTTCCTTTTTCGTAGATCTATTAATTTTTCAAAACTTGATGGAATTGTCCACACCTTTTTTAATAAATGTATGTTGAAGGCACAAAATCTCCATCATATATATTTGTGTACTGTTATAATAATAAATGAGCAGCTTCCACTTTATCAGTCCTTCTTTCATCCCAGTATAATTTTCCACTAATCATATTCTAGCTCGTTTGTCTAGCTAGATTGCCATCTGAAACTTAGTATGCCAATTATTTTTTTTGAATTTTATACATCCAATACTTTCTCAAAACTTCATGGATTGAAAACACTCGCAAGCTTTTGGAGAAATTTATTTTGAAGGCAAATATTATCTCCACCATACATGTATGTCTTTGTGTATTGTGATAAAACTGAATGAACACCTTCCTCATTATAAGTCCTTCCATTATCTGAATTTAATTTTCAATCTATTCATTACAATACACTAAAATGCCAATGAAATAGCTGTAAAGATTAGATAGTCAGAGTTTTTTCTTATTCTTGTCATGTCTCCGTGGTTCAGAATGGAACTACCCAGCTTTTTTATTGATAACCTGAATAAATGAATAAATAATACATAGATGTCCCTTTTAAATAAATATACTTCAATTATAACTCGGTTTAGACATTGTAAAATCATGAATTCGGATTAGATAAATGCTATATGTGGTGTTTTTGTTTTTGAATAACTAAATCTACTGAGAAAACATGAAACGGAGGAAGCTGAAGTAATTTGAAGTAATAAGCATGATCAAAGCTTATTTAGAATTACTCCATTAATACCTCGTAACACAGCTTTTAAATCAAAGATAGCGTCCCTAATGAGTTATTAAAGTTCTTTTGTCAGTAATCACGAATTTATATAAAATAATAAATAAAAGATCCTGGAATTTCATATCGAAGGACAAATATTTCTTCAATTCCAGATATACATTACACTTGAGCATTCTAGGTGCAAGTATAAAACCTGAAATAGCGCCATCTTGCATGTTTGTTTTTATCATGTCTCTATGCATTATCTTTTTGTTAACATTAAATATTTATTGCCCTAGCATTAGTAGGTACTTTTCATGCATGTCACTTTCATAATTCTATTTTATACTCTTTCAAATTTAAAGACACATTTCCAAACTAATCGAGATTAAATTCGATCGGATGTTCTGTCAATAATTGTAAACTCTCTTTGGTATTTTAGGGGCACTGCTTCCAGGAAAATATTTGAGTGTTGTATCTTTTTAAGTTAGTCTGGTTTTGAACTTTCCTTTACTGTCTTTCATGTATTTGTGTGTTTTCATCTGGTTGAAAAGTAAGTTCATTGGCTCTACCCTCTCCTAAGAAGTAATATTTGCTTCATAGCGATCTACACAGAATCATAATAGTTTCATTTACGGCATAAAGGCAAACAAATGTTGAAAAATGTATAATGCATAATGAAAAATGAATCGTGAAAGTTTTGACGTCTTGTAGATTTTGTATAATTTTTTAAACAAAAGTCATCAGAGATATCATAGTTATTGCCAAATTTCGTTTATTCATTTGTGTGATCTTCTTGATATGTATTGAAAGTGCCAAATGAATAAATAAATAAAAACAATGGTAATAGTAATAGCAAATTTCAATTGATTCATAACGCTTTAAAAAAAGGAAAAGTATAGATGTCTTGATATAATAGAAGATTTTTTATGTAGAACTAGCCTGTTTAGCAGGATAAAAGTATATCTTTTAAAAACCAGACCTTTGATAATGGGTCTATTAATGAATGAGAGACAAATTTAAAATGGGACGAAATACTATCATTTATATTATGAGCGTTTTTATGACACAAAAAGGAGAAGTAATATACTGCAATAGACAGTGTGTAATATTTTTAAAAATAATAGTTCCCTGCGTTCTTGAAATTAAAATTATGACACTTTCCATAAAACCTTTCAATTGAATCCTAGAAGTTACTATGGCTTATTGGTAATGTTTAATACGTGTTTATCTTGCCTTAAATCTCTGCCTTGATCTCAAATAACAGAATGATACCTATCATACGCCTACGGTTTGCTAAAATGTGTATGTTCGAACGTTGTACCTAGTGAAATAACCTTATGTGCTTTTTGTGTAATTAATCCTTCAAACAGTATTCACCTCCGTTTATGTTTATTCATATTTACATTGGTAACTGAAATCCACGATCTTGTAAAAAGTAAAACAAATTATAATTTGTTAATGAGTAATAGCCTTCTAGTTAACATAATTTTGCATCTCTTTCGTCTCTATCAAAACAAAAACTACAGGTAAAGGACACGTTACAGTAATGAATAAATACAAATATTTCTTTTTCCAATTTTATAGAAAGTTATTTGCATGTACATCTTTGTTTTCATACTTTATAACCAAATGGACGATTTATATTTTCAATGAGCAAATTCTACAACGTTCAGTAATGTCTCAAGTAACTAGAACAGAAAGAAAATTGTGAGATATCGAAAGAAGAACACATTTCTATTCTTAACTTTTAAATACAATAATGAATAAAGAACATCTGGTCTGGTACAACAGCTTTTTCTGATATAATGTGAAATGATTTAATCATGCACATTTCAGACGTTAAGTTGGTCCCCTTAATGATCTCTTTTAACTATATAACAATGAATGTTAATATGACTTAAACCCAATGTCTATGTAGGTAAATTTTGTCCTAAAAGCGATTTTGATAGAATTGGTTTTGAAATAATTTTAAATAAAACATTTAATTTATAAATTATGTCGCTGTTATCTGTAAACATGACATAATGCGCAAAATTGTTTACATATTCAATACAGACATTAGTGTTTATTACTTTAATTCAGATTTATTTTTTTTACTCGCATTTTCGTATATCATTCATAGCGACAAACAGTGTCTCTTACAGTAACATAGTATACATCAAGAATTAGAACTGGCAATCCCTTAATGTTAACGTAATATTTTGGAATTAACCTTTAGCTGACTTGTAAGAAAACTACATTCGCTATTGTAATATAAACAGTTAATATACATACATTTGACGATTTCCCCCGCATACTCAATAGACTAGTAAAATGACCTTATGAAATGATTTTTTGCCGAATGAGAAATAAGGCACTCCTATCACCAATTACTCTACCCTTCCGATAATCAACATATATTATTCTCTTTATTTGCAACAAAACCATTCCATGGTTTGTACTATTCAAATAGGATCTCAATTAACTAAGCCTTACACTAATTATCAACTAACTATATTAATGAATCAATCATAACACCAAAAAACACATTTTTAAATATCTTACATTTTATTATGACCGATAGAATGTTGAAAAATTTAACAACGTAACTAAAATTTCATCAAGCACTTTTGTGAACACTCTCTTCAAGGTTATTGAGTCATTTAAAAAATCCTCCTTCTTGTCAAATATCATGGCATGTATCAAAGCATCTAGCAGCCTATTGACATAACTTGTTTGTCATACAAGGAAGTACTTCATATCGCAACGGTTTTTAAGTCAGAAAGAAGTGGTCATCTTTAATTACGTTTTCATCGTAGAGGTTTTGCCATCTGTTTCCTCCTCTTCTCTGGCATGGATCCAGAGTTATGGCGCCATTTCTATTTTCACGTCTGATCCGAAGAAACAAGAACTTTCCCTCATGCTCATTGGATGACCAAAGTAAGGCACGCTAACCTACTTCCATCCACAGTTGGTCTCCGAAACATGTATCTGGTGTCGACCATGACGTTGTCTGCCACGTAAGAGAAGATATTCAAAACATTTTTTTCTTTCGAATTGATCAGTTGTGTGGTTTTTGTGGTTTGTTGATGGCGTATTTCATGAAGTTTTCTTGATTGAATTTAATTTGAATTTATTAGTTGATACTCTATTGTTATTTGAGGACTAATTTCGACTTATAAGAGTATTACATTTTCATAATTTTTGTTCTTTGTTAGATCATGAAATGGTAAAATGTGTGATATCATGAGATGTACCATCAAGTACACGTATGTCTATTGTTTCTACTTGTAGATTATTTTATTTGATTTCACAACCTGAATTCATCGTCATTTGGGAGAAAGAGCAATGCTTTTACGGCAACAGCTGTCTACACGAACGTAAAAAGACTGATTGACGACCATTTTGTACGATGACGTTAATATTGAATAATGATTACTTTACTGTGACATAACGGGTTTTGATAGCCGGATTAATGTCAAATGACACAGTTGTGTGCGTTGAACGGGAATGACAACCTTTGTTTTCCCCTCCTCTAACACTCATATTTGCGGATCACTAAAATGACAATTTTATTTTCAAGTCTCTTTTTACTCTTTATATCTCATTAAATTCGTGATTAAATTTATTCCTCTTCCATTCCTAAGCCGAATTGAAAAAAAAGAAAGAAATAGAGAGAATGCTACGGAGGTAAAATAAGTTAAGCGATTATATTTGTAATTGAAAAATGTACTTCCCATTCTATCTTCATCTATCTGCTGTTGATAACGATTTTGTAGTTATATGAAAAATGTGAAAAATACACAGCTATGATATTCCGATATGACTACACGACAACTACAATATTTGTGAATGAAATCTGGCATATGCTGTCCGCCTTGAGTATATTTAGACATGTATAACACCGATTTATAAAAAATGGCATCTGCATATACGATAAACGAAAAAGAAAGAAAAATACGATTTGCTCAAAGAACCTTATCAAATGATTCCAGTAAAATCTACAATGCACCTAAAGTGTTTTTTCAGGGGCAATTGGCATACAAATGTGGATGTCATTCTTTTTTCATCTATTTTAAGAAAGAAACCCAACCATATCACATTAAGCGTATATTTGAATCCTCGTTTCAGTTTGATTCCTTCAAAAAAAGAAGTGCAGACGGACTTCAAGAACTATATGTCTTAATCCGTGATAAGAAAATACATTATCCTTAAAAAAAAAGTCGATAAAATTCTTGGTTCTCGAGCTGCTTTTCCTGTTGCTATAAACACACTACTTAATAATTTGTTGGAATAAATAGATGACGAATATTGATCAGTAACTTGAAAATATTGAACCTAAAGTGCCGCATTAAACTGTGTATATATGATGACAAATACTCATCTTACCGCACACTCGTAAAAATGAAAGTCGTGAAAACACGCAGCACTGTATATATATATCACTAGCGTTTTATTATTCAATATTGAAACGAGAATTGATATATTATCGTAGGAGCAGTCATACAAGAAAACCAAATTTCGCAACAGGTAAGTTTTTTTACTTTATAGCATCAGTAAATTGTCAAGGATATTAACTGATATAATAGATGTATCTAGATAAAAGAGAAATGAAAAATTGCAATATCAAGAAAAATATAGAAAGCCTTTGTGTATCCTCCAAAATAATCACAAACACACAAACCCCCTTTTGTTAACCAAATTTCGTGTTCACGACACATTTCATTTCCTTGGCTAAATTTATTTTTAATCAGTACACTGTTACATGTTTCAGACAAAGTTTGTGGATATTTGTAAAGGAAATTAGGAGAAAATCACGTTTATCAATTAACGTTTCGCATTATTACTCTGATGTGATGCAATGTCATACTCTCTCAAGTTCCGATGTACTTTCTTTAACAGCATAAGCCTACAATCCACTACACCCATGTGTCATTTCCTAAACATTCTACATACTTTATCCATTGCTATCAACAATTTTGATATAGCCGCCACATATACGGATGCGTATTCTATTCGAAATGTTATAATTTTCCTTAAAATACAAAGGGAACACTAATCACATATGATATCATAGTTACCGTAAATTATCCGCCAGGAACAACGGCAAATGATAATGGTTCACATTTTTGAAATATACTATTTGTTTAACTTTATATAAATTAAGCCATATCCTATCGTTCCCTAATCTCACTTACTGTACATCTAAACAACACGCAATGAGGATAGGTATTCAAAGGAGTTTATTATTCCCTTGGTATCCGCATTAACAATTGGCTAATCCTTAACATATACTTTTAATTGAATACTGTATATCCAATATATTGCTCTACTGCAAGAAATGCTTAGATTTATAGAATAACTATTCCAGAATATTCCCATATCATATTAGACCGGGTTAGAGGGTGGAGTCAAAGACCTAGAGAGCTCCGGTTTGTAGTTGATTTGTCGAACTCTCCTAGCCAGGCTATACGATGTCGTACATGGCGTGGTTTGTTGCAATCATGAGACGCCATCCAGAAAGCCTCCTGAAAGATGCAAAATCAAAAACATTTCGAAATATCTCATTATATTATCATGCTAATGTGCAAGGGAAAAATATCATGAAGATACACTCTTCTTCTTGACTGTATTGAGGCAAAATATACTCTGGACATATAATTACTCCTAAACGTTTTCATTTGAATCTCTTTGTCTCAAAGAATGTTGATTAAATAGAAAGTGATATCCTCAAATGACTCTTTCCTCTCGCCAGTCTAAAAAATTGGAACACGACAGGTTCTTCGAATATGAACTTAAATGACGAGTGTAAGAAAATTTCACTCGTTGATTTCGAGATTCTTTATCTTAAATAATGTCTAAAATTTCGACTACTATGTTTTTATTTATTTTTTCTAAATCAAAATTAAATACTGTTTATCTGTTATTTGAATTATCCTGTAATTACAAAACACATCTGATTAAACGATATAAAGAGACACTTCATAATGATTAAAAAAACCTGGATTTGTTCAAAACCCTTCCCCTGTAAAATAGATGTTTCCTTTTTTTTTTAAAAGAACTTATCATTTAAATATTCTTATATTTATTTCCTCATTCCGAATTGCCATGTTTCCAGGTTCCTTGAATTGCAAAATGATCGGACAATTCACATTGAGGGCCAATAATTGACTCGTGATTGAGTACATACTACCTTTCGCGGGTTTCTATATTCTCTCATTTTCTTTTGGGTATCATGTCAACGAAGGGCAGAAGCATTGTATTAATGACTACAAACGATTCGGACTGTTATACCAAATCTATCTAGCTCTGCGCTTTGTTTAATTAGTTATATTTAATTTTAGTTATGTAAGTTCTCGTGACGTCGCTGAAGGATAAACATCAACAGGCATGCAAGCCTTCAAGAGGTTTGTTTATGATATTTTAGCTTCATAAGAATACTTTGGCTTTTTGCCTGATTTGAAATGGAGCCTGGAAGGATTTGAAACGAAAAGCGTGATCATCACATTTCTTCGATTTCCTTCCTTGTTTGTTAAAAGCAATTTGAAATTCATGTTTCTTTTTTAATATAACTTATTTCTTGGCAGTTACGTTCTAATAGCGCATGTTGAAGTATGTGTATACGAACATTTATTTAATTGACATTTTGAAAGATAACATAATTTGAATATAATACCAACCTAATTTTGTTTCCCAAAATATAACCAGAAAATTAAAGTACCAACAAGAGTAAATTACAATCTTTTAATACTGCGTTACATCTGAAAGTACTTTTGGGAACTGATGCAATTTTCATCGGTTATCATCTATTTTCCTCAAATAGAATATTCATCCCATTGAAAATGCTGACATTAATATTTGTTCATATTTTGAATGTAAAAAAAAACAAACAAGAATGCAGTTTGAATATGAAGCATTACTTTAACCTGTTCTAATTAATACATGCAACACATACATGTATATCACGTTGTAGAGCATCTTTATGAGTAAAGCAATGTCGTTTACTCGAAACATCACCATTCAAGCTATATTTCATGCGGCAGATAAAGGGTATAAATGGAACCGTCTTTCCAAAAAGAAATTGTTGTTTAGAGGTATACTTCTGTTGTGTAGATTATAGTAAAATTGGTGTAATGGCAAAAATATAATTTGGTTTGATCTTTAAAACACCCTAACGAATATTAGGATTTAGGGCTCGAAAATAAATCCTGGACCTTGTCAAATGTTAAAAACAAATCAACAAACGTTGATAAAGAAGAAAACTAAAAAAGACATGGATACCCGTTTCGTTTTATTTCCTTATTGGCAAGATCCCAGAAATATATATCCATATTAATAATGAAGATGACATGTGACACACTGACATTTTGATATCGACTTTCTATTGACAGATGTAATTTAGTATGAATATTTTTTTCTTCATTTGGGGCAATTATTTTTTTATTTTACTCAAAGGCATCACAAACAACGATCCTGGTTAAACATATTGATAATAATACAATAATATCGGTTGACGCATTAAAAGTGGGCATTTCCTGTTTTCGCTGATATAATGGCTCTTTCCAGACAAAGTTTGTTTATCTTTCTGTATTTCCTCATTCCTAGTTGAAAACAGAAATCGCGTGTGCGCGCCATTTGTTCACGCATGTTTTCGCTCGTTACCATTGCTGCACTTGACGCATATATTAGAAGGATGACGAACAACTTTTTTGTCATTAATTAGTTCTTCTTGCTCTGAGTCTGATGTGAAAATGACAGCGATGATGTTGAAACTGGTTTTATGTTTTCTTCTTGGCCTCTTCTCCGTTTCATCAGCGGAAAGTCGTGAGTATTATCGTAGTCTCTGTTCGATTTTTGCTCTGCACGTATTATTCAATAATAAAAGTACTATAAGGAGTTTTCATTTGCAATATTTGCATGGGCCTAGTATGTTTACAGATCTGAATTATCGATCATTGGTCTTTCGTGCTATAAACATTATATCCATGATATATTACATTCCATTGACATGAAATAGATAACAATTTCTGTTAAAAACACAACTCCTTAATCTTGAGGCTGTACAACAGTGCATAACTGTTCTTGTACTATTATAGGTCTATACGTGTCTAGCATAATTTTCCAAAACATCTTGTATACAACTAAATGTATTATTATAAAGGTCAATTTTCTTACGTCTTTTAAACAAATAGGCTATCGTAAGAAACAATAAACTCCAAAAAGGCACCGTTAATGAATTCAATCACCCTTTCTAACAAGACTTACTGTTAAATTTGGAAAATGGAAAAAAAGTACAGCCTTGTAGATTAGTGATCAAATAGAATGCTAATTATTATTTTTACTGCCTTTTTCGATTCCTGGATTGGTACTTCATATCTTGCCTGTTCTGTTTCAATTCACAGAATATGACCTGCAGTTTCAAGATATGGGAGATAGTCACTATCCACACGCCGGGCGTGCACAGGTGTATATCGATGGAGAATGGGGGACCATTTGTGCTTCTGACTGGGACATGAACGATGCTGAGGTGGTCTGCCGGGAGTTAGGCAAAGGATACCCCAACAGTATCTCGGTCACCGGTACCTTACCTGCTGCAGTCGGTACCAAGTGCTTGTCTAGAGTAAAGTGTTACGGCCATGAAAATCGGCTCTCAGAATGCGATGTAACCCCGGTAACGCGATCAAGTAGTACAGTTGAAAGTGCCATAGTGTGCTATCCTCCCCAAGGTAAGTGATTTGAAGTGGAAATAGATTTATTAAATAATTTACAATAAACTCTTTGAAGATTTAAATAGGCCTATTGATTTATAAAGTAATAATAGAAATTTAAACAAAAATCACGGGCATTGGTGAAACTCCTCAAGCAGGCGACATTGAGTCAAGTTTCTATCTCTAGTAAAGTGCTATGGTTACGAAAACTGACTAGTAGATTGTATCATTACCGTAGCCGACAGAGTAGACACTCTTAGACACTCTTGACAGGGGAAAATCTGCTATCCTTCACCGGGTATTCTTTTCCTTATGAGATGTGGTAAACAGAAGCTAGGATGGATCTGATTTTTCAATATGATTTAGGGAAGCGTAATCTGTCAGTTAAGACAAAATATGATACTTGGTTAGGGCAAGGCTTGAAATGTTCGATACAAATGGCTACAACATCAAAATAAAGTTTATTAATGTTTGTGAAAAGAAATCTTGAAATCTTTTATAGCAAAGTGAGGAGTACAGTTATTAAATTGTCAGATTTTATACAATGCAGTATTATTTTTGTTTAAATAAAAAGATTAATTACAGTAGTGATAGTAATACTTTAAAGACAATCTCATGTACATATGACTTTGGTACTGCCCCTTCACTTTTTTCTTCTATACATCCTTTAAAACAAACATGATATTTACAACTATAGGCTTATCCTGAATATTTCTTATCGCTTTTAGTAAATACAGGTCTATCGGTTTTTACCGTATAACTTTCCTCATAATAATTCATAACAAATACAACTTAACAAGTCATCTTACTATTAAGGAAACGTACTTTCTTGTGTCAAGTTCCGCCTCTTTGAACTGCTCTACATATTGTTGACCGTTGAAAAACTTGCAGGTACATCCGAATACTATTTTGGAACATCTTCAGATGTATCGACAGATGACGCTGGTTACGACCCATCGGCTTATGGTAAATAATTGTATTAATATAATCGAAAGTTCACCGCTAGACCGACTACAGATCATTGACCATTCTATGCTAGCAGATCTGCTACAGATTGAGATTAAACATACATGCTATGTTGACCCGACCATTGTTATGAATAATTTTTCTCATTAAGATTCTATAGACTATAATAACTATGTTTACATTATACTACCTTCATATAATTAATATTGATTTTGTTTTCCTTTTCGTGAAATTAATAAAAGAATAAGCCTTTAAATCACCATTTCAAGTTTTATTACGAGTGCTAAAATTGCTTCTCTGTTTTCGAACTCGAATCAAGACTGTCAGCCTTTCAGTGCCAGGTATGAACGGGAGAGTGTTAAGTGCACTTGTACTTGCCTTGCGGGCCAGTAGTAAGGCCAGGGGGTATCATTGGATGTAAGTAGGTTAAGATTTACGACTTTTTCACGGTATTATTACAAAACCAACTCTACAGTAATGATAACAAGAAGTCAAAATTATATTCATTTATATAAAAAAAAGGAAAACATGAATAGATTAATGATACTTACACTTACATATCTCAGTATCCAACTCTGACTTCGAGCCAGAGTCTAAATCGCCATGATAATTGAAGAAACTTTATTTCTTTCCTTTATACAGTTGGTCCGGGTTTGCGGCTCAAAAACGGACCTGATCAGTATTCAGGCCTTGTGGAAGTCAAGCTGGAAGATGGCAGTTGGAGTAAATTGTATCTTTATTATTATTGGTATGATTTTTTGTCTCGGTATCAGTATATCCCGAACATCTGTGGTCAGCTTGGATTCGGAGAGCTAAACTGGTGGGATAGTTTTGAATATAGCAGCACGTACAGTATGACATAGGTGACGAGATGTCCTTACGGAGTTGCGCACCACCGAAGCTGTATATTTAATTCTAAGGATTATATATATATATATATATTTTTTTTTTTTTGGGGGGGGGGTTGATAACTAACTACAACAAAGATGACAAACAAAACTTCCAGATCGATTTCGAAGGTGCCCGAGCGTGTGTGCACCCTGTATTTCTAAGGCGGCTGCTTGGCTGTGACATAATGATATATGGACGTCAATAGGCTCAATCACCATTTTGAAAAGTCATCGAATTTTTGGACTTCCATTTACACTACTGGAAAAAAACAACTATTGTCTTGAAAATTATAATAAGCGCCATATAATATAAAACCGTCGACATAAAGTAGGCACAGGACATTTCACTTAAAATCGAACCATCTCCGATATAACGTTGGTTGGCGCCATCGCCTGTACAGCCCGCGCAATCTCACATAACGACGCCGATCCTAGGCCGAATGCACCTGAATTCCTTTGATAGATAAATATATCATCATCGTAAGCTGCTTTTACACTGCAATACAAAATTCTAGGAATTTGTCATTCGACGAAAAATCGAAATAAAAAAATCCATCAATTGAATTTTGCCGAACTTTCACCGAGTGTTTACAATGTAAATGCCTGCTCTTTAAACTTCGGGTCGATTCCAGTTTTTGCTCACGTAACTCTCTTCGCTTCCATGTTAAAGCATGCAGGACAGCGACAAGTGGCGCAAGCCCACTACTCACCTACAAGTCGGAATGACCAAACATCGACGGCTTCTTATTGGTTTTTCTAGTAGCGAAATGGCAGTCCCCCCAAAAATCGACGATTTTTCTAAACGGTGTTTGGGATTTGTAAATCGGCCTGCGGCCTCTACGTCGAAAGAATACATATAATGTATTTCGATTTGGTAATGAAGGCAGTATAAATAAATAATGTTTAACAAATATTCGCTTCGCTTTGATCCATTACCAGATGGCATTGGCGCTTTCGTAGATGACTCCATCCCTGAAGCTGGCAGACAAACTCACATTGGTGCTGATTTCTATAATCGGCGCATAAGGGCCGCCTTCGGCGGCCTTTCGCGTTGTGTGAGCGATATAAGGTGTTGAAAGGACGTACTTGAGAGTTGACACAATGGCGGATTGGAAAAACAAAACAAAGAGAAGTTGGTGAATGTGATCCTAAACAGAATTATAACACGTGTGCACATAATACATGTAATAATAAATGTGTAAGAGTTTGATGTTAAAGTGTATTTTTAAGAGGTTGTTTGTCACAGCCAAATCCATTCTTATTTTTAGGTGATTTGATGCCGTCTATACTAAAAGTAGCGCATTTAGCCCCCCCCCCAAAAAAAGGAGTAAAATAGTGAAAATATATCAGGTATTTGTTTTGCATTTTCGTTTTTTTTTTTATTGAAATTTGCCTATAAAAGAAACATGATTCAAATGAGCCAATCTGTTTGAAGGTGGTAACTCAACATTTACACATACATGTAAACAGAACACAACAAGTAACTATACCCCTTAAAGAACTGTTCATAATTTCATAGCCCTTGAAGGCATTGTTTAACACTGTTGTCATTGTCTGTATCATTATCACGCGCTTCATAATAATCATGAAGTGTTTCAAAAAAGTAAAAATCTTTTAGTGACCGGTTACCATTCTCATTTTCCCCAATAGACTGTAGTGTTATAAAAGCTGTTCAAAACCGTTGGGAAAACGGTTTTCGAAATTTCGAATTCCAATCATAAATATCTTGATGACCAAACATGCGATTGGCTTGTAAAAGTCATGGGATTTATTTCTGACCTAAAGGTTAATAATTATGATTGCAGCATGAGCTAAATCCAGGATTTTTGTTTAGAATCAGATGCAAATTTACCTAATACATGTACCTTTAAATGTATCACGATGTCATCTTACCACAATATTGGTACAGTTGTTATGTCCATTTCGTGTGAAAATCAGAGATATTCATCACTGTATGGCTGAATGAGCACTGATCATGATTAAAGACAAAATGGCCCAATTCAAAAGTCACAAGACATTGTGCGTGCCTGCACATTGTTGTGAAATAGCACATGACTGAATGCATTGATTATGGGTTATGAAACAATGCTGTCTGATAATCCATCAATTTTTATTTTTGAATGACACATGTGTTTAAATGCATTATTTGCAAGTGAACTCTCTTGTTACACGTTAAATTCACTTTTCAGAATTACATGTCCATGTTTGTACCCCCGTATATTCATTAATATGTTAGGGATTCAACAGTCTACTTGAGTCAGGGATATCGTAAATATATAATATAGATATTACCTTTATAAAGAGCCTTTTTATTAGATACAACGGGCATAAATAAATAAGAAATACTAACAAACAAACAAAGAGAGAGATAAATATAATTTTACCCCCAATTCCACGAAGATCAAAGTAACGCCGCATTTCCCGATCCTTTAGACTTCTTTCGTTTTGTGGTTGGATTTATAACTTTCCCTCGCGGGAGCGCATAGAGATAAAATAAACAGTTGGATGTAACCATTAAAATTTCCTTCAATTTGACGGAGATGGCGCCATTGTAGGTATGCATCCGTTAGTATCTGTTTTACTTCAAACATCACGCCCGAAATAATGAAAATGGGAAATTCGGAGGAAGTCCAGGTCATTTCCTTAAACTTCTTGCACAGGAATATTCCATATAAACTAAAAATATAAAAATACATGCTCATTCCTACGGTACCAATTTATATGACAGTGAAAAGAAATTAACAAGGAAAAAAGTCAAAGTTATACAGGCTACGTCCACCGAAAAGCAATTGAAGAATGAAACAGAAAAAAAAAGAAATTTTCTAATGGAGCCCAGGTGTTAGGTCGGGGCGATTGCAAATATAACTTACAACCTTGATTCTCCCACCTAACACATCAAATCACTGACAAATAAATAGAAGTGACTCAGTAAATTATCCATCTCAGAAATAAGTGCGTTTTATTTACTCCAACAGAAACACTACATGACGCACAATCCATAAATATTCAAATGGAAAAATTTACATATTCTTAACATCGTAAAAAGAAAAAAATATTTTCCCCTGTCCTACATTTACTGTCATTTTTTAAAGATATTTAATTTCAATGCTATTTGCAGAAGACTATGCAAGAGTTAATATTACTTATCTTATTCAAAATTAACGCAACGCTGTCCATCACCAAATCATCACAACAAAATAAAGTTTGCATACAAAATCTAATAATTTGCTGGAAGAAAAGGGTAAGAGAATTTGAATATGTAGTTTTAAGAATGCGTAAGTAATGATTCAGATTAATTAATTTACAAATTGTAGTGCAAACAAAACAAAAACACATTTCTGATAAGAATGACTTTAAAAGTAAATCACAGTAAAAAATAAGTGAATACTTTAATCACTGAATACAAAAATATTACTGAATAACGGCGCACAATAATTATGAAATTAAATAAAATAATATGAAAAACTGAATAATAAATGAATCATCAATTAACTGTACAAAATAATAAATACATAATAAATTACTAAACACAGGACAATAGTACTATTCATTTAGACTACCAGTGAGATAATTTTAGACGAAATCAAACAGACGAAAGAAGCCACCAGAGTAAACAATCTCTCATTTTCAAAAATAGAATGTTATATATGTTGGCAGCTAATTCACTTTCTGACCGAGGTACTGAACGATTCCAACTCGTCATAATTCCTAGCATATCTATTAGTCAATAAGATATAACATCTATGTTAAGAAATATAAATGTGTCTGCTTTTTTGACATTGAGAAGGAAAATTCCTCAGGTTCTAAAATCCCTTCACAAACGATATTTTGCTTTTGCACGTATAAATAAGAAGGAAAAGTGCCCCTGCAGAAAAACAACAATAAAACAATAGAACTTTAATTACAGTAAACAAAACAAAACAAATACACCATAAAAGGAACACATATTCATCTGAAATGCACGTGGTAAAGTGATTGTACAGTCTCAATTCCATTCAAGAGGGGTATTTCAACTCTAAAACCAAATTTAGATAGGCAGGTTGCAAATATAATTCTCTATAGACATAAATTTGTACTCACATTTCTTTACCGTTTCAATCATCCCAATATCTTGATTTATTGGAGGTGGGAAGCAGTTTGCATTTATTTAAACACCTAAAAATAAGTTGCATATGTCATACCATCTATTTTTTTAATATCAAACTGTACATTATTGTTTCTGATCGATTTATCCCGTTATACTCATCATATTTTATACTAAAATAAAAATCTGAATCTACCCTCAGCATTTCGATAATAAACATGTTAGTGTCTATGTCATCCGTATCAACGGAATTTATTTTGTTTACATACCTAATACACCACACAGGAGAATAGAAACATGACAAGGCAACTGCTCTAATACGTCAAAAGGAAAAAAAAATGCTAATGTTAAGAACAAGAAAAAAGAATATGAAACGAAATGAGGAATGAGGTAATTGTGTATTAAACAGATTGAATGAGCACATAAATAATTGTAAAGAATAAAATACAACAATAAACTACTTGGGTAATTCAAGCGTGACAGATGGGACATCCAAACCTCAATTTTTGTTTTTTGCCTGATATTCTGTATTTCATGTAAATAATTATGATGCATATGCTTGACATACAGTGTGACCTACGATATGTGATCATAACATTGAAATTATTTTCCGAGCCCAGACTCAGTAATGAAGGCCCTTCAGGTTCAGTGGGACAGACGGCGCATGAATTTAACAATCCATTTCTGTTTTGTTTGCGTTTTGATGAAACTCTCCTCATTGGATAATCTTGATAAAATATATGTGTATATTTAAATTACAACCTGTCAGTTCCTGCTTGTAACCTGCTGGTATAAAGTTGACATTCAATCTGGCTTTGGAAGAAAAATCGTAAACAAGTGGTAAACCTGATAGACGGAACATGAATTGTGACAAACGGGACACAATAATTTTTAAAAAACAAAATACAATTTTCTAAGGATTTTTTTCTCCCAGTATCCATTACCTAATTCTCCTGTTTTGAAGGGGAAAATGTTCATCTTTAATTTTAGGACACACAATAGCAGGAGGATGTTTGATTTTACCAATGGGAACATTTTGGGTAGTCCCATGCGAGCTTCAAATGTAAAACGTGATAGACGGGAGACTGTCCTCACAATATCGCATTCTACCAAGTAAGTAATTTAAATAAAATACTCTCCCCCTACCAAAGTGCAAGACTGCAAAATGGCATTCCACATCATCTATCCAATTTATTGTAAAAGCAGAAAGTACCTTAAAAATGGGAAAGACGGGACATAATCCATCTGACCTTTGTTGTTGACCTTGTAGATGTAAAATTTCCCTTAGCCCTAACCAAATTTGATTAACTTTGTTATAAGAACAGAAGAAATACCAGAAAAATTACTCAATATGTAATTAACAATATTAATCCACTAAACGAGTAGTTAAATAATAGGTCTAAATATTAGCATTTAGGTCAAAATATCAATAAAGAAAAGAAATCGCATATTGTTCCATGCAGAGTAAATCATATTTATTCCACTGTCATAGAATTAAAATGGGCACATTGCACTTTATCTTTACACCAAAAGTTGACATTTTCATGGAGTGACACATTTAATATAGTACTGGACAGGATAATAACAACATTGAATAACGCTGGTAAATATTTACGTCACTGTATATGTGTTTATGTTAAACCGGGATGATACACTTTTATAGCAAAAATGACGCAGGATCTATTTTTTTTCTAGTATCCAGAATCGTTTCCTTAATAATTTACCATGGAGAGATGTACCCTGAGACCTAAAATATTTGTATTCTTAACACGTCTAAATTCTCTTAGATTTATATGGATCGTTTTATTGCGTAAACGGTGGTGATAATTTTAGATATTCATCACTAATTATGGGAGGCAAATGTTTACTCCCTTAGATCTTTTTCTTTCACTAAATTGATCACACTTGCTTGAATGATTTATAATCTTCCAACTGTCGAGAAATTACACCAGTACACGGACAGGAAGGAGAAATTTAGTCGGCCATAAGATAAAACCAACATTACTGAAACATGATAAGGACCTAGAAAATATGTTCAGTTACTAAAGCATGAAACATATATATTGCTTGATGTCGAGATCAGATTGAGTTTTGTAAAGTCCTACAAATATTGGTATGAAAACTAAATA
Source organism: Mesocentrotus franciscanus (assembly GCA_037976565.1). NCBI lineage: Eukaryota > Metazoa > Echinodermata > Echinoidea > Camarodonta > Strongylocentrotidae > Mesocentrotus > Mesocentrotus franciscanus. The sequence goes on along the minus strand of CP137681.1, from coordinate 8,788,550 downwards.
ATAAGATGGCTTTCTTCGCGCTGAATCACGAGACTGTCTGCATGGTCTGTAAATCTTGCAAAGTCACCTTCCAATAACACCACATGTTGTATAAACAGAAAGGTTTGGTATGGAATTCTGATATAGTCGTATAAATATACCAGAATAGATGCCTGAAGAAGAATGCTAGTTATCGGGGGAAAAAATGGAAAGTACATGGTTCTGAATATAATTTTAAGTACTGGTGCATAAAAAAAACACGTCCAGTAATCAAGTTTGATATAATTCGCAGTCAGGATGATATCGTTTAAATTAGGGTAGAAACGAAATAGCAAAATTTAATCTCGAGTATTATGTGATGCTTGTTTATTTTTAGATGAAAAGAAAAATTTAGTGGAAGCAAAAATAGAAGAGTACAATAACAGTGAGTTCGGGTAGCCTATACTTGTGAACGTATTTTCTCAAATTGTAGTTTGCTCCAAAATGTAGATAAATATGTCAACAGCCCAGTACTTGTTCTTGGAGGAAAATATATTACTTAGATATTTTGAAAAAAAAAGCTGGATTCGATAATTCTATAAAAGTATAGCGATGTTGTCATTAGTACTACATAAGAGCTGTTCTACTAGGGAAAATACTAGCCGGACTACAAATATGTTTCATATTTGAAATACTTTGTAAATTAATAAACCCCGAATTGAATTGAAATCGAAAGTGTCCCCATAGTGGTGATTCTTTGTGACATCGACCCTTGCAGAATAACACAACATATCAACAACTAAATGGCCCGTGTCTTCTCAACTGCCTGATAACACCTAGTAAATAAATAGCTATACCCCATGAAGGATCATTTGACGGTTACAAACTTGGTTCTAGAGAACTGGGCTCTCTGATGAAAATGTATATGGACACTGATGAAATATCACGTCATCTGTTATGACAAGTTTGGAAAGGGATGGGAAAATTGTGTAATGAATCACAGAATTATAAGAATATTTATTTGTAGATATGTATAATCAAAAGAGAAAAAAGACCTTCGGGTTTTAGGGCCCTCCCTTATTTTCAGCTATTCGGCTTCAGCTCCAGCGCCTAACTATGCCTTGATCGAAATCGTAAAGTATTTTATTTCCAATTCCTATAAGTAAAAATAATCTTTGTAATGAAGTACTCATGTATTGTTTTTGTTGATTTGTCAAGATTATGTGGAAAGGATGTGAAAACGCTCTTTATGTGTATTAAATAAATATTTTGTTTATAGATTTCAAACTCGAAAGAAGAAAGTTCCTAGAAATGAAGCAGTAGTATAGTTTTGACCACCATTTTCTTATGTTTTAGTCCTATTGTTTTCTTATAACTAATCTTTGAGCTATAAAATATCCTATTCATATTTTATTTGTTGTATCCTTTTTCGAAGTTCATTCTGCTTTATGATATGTGTTTATTGCAAACAACACTGGTAAAGAAACTATATTACAATACCTTGTCAATTTTCCTTCATAAAACAAATGTTACAGCTTTTTTACACTGGTTATCTAGCCTTGTGTGTGTATAAATATATGGAGTTCTTGTTAACGATTATAATAGTACAATAACTTTGCATATTAATATCTAGCTTTGAAGATGAATGAACAATACTATTCCACACTTTTTCAAACAATATCTGCGACCTTACTTTTTTTTAATAGAGGAGATGTTCAATATTCCGATTCCGGATACGAATGTTAATCATATTAGGTTCATCTGTCAAGGAGCAGATTTTGTGAGCACTATTTAATTCCTCCGGTGTAAAAATGCAATTATCTGTTCAATTTGTACTTTCTGTAATGATCCCTGGAAGTAGCAGAATCTTATGAAGTCTAGCGCCACCTATTTATCAAGTTAATACAGTTCTAAATAATTATAATAGAGAAATCAGAGCACTTCCTTGTTGTGAACTATGCAAATAAACTATCGTGAAGCAAATAAGAAAATACCGTAACAATGTAGTGATTTTAGACAATGTAAACAGGATAGTTAATATGAATTCATCGTTCAAGATTCCACGCTGTATCAATTTCGGATCGCATTGCACCAAAGTGATCTTCTTGGTTTTAGATTGATTACAATAGTAGGCACATACATCATGTTCTGTTGTTACAGTGTAATCTAAACTGGATGTGTTCTACAATTATTATTTATTCGTCTCACTTTACTACATTATCTTACGCTGAGGGGTAACACGAAACAAAACGTTTAATATCGTTATCCAGTGCACTTCCAACTTTCGAACTTAATCTTCGAGAAATGCAAGACCATGATGAGACTACTTATAATAGTTCATATCATATTCTTTCTAGAAAACACGTTCTACGGATTTACTCTACATTCTTATATCATAAACCATTTTAACAAAAGCCATTTGAATGATTACTTTGCTGGCATATATAAATAGTAAGCAAATCTTGGAAAGAGCCCCATTTACGAAAAGAAACTAATCTGTTCAATAACTTATCAACAGAAAAACTGAAGACACTGAGAGTGAATCACAAGCAATATGTCAGTAAAGCATTTGTGTGTGTGCATTCTGTTAGGTTGAAATAAAATTGAACTGCAGTTTCATCCAAGTTCTAAATAAATTAGAAACAAGAGATACAAAGATTGAAACAAAAAATATGGCTAATCTCTCAGTTGCATGATAATAAAATATAATCTTTAAATTCCCTTTTTGAACAGGGAAATCAGAGAATGTTTTTAAATGCCAATTTTACTTTCACTTTTGTGCATGACCAATAACTTAAATTAAAATTGAAACTAAAACTTAACCACATTTTGTAATATAGTATACGAAGATTCTCAAGGGTGTCTGATTATGTAAACCACAAGAATATATAGGTTATAGTTGTAATACAACAGTATTGAACAGTTTTTGGGAGTTAAAACAAGGTTCCTAAGGTTGTTCTTTATTTGTTGACAATTTATGATAAAACTTATATTACAAAATTGAATGGACATTCCCGACGTTTGTAATTTTGCGTCTAGTTTTGCTCCTTGTTGATTTCTAAAAAATAATAACCGCAAGACAAAGTTTGTGCGGATAATTAATGCCCAAAAGAATTCCAGCAAGAACAAGAGTTAGATTTAGAAAATAAATCTTATAATTATTGATAAACAAATGGATTAAAAAAAAAAATTGTATTTTAACGTACCAGATATTGTCTTCTCTACCTACATTCGTTTCATCGACATGGAATCTTTAAGAAATACTTGATATTTCACATTGAACCTACGTATTTATCTTAGATCTATTGACAATAAATGTTCACATTCCTTAACCCTCATATGTGTGATATATTCAATACTATGTTAATGTAATGATTATTTCAAGAGGCTGTTTGGCTCAATTAACATGGCTACAGAAATAACATAGCTACAGAAATGTGCTAAAAAGAAGGGTACATCACAGGGACCAAACGTAAAATAAATGTAAAATATATGTTTAGAATCTTCATGATCGTAGTTACAATTTTATATTAAAAAAAAAAAAAAATGGTCGTCTTTATCCCAGACGATTTCCCTCACTTCATTTTGCTGACTTCACCGACAAAGACACAAATATTTTTTAGTCACATAAAAGCTGACAGTTTTTTCTTCACAATATCGACTTTAGTTCTTTTGTCCAACAACAACACTCAAATAATACTCAATCCTTGGCCGAAAATATTAGGTAGATGAAGTAACAACTGTGCACCTTGGCAGGTCATCTATACATTAAAAAGTTGCTTTAATATTTTATCCTTATTATGTAATGCAATACTGAGAAGTTTCCCTTCCTTTTTTCACGACGCGAGTACCTCCTGACTAGCAATATTCTAATTTGCAATTTTGATTCTGTTTCTTAAGCCCTTTCGTAACTTCTAATCTGCAGTTGTCGTATACATCTTTTGTACCCAATCAATATATTCTAGCAGGTCTGCCATCTTATGAGAAAAATAGCAAGACTTTTCTTCTATTTTTCGTATGTTCACAAAACTTGATGGATCGAATACCCCCTTTTTAAAGAAGGAATCTTATGAAGGTAGAGTATGTCCATGGCATTTGCAATTCATATGACTAATGAATGAAAAACTTCCACTTATTAGCCCTTTTATCCAAGTGTAATTTTCAACCCATTCATTGAAATATACCTAAATGCCCTAAAAATAGATGAAAATATTCTTGTTTTGCCATATCATACGAGATAAACCAATTAAGTTTTCTTCCTTTTTCGTAGATCTATTAATTTCTCAAAACTTGATTGATTGAATTGTCCACCCCTTTTTTAATAAATGTATGTTGAAGGCACAAAATATCCATCATATATACTTGTGTACTGTTATAATAATGAATGAGCAGCTTCCACTTTATCAATCCTTCTTTCATCCCAGTATAATTTTCCACCTATTCATTAAAATTACCCAAATGCCCTTAAAATAGCTAATCATATTCTAGGCTTGTTTGTCTAGCTGGATTGCCATCTGAAACTAAGTATGCCAATTAATTTTTTTTTTTTTTTTTTATATACGTCCAATACTTTCTCAAAACTTCATGGATTGAATACACTCGCAAGCTTTTGGAGAAATTTATTTTGAAGGCAAATATTATCTCCACCATACATGTATGTCTTTGTGTATTGTGATAAAACTGAATGAACACCTTCCTCCTTATAAGTCCTTCCATTATCTGAATTTAATTTTCAATCTATTCATTACAATATACTAATTAAAAATGCCAATGAAATAGCTGTAAAGATTAGATAGTCAGAATATTTTTCTTATTCTTGTCATGTCTCCGTGGTTCAGAATGGAACTACCCAGCTTTTTATTGATAACCTGAATAAATTAATAAAAAATACGTAGATATCCTTTTCAAATAAATATACTTCAAATATATCTCTGTTTAGACAGTATAAAATCATGAATTCGGATTAGATAAATGCTATATGTGGTGTTTTTGTTGTTGAATAACTAAATCTACTAAGAGAAAGTAAACATGAAACGTAGGAAGCTGAAGTAATATGTTTGACATGCATGATCAAAACTTATTTAGAATTACTTCATTAATACCCCGTAACACAGCTTTTTAAATCAAAGATAGCTTCCCTAATGAGTTGTTAAAGTTCTTTTGTCAGTAATCACGAATTTATATAAAATATTAAACAAAAGATTCTGGAATTTCATATCGAAGGACAAATATTTCTTCAATTCCAGTTTCACATTACACTAGGTATTCTAGGTGCAAGCATAAAACCTGAAATAGCGCCATCTTGCATGTTTGTTTTTATCATGTCTCTATGCATTGTCTTCTTGCTAACATAAAATATTTATTGCCCTAGCATTAGTAGGTACTTTTCATGCATGTCATTTTCATAATCCTATTCTATACTCTTTCAAATTTAAAGACACATTTCCAAACTAATCGAGATTTAATTCAATCGGATGTTCTGTCAATAATTGTAAACTCTCTTCGGTATTTTAGGGGCACTGCTTCCAGGAAAATATTTGAGTGTTGTATCTTTTTAAGTTAGTCTGGTTTTGAACTTTCCTTTACTGTCTTTCATGTATTTGTGTGTTTTCATCTGGTTGAAAAGTAAGTTCATTGGCTCTACCCTCTCCTAAGAAGTAATATTTGCTTCATAGCGATCTACACAGAATCATAATAGTTTCATTTACGGCATAAAGGCAAACAAATGTTGAAACATGTATAATGTATAATGAAAAGAGTTTTGACGTCTTGTAGAAAATATTTCTTTTTAAAGCAAGAGTTATCATAGATATCATAGTTATTGCCAAATTTCGTTTATTCATTTGTATGTTCTTTCTTGATATGTATTGAAAGTGCCAAATGAATAAATAAATAAATAAAAACAATGGTAAAAGTAATAGCAATTTCAATTGATTCATAACGCTTTAAAAAAAGGAAAAGTATAGATGTCTTGATATAATAGAAGAACATTTTTATGTAGAACTAGCCTATTTAGCATGATAACTGTATATCTTTTAAAAACCAGACCTTTAATAATGGGTCTAGTTATAAATGAGAGACACATTTAAAACGGGACGAAATGCTATCATTTATATTATGAGCGTTTTATAACACAAAACGAAAAAGTAATATACGGTAATAGACAGTCTGTAATATTTTCAAAAAATAATAGTTCCCTGCGATCTTGAAATGAAAATTATGACACATTTCACAAAACCTTTCAATTGAACCCTAGAAGTTACTGAGGCTTATTGGTAATGTTTAATACGTGTTTATATTGCCTTAAATCTCTGCCTTGATCTCAAATAACAGAATGATACCTATCATAGGCCTATTAAACTACACTGCAACTATTAATCACCATATTCCTGTGCATTTTTTAATAGTTATTACAAACGAATAATTTCTTCTTAATACCAACTGTCACATTTTTAATTCCATTTCTAACCATTTCTAAAAAGCACACTATTTTGAGAGATGATGAAAATATATTTCTAGTAAAGCTTGAAGCAGTAGTCTTGGTCGTATCTAATTTTAATGTTAGAGATGTTTGTGTAAGGACGCCAGCTACGATAATGGAAAAAATGGTTTGCTAAAACGTGTATGTTCGGACGTTGTACCTAGTGAAATAACCGTATGTGCTTTTTGTGTATTTCATCCTTCAAACAATATTCACCTCCGTTCATGTTTATTCATATTTACATTGGTAACTGAAATCCACGATCTTGTAAAAAGTAAAACAAATTATAATTTGTTAATGAGTAATAGCCTTCTAGTTAACATAATTTTGCATCTCTTTCGTCTCTATTAAAAAAGAAAACTACAGGTAAAGGACACGTTACAGTAATGAATGAATACAAATATTTCTTTTTCAAATTTTATAGAAATTTATTTGCATGTACATCTTCTTTTCATACTTTATAACCAAATGGACGATTTATATTTTCAATGAGTAAATTCTGCGACGTTCGGTAATGTCTCAAGTTATTAGAACAGAAAGAAAATTGTGAGATATCGAAAGAAGAACACATTTCTATTCTTAACATTTAAAGACAATAATGAATAAAGAAAATCTGGTCTGGTACAACAGCTTTTTCTGATATAATGTGAAATTATAAAATCATGCAAATTTCAGACGTTTAGTTTGTCCCCTAATGATCTCTTTTAACTATATAACAATGAATGTTAATATGACTTAAACCCAACGATCTATGTAGGTAAATTTTGATAGAATTGCTTTTGAAATAATTTAAAATAAAACATTTAATTTATAAAGAATGTCGCTGTTATCTGTAAACATGACATAATGCGCATAATTTTTTACATATTCAATACAGGACATTACTGTTTATTACTTTAATTAAGATGGGTTTTTTTTTACTCGCATTTTCGTATATCATCCATAGCGACAAACAGTGTTTCTGACATTAACTTAGTATACATCAAGAATTAGAACTTGCAATTCCTTAATGTTAACGTAATGTTTTGGAATTAACCTTTCGCTGACTTGTAAGAAAACTACATTCGCTATTGTAATAGAAACAGTTAACATATATATATATATTTCACAATTTCCCTCGCATACTCAATATACTAGTAACATGACCTAATGAAATGATTTTTTGCCGAATGAGAAATAAGGCACTCCTATCACCAATTACTCTACCCTTCCGATAATCAACATATATTATTCTCTTTATTTGCAACTAAACCATTCTATTTCCATGGTTTGTACTAAATAGGATCTCAATTAACTAAGCCTTACACTAACTATCAACTAACTATATTAATGTATCAATCATAACACAAAAAACATATTTTTAAATATCTTACATTTTATTATGACCGATAGAATGTTGAAAAATTTAACAACGTAACTAAACTTTCATCAAGCACATTTGTGAACACTCTCTACAAGGTTATTGAGTCATTACAAGAATTGTCAAATATCATGACATGTATCAAAGCATCTTGCTGCCTATTGACATAACTTGTTTGTCATACAAGAAGGTACTTCATATCGCAACGGTTTTTAAGTCAGAAATAAGTGGTCATCTTTAATTACGTTTTCATCGTAGAGGTTTTGCCATCTGTTTCCTCCTCTTCTCTGGCATGGGTCCAGATTTATGGCGCCATTTCTATTTTCACATCTGATCCGATGAAACAGGAACTTTCCCTCATGCTCATTGGATGACCAAAGTAAGGCACGCTAACCTACTTCCATCCACAGTTGGTCTCCGAAACATGTATCTAGTGTCGACCATGACGTTGTCTGCCACGTTAGAGAAGATATTCTAAACATTTTTTCTTTCGAATTGATCAGTTGTGTGGTTTTTGTGGTTTGTTGATGGCGTATTTCATGAAGTTTTCTTGACTGAGTTTAATTTGAATTTATTATGCGACACTATATTGTTATTTGAGGATTAATTTCGACTTATAAGAGTAGGCCTATTAAAATTTCATAATTTTTGTTCCTTGTTAGATCATGAAGTGGTAACATGTGTGATATCATGAGATGTACCATCAAGTACATGTATGTCTATTGTTTCTACTTGAAGATTATTTTACTTGATTTCACAACCTGATATTCATCGTCATTTGGGAGAAAGAACGATGCTTTTACAGCAACAGCTGTCTACACGAACATTTTGTACGATGACGTTAATTTGAATAATGAGTGCTTTACTGTGACATAACGGGTTTTGATAGCCTGATAAATGTCAAATGACACAGTTGTGTGCGTTGAACGGGAATGAAAAACCTTTACTTTCCCCTCCTCTAACACTCTTATTTGCAGATCACTAACATGACAATTTTATTTTCAAGTCTCTCTTTACTCTTTATATCTCATTAAATTCGTGATTACATTTATTCCTCTCCCATTCCTAAACCGAATTCAAAGAAGAAAAAAAAAGAAACAAAAATAGAGAGAATGCTACGGAGGTAAAATAAGTTAAGCGATTATATTTGTAATTGAAAGATGTCCTTCCCATTCTAGCTTCATCTATCTGCTGTTGATAACGATTTTGTAGTTATATGAAAAACGTGAAAAATACACAGCTATGTAAAATATTCCGATATGACGATACGACAACTACAATATTTGTGAATGAAATCTGGCATATGCTGACCGCCTTGAGTATGATTAGACACGTATAACAGCGATTTATATTTAAAAAAATGGCATCTGCATATACTATAAACGAAAATGAAAGAAAAATACGATTTGCTCAAAAAATCTTATCTAATGATTCGAGTAAAATCTACAGTGCACCTAAAGTGTGTTTTTCAGAGACAATTGGCATACAAATATGGATGTCATTCTTTTTCATCTATTTTAAGAAAGAAACCCAGCTATATCACATAAACCGTATATTTGAATCCTTGTTTCAGTTTGATTCCTTCAAAAAAGGAGTGCAGACGGACTTCAAGAATTATATGTCTTAATCCGTGAGAAGAAAATACATTATCCTAAATAAAAATCAATACAATTCTTGGTTCTCGAGTAGTTGCTGCTTTTCCTATTGATATAAACGTAGACAAATGATGAAATCCAATTGTAGACAGTCAAAAGTGTAAGAAAACTGGTGATAGTTGACGGATCCCTATACATGCCGGTTTGATAGTCTAACGATGAAGTTAATATATTTTCCTAACGGTCCAGTTTCATCTCTCTCCCTCCTATCGGTAAACACGCTACTTAATAATTTGTTGGAATAAATAGATGACGAATATTGATCAGTAACTTGAAAATATTGAACCTAAAGTGCCGCATTAAACTGTGTATATATGATGACAAATACTCATCTTACCGCACACTCGTAAAAATGAAAGTCGTGAAAACACGCAGCAACTGTATGTATCAGTAATGTTTTATTATTCAATATTGAAACGAGAATTGATATATTATCGTAGGAACAGTCATACAAGAAAACCAAATTTCGAAACAGGTAAATTTATACTTTATAGCATCAGTAAATTGTCAAGGATATTAACTGATATAATAGATGTATCTAGATAAAAGAGAAATGAAAAATTGCAATATCAAGAAAATTATAGAAAGCCTTTGTGTATCCCCCAAAATAACAACAAACACACAACCCCGCTTTTCTTTACCAAATTTCGTGTTCACGACACCTTTAATTTCCTTGGCTAAATTTATTTTTAACCAGAACAACTGTTATATGTTTCAGACAAATTTTGTCGATTTTTGTAAAAGAAATAAGAAGAAAATCACGTTTATCAATTAACGTTTCGCATTATGACTATGATGTGATGCAATTTCAAGTTCCGATGTACTTTCTTTAACAGCATGAGCCTAAAATCCACTACACACACCCACGTGTCATATATCTAAACTTGCTACATATGTTATCCATTACTATCAACAATTTTGAGTTAAAAGCCGCCACATATACGGATGCGTATTCTATTCGACAAAGGGAACACTAATCATATATGATATCATAGTAACCGCAAATTATCCGTCAGGAACAATTGCAAATGATAATGGTTCACATTTTGAAATATACTAGTTGTTTGACTTGATATAAATTTAGCCATATCCGATCGTTCCCTAATCTTACTTACTGTACATTTAAACACCACGCAATGAGGAGAGGTCTACAAAGGAGTTTATTTTTCCCTGGGTATCCCCATTAACTATCGGATAATCCTTCACATTATACTTTTAATTACATACTGTGGTTTGTTGCAATCATGAGACGCCATCCAGAAAGCCTCCTGAATGATGTAAAATCAGAAGAAAAAAAAACAGAATATCTCATAATATACTCATACTTATGTGCAAGGGAAAATATCATGAAGATACACTGCCAATATAGATTGATAGGCACTACCAAACATGTACATGTCATACAAATAAACGATACTCTTCTTCTTGACTGTATTGAGGCAAAATATACTCTGGATATATACTTACTCCTAAACATTTTCATGCGAATACCTTTGTATCAAAGAATGTTCATTAAATAGAAAGTGATATGCTCAAATTACTCTTTCCTCTCGCCGGTTTAAAAATTAAAACTGCTTTTAAAAATAACTGTTAACGGTTTGAGAATATGAATTTAAATGACGCGTCTAAGAAAATAGCACGCGTTGATTTCGAGATTCTCTATCTTAATTAATATCTAAAGTTAGAACCATTATGCGTATATTCTTTTCTAAATCAAAATTGAACACAGTTTAATTGTGTTTTGATTTACCCTGCAATTACAACACATATCTGATTAAACATAATAAAGAGCGACTTCATAATGATTACAAAAAAAACCTGGATATGTTCAAATCCTTTCCCCTGTAATATAGATGTTTTCCTTTTTTTTAAATGAACTTAATATTTAAAATATTCTTATATTTATTTCCTCATTCCAAATTGCCATGTTTCCAGGTTCCTTGTATTGCAAAATGATTGGAAATTCACATTGAGGGCCAATAATTGACTCGTGATTAGGTACTACCTGTCGCGGATTTCTATATTCTGTCCCTTTCTTTTGGGTATCATGTCAACGAAGGGCAGAAACATTGTATTAATAACTACAAACTATTCGGACTGTTATACCAAATCTATCCCGCTCTGCGCTTTGTTGAATTAGTTATATTTAATTTTAGTTATGTAAGTTCTCGTAACGTGACTGAAGGATAAACCTCAACAGGCATGCAAGCCTTCAAGAGGTTTGTTTATGATATTTTAGCTTGATATGAATACTTTGGCTTTTTGCCTGGTTTGAAACGTAATCCGTTATCAACACATTTCTTCGATTTCCTTCCTTGTTTGTTAAAAGCAATTTGAAATTCATGTTTCTTCTTTAATATAATTTATTTCTTGGCAGTAACGTTCTAATAGCGCATGTTGTAGTATGTGTATACGAATATTTATTTAATTGACATTTTGAAAGATAACATAATTTGAATATAATACCAACCTAATTTTGTTTCCCAAAATATAACCAGAAAATGAAAGTGCCAAAACGAGTAAATTAGAATATTTTAATACTGCGTTACATCTATTAGTACTTTTGGAAACTAATGCAATTTTCATCGGTAATCAAATCTTGTCCTCGAATAGAATATTCGTTCCATTGATAATGCTGATATTAATAATTTGTTCATATTTTGAATGCAAAAGAAAACAAGAATGCAGTTTGAATATGAAGAATTACTTTAACCTGTTGTAATTAATACATGCAACACATAAATGTATATCACTTTGTAGAGAATCTTTATGAGTGAAGCAACATCGTTTAGTCGAAACATCACCATTCAAGGTATATTTCATATTTCGCAGATAAAGGGTAGAAATGGAACCATCTTTTCAAAAATTAATTGTTGTTTAGAGGTATACTTCTGTTTTGTAGATTGTAGTAAAATTGGTGTAATGGCAAAAAATATAATTTTGTTTGATCTTTAAAACACCCTAACGAGTATTAGGATTTAGGGCTCGAAAATAAATCCTGGACCTTGTCAAATGTTAAAAACAAATCAACAAACGTTGACAAAGAAGAACACTAAAAGAAGACATGGATACCTGCTTCGCTTTATTTCCTTATTGGCAAGATCCCAGAAATATATATACATATCAATAATAAAGATGACATGTGACACACTGACATTTTTATATCGACTTTCTATTGACAAATGTAATTTAGTATGAATATTTTTTTCTTCATTTGGGGCAATTATGTTTTTTTTTATTTTACTGAAAGGCATCGCAATCAAATATCCTGGTAAAACATATTGATAATTATACAATAATATCGGTTGACGCATTGAAAGTGGGTCCTTCCTGTTTTCGCTGATATAATTGCTCTTTCCAGGCACAGTTTGTTTATCTTTCTGTATTTCCTCATTGGCCGTTGAAAACACAATTGCGTGTGCGCGCCATTCGTTCTTGCACGTTTTCGCGCGTTACCATTGCTACACTGGACGCATATTAGAAGGATGACGAACAACTTTTTTGTCATTAATTAGTTCTTCTTGCTATGAGTCTGATGTGAAGATGACAGCGATGAAGTTGAAACTGGTTTTATGTTTTCTCCTTGGCTTCTTCTCCGTTTCATCAGCGGAAAGTCGTGAGTATTATCGTAGTCTCTGTTCGATTTTTGCTCTGCACGTATTATTCAATAATAAAAGTATTATACGGAATTTATATTTGCAATGTATGCATGCACCTAGCATGTTTACAGATCTGAATAATCAAGCATTGGTCCTTCGCGCTATATGAATATTTAATCAAATTATTATATTCCTTTCACATGAAATAGATAACAATTTCTGTTAAAAATAATTCCTTAATCTTGAGGCTGTACTACAGTGAATAAATGTACTTCTACTATAGGTCTGTACGTGTCTAGCCCAATTTTCCCAAGCAACTTGTATTAAACTAACGACAGAATTACCAAGGTCAATCTCTCCAATACTCCAAATAATATTGAATTTAAAGATAATGGGCATCACATAGATCCAAATGATGTTGCTGAGGCATTCAATAAATACTTTACTAATATTGGACCGGATTTAGCATCGAAAATAATCAATGAAAAGAATGATTTTTTGAAATACTTAAACAAAAACGTTAATCAATCCTTATTTTTAATCCAACAAATATTCAGGAGATTTTAGAAATTGTTCGTTCATTAAAATGCAGTAAATCTAGTGGCTACGATGAACTAAGTGTATCTTTATTAAAACAAATAATTCACTTCATAGCTTCCCCGTTATCACATATCTTTAATTTATCTTTTTCCCAAGGGATTTTTCCCGATCCACTAAAAGTTGCAAAAATTATTCCGATATATAAAAAGGATGATCACTCTAAAATTTCAAACTACCGACCAATTTCTTTACTACCAAGCATTTCAAAGATATTAGAGAAAATAGTATATAAACGATTATATTCTTTCTTAGATATCAATAACTTATTAATTCCTAATCAATATGGTTTTAGAAAGAACCACTCTACTGATTATGCTATTCTACAATTATGTGACAAAATAACTGATTCCCTTTCTAAAAAGAACACACTGTAGGTGTTTTTATGGACTTATCGAAGGCATTCGATACAATGGACCATCGTATATTAATACGTAAATTAAAAGCATACGGAGTTAGAGGGATTGTACTTTCTTGGTTCGAAGACTATTTGCGTAATAGACATCAATATGTTATTTTTAAATCTACAACATCTAATATTTCCACCATAGAATGCGGAGTACCACAAGGCTCCAAATTAGGTCCCCTACTGTTTTTAGTATATATGAATGATATTATTAATGCATCACCACTCCTAACATATGTTCTGTTCGCAGACGATACCAACGTGTTTTATTCGCATAAAGACTTAAGCATTCTTATTACAACCCTCAATTTAGAATTAAATAAATTATCATCTTGGTTCAAATCCAATAAATTCTCTTTAAATATTAATAAGACTAATTGTATTTATTTCAAAAACATACACTCTTAACATGTACTTCATTATGATATTTTTATAGATGACATGCCCATAATTGAAAAAGAAGTTACAAAATTCTTAGGTGTAATGATTGATTCAAATCTAACTTGGAATATTCATATTAACAACATTTGCATGCTAGTCTCGAGAAGCATAGGCATTTTATATAAATTAAAATATTATCTATCACAAAAGTCACTATTTATGCTTTACAATTCCTTCATTTTGTCATACATATCTTATTGTAACATTGTGTGGGGTAATAGTAGTAAGATGAAAATTATGTTGATATATCGTCTCCAAAAGAAAGCACTTCGGCTTTGTACACATTCACATTATTTAGCCCATACTGATCCAATATTTTGTAAACTAAAAACATTAAAAATCGCTGACATTCACAGTTTTCAAACTGCAATCTTTATGTATAAATTTTGGATAAATACTATACCTCTGGCATTTCGAAATATTTTTGTTTACAATAGTGATATACATTCTTATCCTACACGACACTCATCCGATTTCCACTTAACCAACCCAAAAATTATTATGGCCTATAAATCGATAAGACACCATGGTCCAGATATTTGGAATGCTTTACCTGACAATATTAAACACTCTGCATCTCTTTATTCATTCAAAGCATCGTTGAAAAAATATTTAATATCCAAATATTCACAAAATTATAAGGGTCTCAGAGGTTTTGATTGTTTATATTAATTAATTTTAGATGACCAGTTCATTAACAATACGAATCGAACACTTACTTCACCGGCACACACCCACTTGCACACACTTGCAATTTGTTTCTTCTTTCTTTAATTTCTTTCCACTTTTTATTTAGATACTTTCTGAACAAAATCTTTATGCGTGACACTCTATTCTCCGACATACTCCTTTAACAGCGCCATGTACCCCCCCCCTTCCCGGCTGCTATCGACTCAAGCATTCTTGCTTATGATAGTTGGCCTCTGCATTTATCTTGATTATTTTTACTTACCTCCATACTTTCAAGCTTTCAATTATATATATATATGCATTTTTATGTGTGTATATTTAAGTTGTCACTCTTTATCTAAATCAATTATATTATATACTATTATTGTTATTTGAATGTTTTATATTTGATTTATCAATAAATGCAGAAACATCTGCTAAAAAAAAAAAAAAAATCTGCATACGCCTTTTAAACATATATCGCAAGAAACAATAATCTCGAAGGGACCTTCCATGTATTAAATCACCCTTTCTGACGAAACTTACTGTTAAATTTGGACAATGGAAAAAAAGGCAAAGCCTTTCAGATCTGTGATACAATAGAATACTAATTATTTGTACTGCCTTTTTCGATTCCTGGATTGGTACATCAATAACTTGTCTGTTCTGCTTAAATTGACAGAATATCAACCGCGGCTTTTAGATATGGGAGGTAGTAACTATCCACATTCCGGCCGTGTAGACGTGTATATCGATGGCGCATGGGGGACCATTTGTGCCTCTGACTGGGACATGAACGACGCTGAGGTGGTCTGCCGGGAGTTAGGCAAAGGCTACCCCAACACTATTACAGTCAGTGGTACTTTAACTGCTGGAACCGGTCCCAAGTGCTTGTCTGCGGTAAAGTGTTACGGCCATGAAAATCATCTCTCAGAGTGCGAAGTAACCAAGACAACGAAACCAAATAGTGAAGATGACAAGGGCATAGTCTGCTTTCCTCCCCTAAGTGAGTGATTTTAAGTGGAAAAAAATTCATGATATACTTTACAATAAACTGTTTTAAGGTTTAAATAGGCCTATTGATTTCCATAGTAATAATAATAGAAATACAATTAAACCGTAAATCACGGTCATTGGTGGAACTCCTCAAGCAGGCAACAGTGCAGTCAAGTGTCTATTTCTAGTAAAGTGCTATGGTCACGAAAACTGACTAGCAGATTGTACTGTTATCGTAGCCGACAGAGTATATTAGACACCCTTGACAGGAGAAAGTTTGCTATCCATTACCGGGTAATTGTTTTCCTTCACACTTGTCAAGACATGTTTCAATAAATTTGAAATTAAAACGTGACTCAAATACTTATGAAATAGGAGTCTGATAAGTAATCATTTGTGTACTTTAGTTATGGCATATATTAAAAAAATTGAAAACAAATCGTAATGCCGTTATATAACAGCAAACTTCTCAATTAATCTCTGAAACTTTCTTTTCCCCATATACAGATGATACGCGTTTGCGGCTTAGATACGGACCTGATCAGTATTCAGGCTACGTAGAGGTCAAGCTGGCAAGTGACAGTTGGAGTAAATTGTATCTTTATTATTATTGGGATTTGTCGACTCAGTATCAGTATATTTCGAACATCTGTCGTCAGCTTGGATACGGGGAGCTCAACTGGTGGGATAGTTTTGAATATAGCAGCACGTACAGTATGACAAAGGTGACGAGATGTCTTTACGAAGTTGCGCACCACCGAAGCTGCATTTTTTTCCTAAGGAATATAATATATATATATACCTTTTTATATAAACTCCCTTTGGGGGTAACCATTTGTTCAGTATGATAAAGATGGCAAACAAAACTTCCAGATCCATTGAAAGCGTACCCGAGCGTGTGTGCACCCCGTATTAATAAGGCGGCTGCTCTGTTGTTTCATAATGATAAATGGACGTCAATTGGCCCATTTACTTAACACCGTTTTGAAAAATTATCGACTTTTTGGACTGCCATTTACCCAACTTGAAAAAAAAATAGTTTGCTATTGTCTTTATAATTATTATCAGCACCATCTGATATATAACCGATGACATTAAATAGGCTCAGTACGTCATCGCATGTACAATCTCAACTAACGGCGCCGACTCTTGGCCGAATTTGATTTTCTTGGTAGATAGATATCCTCTTCGGAAGCTGCATTCACACTGCAACCAAAAATCGTCGATATTTTTCACACTCCGAAAAAGTCGAAAATCATAAAATCCATCTCTGCAGTGTGTTTTATAAAACACCTGCCGCGATTTCAGGGATTTTTTGCAGTGTAAATGTCCGCTCTGGAAAGTTCGGTCTTGTTCCGGTTTTTGCTCATGTGACTCTCCATGCTTCTGTGCTAGCGCATGCAGGACAGCAACACGTGGAATGAGCCAATATCGACAGATTATTCAGGGGTACACCAGTAGTGTACATGGCAGTCTGAAAAAAAAAAAATCATCGATTTTTCAAAACACTGTTTGAGATGTGGAAATTATCCTATAGCCTCTTTGTCACTAACAAAGATTACATCTAATGTATTTCGATTTGGCATTTTCTTGCGAGAGCATGAGAAATCGCATTTCGTTTAAAAGAATAATGGGATAACAACCAGGGGCGTCGCTAAAAGGGGGTGTGGGGGTGCGACACCCCCCCCAAAGGAAAAGAAAGAGAAGAAAGAAAAAGAGAAAAGGAAAAATAGAAGATAAAAAGGAAACAAAAGAAACGTGGGATGAAAGAGAGGAGAGAGAGGGGGGTAAGAGCCTGAGAGAAGAGGGGTGGGAGTAAGAGAGAGAGAGAGGGGGATGTTGGGTGAAGTCACCACGTCAAAGCGTTCACGTTTCATTACATTATTAGAGAGAAAGAAAACGATTCGTTGTACCGTTCTCTACTCTAAATCCTTGTCTGAAAGACGTTACAAGAAATGCAATTCCTCATGCTCTCGCACCTCTCTTCTATCGTTGTTTAATTCTCTTTAATTTTTTAACTTTTTTTAACTCACAAAAATTCTCTCTTTCCCCTTTTTTCATCTCTTTTTTGTGTGATCTTCTTGTGCTTTTTTTGTTTGGGGGACTACACACTATTATGCACACTGCAAAATTGCGTGCCCCCCCTTTCTCGGTAAAAAAAACACCTTCTTATAATATCATCCACCTTTCTTTCTTTTCCCTTCTCAGTATTCTCCTTTTCCCCCTTTTCTCTTTCTGTCTTTCCCCTTTCTTCCTTTTCCGCCTTTTCTCGATCTCCTCTCTCTTCCCCTTTCTTCCTTTCCCCTCCTTTTTCTCCTTTTCTCTCCTCCCTCTTTTCTTCTTCTTTCTCTCTTCCCTTTTCTTTCTTTTTCCCCTCCTTTTTCTTTCCCCCTCCCTTTTACCCCTTTTTCTTTTACCCCTTCCCCTTTCCCCTTTTTTACGGGGGCACGTGCCCCCTGAATCCGCCACTGGTATAGTTGTATAGATGTACAGTTTCCTGCGTTCTGATTGGCCGGCTGGATAGACGTATAGTCGAATAGTTGTATAGTTGTACGGATAGTGGCATGCTTGGCCCGCTATACTTACCCTGACTAGCTCTTAGCACCACTTTTACCCTAGGGTAACTTTTCTCCGTCTTGACAGGACTAATGTTGTCTAAATATTGATCCTGTCGTGTGTCATTCTATTATATTAACGTTTGTGTGTACCAATAATGTGTAATCGTCCATGACCTAGCATCGTTTATCCATCCATGAATGAACCTGCATTCAATCAGCATATGTATTAGTTTTTTTGTATTAAAAGAAATCCAACGCTCCTTCTCTCCCCTTTCCTTTTCTTCTCTGCAAGTCACACTTCTGCTTTTTTAAATTTATATTCTTGTATCTAAGTTGAGGGCTGCGGGCACGTCAAGCTACTTTGCTTATGCTGTAGCCCTCCTGCATCTAATGTATTCTAGTTATGCATTCAATATTTTTGTTTAATTTCGTATGTTTTCTGTATAAAATTATATACATATGAAACATTGTATCAATCCAATGTTAATTATGCATTAAATATATTTGTTTTATTTCGTATATTTTCTGTATATAGACATATGAAATATTGTATCAAACCATATTATGTTCATGAAAATGTATGATGAAAAATTAAAAGATGCAGAAACCAATAAATCAAATCAAATCAAATCATATTTAACAAAATAATTATTTATAATATTCATTTTTTTATCATTTTTTTAAAGGGGGGGGGGGCAACTTGAGATTTAGGTAAACATATAGATGAGACATCTTCCGCAAAAAAGTATGGAAAATTACCTGATTAATGTGCACGGATGTGCAAGCGCATGTAGAGAAATACACAAATGTAATGTATTTTCGCAAAGAGAATGCAGCATTAGAAGAAATGATTTTGACAAAACTCAGATAAGTGCTTTCCACCTCAAGAACAGGGATGCCAACCATCAACTAAGGATCAGCTGTTATGGGAAAAGAATGAAGCACACTCACAACCCAGTCTAACTAGGCGTCACACTGCATGGATCGCTCCCTCACCTACAAGAACCACATTGCCAACACAAAGGCAAAAGTTGGAGCCCGCAATATCATCCTTAAGAAGCTAGCCAACACAAACTGGGGGACTGATGCCAGAACAATCCGGACAACAGGCCTTGCGCTTTGCTTCTCTGCTGCGGAGTATGCATCACCAGTATGGAGTAGGTCGGCCCATGCGCCCAAGATTGACCCAGCTCTAAATTCATCCTGCAGAGCAATCACTGGTTGCCTTAGGCCAACTAAAGTAGAAGACCTGTACCTACTTTTGTGGTATTGCCCCACCACACATCAGAAGGTTGGTCTTGTCCGAGAAAGAAAAGGACAAACAAGAAAACAATCCACTCCACCCACTCTTCCAACAACAGCCAGTGGGCAAGCGGCTCAAATCCAGACACAACTTTATGTACACTGTAGAGCCCTTTAATACCAGCCCTCACAACCAAAGGATGACTTTGCGGTCTAACCACCTCCAGACCACCCCTCATTTTGAATTTTTTGGGCGACGGTCGCTATTAAGAGTTTTCTACGGTAAGGCTCACAACATTTTATTCATGACACATTTTAATGGCACTAAAACAAAAATTATAAAAAAAAAAAATTCCGACCGACCGACCCATGTATTGGCACCTAAAGGGCAATACAACATTTTTTTTTTAGGCCTAATGCAAAGGTGGGGTTTCGGAGACGAACAAACAGCATGTGAATGCGGCCAGGAACAGACAATGGAACACCTGCTAGTCTGCCCACTCCTGCCTGAGCCATGCACCCAAGATGACCTGGAAGCCTGCGTTGAGCACTGGACGGGACTTGTGTTGTGACTCGTTAAGAAGGAGACCCTTCGAGTACTGTTTATTTTGATATATACCACCGTGCGATCAATTTTATCTACATATACAGCATAGTGAAATATCTAATAAAGTAGAATGGGTAAAATACAGCAGAGGCTATTCTCTAGATAAAAAAAAAAAAAAAAAAAAAAAAGATTAATATTTTGCACTTGTTTAATATGCAATTTATATATTTGTTTATTTCTACAAGGTTTATGAATAGAGTAATTAAACGGAATAATATGAAATCTTTAAATTACACTTTGTAATACATTTTTGAATAATTTTGAAACAAAAACGTGCTCAAAAACTTACGATTTAAATGTCTTATAAGTAATAAATGTACTTTAGTTATGGTATTTATCCTTTTATTTTGGAAAAGGAAGAGCATTCGTAATGCCGTAAAATGGTTATATAATAACATTCTTCTCATTTAATCTCCGAAACTTTATTTCGTTCCTTTATACAGATACAGCGGTTTGCGGCTTACATACGGACCTGATCAGTATTCAGGCCTTGTAGAGATCAAGCTGGTAAGTTGCAATTGGAGTAAATTGTTCCTTCGTTATTATTAGTATGGGTCTTTGTCTTCTTATCAGTATATCTCGAACATCTGTCGTCAGCTTGAATTCGGGGAGTTCAACTGGTGGGATAGTTTTAAATATAGCAGCACGTACAGTATGAAAAAGGAGACGAGATGTCCTAATGGAGTTGCGCACCACCGAAGCTGCATATTTTGTCCTAAAGAATATTATATTTGGGTTTTTAATCGTCATATTCAGTATGGTCAAAACTCTCAAGATCCATTGCAGGGGTGTCCGAGTGTACAAACAACCCCTATTTCTAAGGCGGCTGCTTGGTTGCTTCATAATGATAAATGGACGTCAGCACCATCAAATACAAAACCGGCAACATAAAATAGGCACAGTACTTCTCATGTCCTATATAACGTTCGTTTGCGCAATCGCCTGTACAGCCAGCGCCATGTCACATAACTGAATTGAATTGAATTGACAAGGTTTATTGATAACATTTCATTGATAACAAGTTACAGCTCAAAGCTGACAGATACTGAATTACAGATACAAATATAACATAAAATACAAGCAAATAGTATGAAATATGTTAGATAAATCTAAAATTTAGTCATTCGGTAGAGGAATTTATTTAAAAGGAGTAGAAAAAAAGAAGAAGAAAAAGAAGAAGAGAAAAATAAATAACATAAAAAGAATGAAGAAAAGAAGGGAGGGAACATGGCTTATAGTAAAAGAAGAGTTTACAATTGATATGTATATAAGACCAGTTATACAATTTAGTATACAAGTAAACATTTAGTAATGTAAACCATTTCTGACCAGTGTAACAGATAATAAATAATTTTTTTGATTAATAAATAGGCTTGTCAATTAAGCTTTAAAATATATATTTCTTTATTTATTAACATAGCATATAGAGACAGGATGCTGCGTTTATGATATATGATTACAGATGCTACATTGTATTTCTTTAAACAAACATCTTGAATATTTAAATTGATATGTTTTGAAAAACACATTTGAGTGAGAGACAGGTTCGGTATTTAAACAAAGTAAAAGTCATAAATATTCATTTGCCACTTTCAGATTAATTCAAACAAAGTGTATCCCCAACATGGCCAAATAAATAAACTAAATATAATATACAAAAATTAATCAAATCTAGCAGCATTAATGAAACGGAATAATATAAAATACATTAACATTGAATTTGTTAATTACACTTGATAATACATATTAAAATAATTTTGTAATAAAAACGTGACTCGAATTCTTACGTAATAGATGTACGATAAGTGATGAATGTGCTTGAGTTATGGTATATATTCTTTTATTTTGGAAATTGAAGACAATTTGTAATGCTGTTATATAACATTTAATCACGGAAATTGTTTAATTCTTTATATAGATGATACGAGTTTGCGGCTTAGATACGGACCTGATCAGTATTCTGGGTGGGTAGAGGTCAAACTGGGAAGTGGCAGTTGGAGTAAATTGTATATTTATGAGTATCGTTCGGATTGGTCTCGGTTTCAGTATTTCCCGAATATCTGTCGTTAGCTTGGATTTCGGGAGCTCAACTTGTGGGAAAGTTTTGAATATAGCAGCACGTACAGTATGACAAAGGTGACGAGATGTCCTTACGGAGTTGCGCACCACCGAAGCTGCATATTTATTCCCAATGATTATAATTGGGGTTTCAATTATCCTATTCAGTATGATAAAAATGACACACACAGCTTCAAGATCCATTGCAGGGGTGTCCGAATGTACAAGCAAGCCCTATTTCTAAGGCGGCTGCTTGGTTGCTTCATAGTGATAAATGGACGTCAAATGTCCTGATAATTATAATCAGCACCATCTAATACATAACCGGCAAACGTGGGTTTGCGCCACCACCTTTACAGCCAGCGCCATCTCACATAACTGAATTGAATTGAAT
This sequence comes from Mesocentrotus franciscanus, assembly GCA_037976565.1. Classification (NCBI taxonomy): domain Eukaryota; kingdom Metazoa; phylum Echinodermata; class Echinoidea; order Camarodonta; family Strongylocentrotidae; genus Mesocentrotus; species Mesocentrotus franciscanus. The sequence goes on along the minus strand of CP137681.1, from coordinate 8,765,529 downwards.
TGACAAGGTTTATTGATAAAATTTTAAAGTTAGAGCTCAAAGCTGACAGGTACTGAATTACAGATGATAATTTAACATATAAAATACATCCAAAAAGTATGAAATAAGTTAGATAAATCTAAAAATAACACATTCAAATAGTATAATAATAAATAACAATACGTCCAACATTCTCTATCTCTCTCTCTCTCTCGTTTTCTATCTTCATCTCTCAAAGTGTTTTCTGTTCCGCGATTTTAATGAGATCGCGTTTCGACGTACTCCTAAATAAAAATAGCTGTTCATAATTATAACCTGTTCATAATTATAACCTAAAACCAAATTTGACCCTATCTGAAATATTCATTCAAATATTTAATAGTCATGGAAAGATAAAGGAATAATAAAAATATGATTTAGTAAAATGTCACAGACGAAAAGATGACATGAGAAATGATTGTTTCTCTCTCTGTATGTCTCTTTCTCTCTCTCTCTTTCTTACTCGCTTTCTCAGCGCCATTTTCCATCTTCATCTTTGGTACTGTTTTCCGTTCCGTTATTTGCTTTTATTCCGAAAGTATTTATTTCGATCTTGAGATAAATTATTATACCATAACCTCGATATGGAGAAGGAAAACACAGAACGAGCGCCTGATGATTTCAAAATGAGAAGAATATTACTGTACAATAATTATAAACAGTAAAACTTTTGAATGTAAATCTCTGTTGCATCAAAATGATATGAAGAAAAAAAGTTTATTATGCTATATTGACGGTACTTATTTACGTCGGACAGACATAAAAACAAAAAGAAAGTAACTAAAGAAAAAATATCAGAGCTGGGGGGGGGGGTGATCGGAGAGACAATTATCATAATAATAAATACAGTACAGACTACCTCCAACTTTCTATCTCTCCCGCCCCCTCTCTCTCTCCCTCTCTCCCACTCTCTGTCTGTCTGTTTGTCTTTCTATCTCTGTCTTTCTGTCAATGCGTTTTACATCTTCATCTTTCATGTTGTTTTATATTCCGCCATTTGCTTGTATGCCGGCATCATCCATTCCTTGAGATAAATTATTATAACATATTCCTAATGATGTACACATTATACCTTATATTTATTATAGGGGACCAAAATAGAGAACGAGCGGCTGATAATGTCGAAATAAGAAGAATGTTACTGTACACAAACTATAGAAAGTAAAAGTTTTGAGTTGGTATGTAAATCTCTGTTGCATCAAAATAGAATTATACGTTCATTACACCTGCACCTGACAGACAACAATTAACAAACATCATTTGCTGTTTGATTGTGGATTTAATATTGTACCAATATGAGTAGCATTATCATTGACATTATATAATAACTTTACAACTGTGGTTCCAAATATGTACTTGAATTTTCGGCACCTAGCTTTATAGCTATAACCCGATCACCGGCGTTAAAGCCCGACCCCCGAAAATGCCTCCAGTCAGTAAGACATCCCCAGTCACGAGTCAACGCCGTCCATGATCAATTTTCTGCTCCCTGCATAACAGCCGAGCGGAAAGCTGACTGACCCAAACCTCCGGCATACAGGCGAGTAACCAAACACAAATACCATCCCTGGCCCACCATCAGGCATCAGGGGCATCCCTGGGCACACCATTAGGCCTCAGGGGAATCCCTTTACCAGCAGCTCCCTCGACATGCTCCACCCTGTCTAGCCTCGCAATTCTGAGGTACACAGGGCGATCGGGCGAGCTGCTAAACTGCCAAAATTCGCTGAAGCTAAGTGCCGAGGCCTTGCATAACACAACCATCCCTGTGCACCACAGGGGATATACCGATTTACTCACTTACATCAATGTACACAATATAAAACATCTTCATATCTTTCCTTCTTAACTATAACATGTTAAGTGTGCACATACCTTGTAATTATACAAAACTGCGCAGAGGCGCAGAAGCGCAAAAGCGCAGATTTGTTGTGAATGCACCTTGTAAATGGAAGCCAGGCTTGTAACAAGTTAAGCTCTCTTCGGCATACCCAAACATAAAACCAGCATCCTACATTATGCTCTTTTAACCCCATACACTGTTAAATGAACGCACAACTATGGATAATATACTTCTCCGCCATCGCATAATGATAACGCTGCAACAGTATTTAGGTTGGCCGCATTGCATCTTCGATGCATAATCATACGAAACAGCAAACCCCAACTAAAAACAAAAGAACAAACGTTCAACATTCAAAATTCAATAACACGATTGAACACTTTCCTTTAATCCATCCTACAGCTTCCCCCAGGCATTAAATCGTAATGCGTCGAGCCTTCTAAACTAATCCTTTTTATATTCTAACCCATTCATCATTGCCAAGAATTGTTACAATTATTAAAACCAAATCTTCCAATATAACAACTTATTTAACAGGCATAGCATCTTAATTTCCATACAGCTACATAGCCGGCAATAGTATCGAGTGCCTTTCTCCAAAACAAAACAACAAAAAAGGCTCTCATGAATATCCCGATCCAGGAACTTATAACTCCAATGTCAATCGCGTAATATTCCCCGCAATGCGGAGCAGATGCTGTCCAGCAACGCTTTCAATTCCGCAGGTGACAAATGGATCCCGTCCCTTCGGAATAATTCCGGTCTCACGTGACGTATCAATGGGTGTTTGATTGCTTTGCCACCATGTTTGCAACATCTTAGCCTTGCGTGCTTGTTCACGACCCGTCTTGCCCTATCGATATTTGGGTGCTCTTCCGCCGAGAAACCTTGATAAGTCACGCGAGGTAGTATATCTGACCAAATAATGCAAACACCTGGGAATGTGGCCCTGAGCATCTGTAACACTGCCTGCGCTTGAATAAAAATCACCCGCTTCGGCAGACTGCCTATGTCGTTAATCCTAACGTGTAATAGAATATGGGTAGGCTTGCTCCCCTCCTGCTCTCTACTGCATAACCGCACATAATCGGCTACTTGGGCCAGCTTGAGTCCCCGACGACCCATCCATCTCACTGTCACTGGAAGACCCATCCTGCCTGATGCTCTTTGGCGTACGTAACAGCCAGCCCAGTGCATAATAGAGTCACCTATCCAGATAAAGCTACCACCTGCATAAGAATAAAAAAGAGCTTCTGGCAGAAATATGTTCTTCGCCACAAATATATAGCATGTCATACAATATCATCAAACGAACGTGAGCAAATGAATACATTTTGATTGCCAATCATTATTTACTGTAACATGTCACAACTAAATACGGAACCCCTATTATCCCTAGACAGAACCCCATTTTTTAGATACTGATCCCATTACTTTTTATTATAAACAATTGACCATTAATGACCACCCCAGAGTAATAGCTTCAAGGATCGAACCACATTCCAAGAACTATGACTCATAGGCCCAAACCCCAGTCACTTGCACCTCTCCATTACCACTCCCCATATTTCCATAGCAACCCTGACCATTGACCAATCATAAGCATATTTAAGTCACCCATCCCAACATTGATTCTCTCCCCTAAAGTTTCCTGATTGTAAAGTTTCCTAAGATAGAGAACTTGGATTTCAACCATCAACTGCTGAACATATACTTTGTGTAATCTCAATTATATACAATGTAATAGTATTGAGAATTGCTGGACTCTGCTGAATAAATGCATCTTACTTGAACTGTATAAAGAACTTGTATTCAGTTGCCTCATTTATAAACTCCTGATAATTAAACCCGATCCCAACACAACACTAACTCTGTTCTTGTAGTTTTTTTGGTAGACTAAGTACACATCTACAGTGGACGTAGATTCTAGAGGTATAGAGTGCAGAGTGTAGGCTACTAGATTTTAGCCTAACTATACGAAAATCCCAAAATAACTAAACTGGACCTAGTCCGGACCAAAAGAAAGATCAGTTGATGAGTTGGGTTTCAGGTTCAGAAAAGTTAATAAATAGTCCAAGTATTCAGGTATATTGTGACAATTTGTGTACTTATTGTTAGACGATAATAATAATTGAGATCTGACCCCCAGACTGAGTAGGACCAAATTGAGTGGCCCAAATCGGATCAGATTTAGGTTCAATATTTTGTAGCAGCAGCTATAGGACCACCAATAAGCATGTACTAGCAAAGGGTATGGATATACACGCATTTAAAGTGTATGCTCGTAATTGATTTTGCCTGAAATTTGATGTGAGCAGCATTCAAGTAGTTCCGACCAATAGGTGAATTACTGCTAATACCTGGGCATATTTCTATTTATGCAAATAAGTTTCGGCCCATTGACAATTATTGATGCGTGTCTTGTGTGAGAACTTATTTTGATCACGTACTGTGAGCAATCATAGCCTAGGTATCGATTAAGACGGACTGGTTTTTTGACTTATCGAGTTGCTACGCATTAAATATGGCGCGTCTTCCTGAAATGAATTGGCAGATGCCAGACTTGGCAAGTGGATTCTCTCTCTTTAAGCAGCGCATGGAACTATGCTTGAAAGATTTAGATATTACGGATGAAGTGAAGATAGCAACAAAGATAAAGATTGCTTTAGGTGTAGAAGGTTTGCGACGCCTCAATGCTTCAGGTCTTAGTACTGCAGATCAGGTTAAACCAGAAAAAGTATGGGATTTTTTCGAGAAGCAGTTGAAAGTCAGTATTAACTTTCGTATCCACCGTCTTGAACTTATGAGGTATAGGCAGAAACCCGAAGAATCCATCGACGATTTTGTGACCCGCTGTAGGGACAAAAGCCGCCAATGCAATTTCACAGATGCAGAACTCAACGAACGAATAATTGAACTGGTAATTGCATCTAAGCATTTTGATGGTCTGCAGCGTGATTTGGTGCAGAAACCAGCAGGCCACCCCCTTACGGATGTGGTCACTCTAGGACGGCAATATGAGGCCATTGCTGCTGGCAGGCAGTGTCTGGCAGACCTGGCCCGAGTGTCAAACATTGACGCGTTCAGTAGGAGACCACAGAGACCTAGCAAAGATGGCAGACCCAGAATGAGTGAGCGCAAACAATGCGGTAATTGTGGACTGCATCATCCTCCCAGGAAATGCCCAGCATATCATGATAACTGCAAGTACTGTGGGAAGAAGGGGCATTGGGCCAAATGCTGCAGGTCCAAGTCAGAAGACGTGGACCGAGCCATGAGAAGGTTGACACTTCACCTCTAGAAGTGAATGAACAGATACCTTCCACCCATGAAGAGGATTGTGTCCCTCAGCATTTCAGCTCGATAGTGATTTCGAGCATGGACACCAAGGACGAAAAAGAGAGCAAAGAAGCTTTCGCAGTTTTAGATATCACTTGTCCGTACAAGGCCGGGCAACATCACCTGAAGGTGAAGATAGAAACTGGCTATACCGCAAGGCCCCCATACGGGCCTCGTAGGGCCGCCTTAAGGCTGCTCTAGGGCGCCCGAGGGATTCCTGAGGCCGCCGCAATTTCTTTGGGTTCTGCAAAAGTCAATTGTAATTCATAAGACCGTAGGGCAGCCGGACGGCAAACGTAAGGCGACCATACGCCCGACGTATGGTTTCCGGGGAACTGCTCTACGGCATGGCTACAGCGTGTCTGATCACTACGGCGAACCTAGAAATGAAAACAGTTATAACTCCGTGTTATAATCCCACGGCGACGCGTACGGCCTGTAAAAATAGGTATATGCCCTAGGGTGACCCTGAGGCCACCGCAGATTATCTGCGGCCGCCGCAAGTATCTCTCGATTTCGGGGGCGTACGGCCGCCGTATCCTAGCCGTAGAGCAAATTTGACCTAGGCATTACGGATCGCACAAATTCACGCATCTGTCACGGATCCTTACGATTTAGCCACTTTTACGACCAATTTAAGAGTTGTTACGAGTTATTACAAGCTATTTACGGTTTATTACGGATTACGGATTATTAGGAGTTATTACGATGTATCTACGGCAAAATTTCACGATTTGTTACGAGTTATCACGGATAACTACGAGCAACTTACGTGTTAGTTGTGAGTTGTTTACGTGTTGTTACGAATAATTACGAGTTATGCCTGGATTACATTTGCCCCGGGCGCCGTACGATAAATTAGTCTACGATTTTTCGTGCGATTTTAGGGACATCGTAGGAGGCTACGGGCTACGATGTTTGTGTTTACATTATCTACGAACATCGTGCCATTTCTTGTCTTGGCCCTCGGGGGCAGGCCGGGGCAAATCCGTACGGAGGCTGATCGGAGATTGAACAGAAATCGTGCAATTTCAATGCAGTAGCCGTGCACTCTCCGCAACCTCCGCACGGAAATCGTACGGAGCCCGTTTAGCTTCCGTGCAAAGGTTGCGCGGAGAAGGCGCGGCGACCGTGCAGCCGCCGTGCCATTTTTAAGCGTTTTTTGCCTCCATATTCACCGAAAAATCGTGCGTTTGCTGCACGATTAGCGCGAGTCCTCCGCGCGATGCCCGTGCGGGGTTTGTGCAATGACACCTACGACATGTCTACGGACTACAGGCTTACGATTTTTCAAATTTGTATAACTTTCTGCGAAACAAAATCGTAGAGGCCGCGGAGCCCCGCGGAGCCCGTGAATCCGTACGAAAATCTCACGGCCGCCTCCTGCCTCCGTACGGAGGCCGTACGGAAGAGGGAATACGGACAGGATACGGGCTCTGTAGACTAATCGCAGGCCAAATGTAATCCAGGCATTAGTGATCAATGTAATGTTTACCTATTATTTTGTCCACATAATAGTTTTCCTGTGTTCCCTTTAAGTCGATGTTGCTCTATTGTTTTATGTGCGTTTTGAATATGCAACTTCATGAAGAATATGAAATAAAGTGAACATCAAAATGATTTTGAAAGGGAACGCTGTCAACTTTGTTGGTATGTAGCAAGATGATTCCGTCTTGTCCATAGTGCCAGCGGAGTTGTAATTTAGTGGCTTTGTCCCAACACTATGGGTCATGAGGTTCGGACCCTGTCAGGTCACTAAATGCCTTGGCAAGACTTTCATATTCATAGCGGAAATTTATGAATGGCAATTTTAGTAAAGTGCCATATTTATACTTCGATTCTTCGCATACCTTCGGGTCCAACTACTGCCGTCAGTTTTTTTATGGGGAGAGCTCAAGTGGTGGGGAAGGTTTGAATATAGCAGTATGTAAATTCAGGAATTATCTCATTCTTGTACTGCGGGAGAATAAGGTCACTGTTCACTTTTCTAATATTGTGATCAATATAATGTTAAGATATGATTTGTTCCCATATTAGTTTTCGTGTGTTCCCTTTAAATTGATATCGCCTTATTGTTTTATGTGTGTTTAGATTATTCAACTTCATGAGGAATGAAATAAAGTGAACATGTAAATGATTTTGAAAGGGAACGCTGTCAACTTTGTTGGTATGTAGAAAGATGATTCCGTCTTGTCCATAGTGCCAGCGGCGTTGTAAACTAGTGGCTTGTTCACAAAAAACTATGGGTCATAAGGTTCGGGTCCCTGCAACGTCACTCAATGCCTCGGCAAGACATTCATATTCATAACGGAAATTCATGAATGGCAGTTTTAGTAAACTGCGATATAAATTCTTCGATTCTCGGAATACCTTTGTGTCCACCTACTGCTGTTAGTTTTTGTATGGGGAGAGCTCAAGTTGTAGGGAAGGTTTGAATATAGCAGTATGTAAATTCAGGAAGGTTTTCATTCTTTTACTGCGAGAGAATAGTTACATCTTATGGACAGACTTTTCATGAAATGAAATACATAGACTCGTGCCCCTTTACCTTTTTAATAAGTGTAATTTTTCCTTCTGAATAAGAACCCCCTAACTTTCTCTTAAAGATAAAGACCAGTTCTGGTCATGCGATTGCATTGCGAAAGAAACGTTGTGGAATCGATCAGAAAAGGTTGTTCATCTAGCATATAAGTATTGGTGTGTACTGCAAGGTTCTGGAATCATCAAAATGATAAGAAATTTGGCCCAGTCTTGGTAAAGTCACAAGCACTGTACACTGGAAGATGTATATGGGACTACGCGACCACGTGCGCGATATCTATTTGGTCCCAATAGATATAATAATTTACCATATCAATTAGTAGGCGGTTTCCCGACTTTCCCGGCAAAATTTGTATCATCACGTATTAGTCAAAACATATTCTTTCACATGATTGGTAATGAGAGCTTCCATTTCATATTTTTGAGAGAGGGGCGTTTCCAAAACTGGTCTTTACCTTTAAATCCGACTTTTCACCTCTGATAGGTGCCCCTTTTATGTTGAAACGTGCCCCTATTCCTTACTAATAAGTACCATATTTCCTACGGATAAGTGCCCCTTTTCATGTTTTATATGAGCCCCTCCCTCTTTTCAAAATGCCCCTTTTAACATCTGATAAATTCCTCTATTAAAATCTGATAGGTGCCCTTCCACTTCAACAGATTCCTTATTTCAATTCTCACAAGTGCCTTTTTTCATATCTGTGTCCATATTCAGGTGCAAGAAGTGCCATTTTCACCTCTCAAGGCTCTGATATGTGCCCTTTTTCTTTGACACGAGCACCTTTTCTTTTCTAATAACTGTCCTTTTCCCTTTTGATAAGTGCCTGCCTACTTTTCTTTTCTCCATAACATGCACCTCAAATTCAAGGCGACTTAGAGCCCCTTTTTCTTCCATTTCCCTAGAGCTCGCTCGCTACGCTCGCTCGCATTTATACATGTTGTAATGATGTTACTTATAAAATATTTTTTCAGTCCTTCTTCATTAGATTGTGCTTAATACTCAACAGGATTTTTTGTTTTTCTTTATAACATGTAAATTTTCGCTCTGGGACCTCACAAATCTTTAAAATTTTGCTCGCTCGCTTCGCTCGGTCGAAAACTAATATTTAGACCATCACACCCAACTGCAAAGTATGTTGCTTAAGCAGTATCTTGTACCACGTAAAGAAAGAAACACATATTGATATCATCCCTGGTAGTGTAATCACAATCATGACGATCTAGGGGTATATACCAATGTCTAAAAATGGTGTAGGTTTTGTTGATGGTTCCCTTTGTAGGTGCCACTTTTTTCCAGAAAGTGCCGTTTTTTGTTGCTGCCCTCTCCCTATTTTGGAAGACGATCCGCCGCCACTGCATTATGCTACTTGGTGGTGATAAGGATTTTGTTCTGACCACCACGAGTTTGTGCTCATTACGCCACTGATCACAAACGATAAAATATCACTACGAACTAGATCAATTTAAAAGAGAATTGCGGAGAGATTTTAACCAGTACGTGTTACTCCATTGAAAACAACAGTCGAATACGTACTTAGTTTGACGCAGATGAGTCGATGTATCTCAGTGCAGATTCATGGTCTTTAACAAATATTAATGCGCCGCCGATTCAACCTAACTATAACAAACTACTGACCCTTGGTTCCACAATACATACTTGGGTGCACTCTTTGTTGCTGATATTGTTTACATGGTGTTCACTAATTTCTTTAACACAGCAACAAAGTGATTCAGTCCTGGGTCGGTCGCCGCGTCCTACTTCTATATCATACTTGTAAAGGTTATTTTTGCCATCCACTACGTGTTACTTGTTTACTTTCTTTCCATTTTGTTTATCATTAAAAAAAACAGTTTTGACTGGTCGCATACATTTTTAGTTCACTTGTTACAAAATTTGTCCGCTTTCTCCGCTTTACTAGATTCTACTATAGAGATTTATTTGTCACAATATATGTTTTATACAGGGTTCTCATTTGATACATCCAATAATGTTGCGTGTTTGTAGTCCAAATTCTCAATTTACCTTGTTCGTCCTGCCTAAGGAGACTTTTCTTGTGTTCATGTCCTGTACATGTTCAAATTGTGTTCCTTAAATTCTTTTCCCTGCAGCACGTGGGTAATTTATACCCGTTCCATAGTGACTCTATAAAAAAACACCGATGAAAAATACCGATAGAATTTGCTTTATGTAAACCAAGGTGTAACCGACGCTTGTCCGCGTATGCCATTCATACAGTCGGAGAAATTCACTCGCTTGGGCGAGCCTTCCCTTTTAAAAAAGTACGATGAAATTACCGTGGTTAAAAAAAAACATGGTTCTTATGTTGGAGGGTAATTTGGACAAAGAACCATGGTAACACCGAACTATGGTACAGAAAACCATGGTAACACCGAACCATGGTTAATATAGTTCGGTGTTACCGCGGTTCTCAGTACCATGGTTAACATGGTTCTTCGTCCAAATTACCATCCACCATAAGAACCATTATTACCATGGTTATCGGTACCACGGTTACATATTGTTCGGTACAACCATGTTACCTTTAAATTAATTACAGGAGTAGGCGAACAAACAACAAAATAACTCGTCATTCATAATGTTAAAGTTCTGTTAATTTATTATGCGAATATGTCGGATCGTACAGAGCAGCAAGAAAGGCGATGTTGAGGGTCGAGAATCGTGAGGAGAAAATGTGCAGATGAGAATTGTAAAAGAGATAAAGTATCGATGGAGATTAGTAAGAACCAAGAGGCATTCACCGAATCTGACCATGAGACCAAGAGGCTAGACTGCATGTTTAAATTTACGACCCAGCCAAGTATATGTATCATGTTTTGACGGCGGCTTGGGTGGGTCGGTGATAATGTTAACGAGTAGAAGGAGCGTTAATCCTAACCAGAGGACTTGTGGTCAAATCTTTATATGTCGGCGAAAGCAAAGAGAAGAGGAAGAAAGTTGTATGCTAGTGAGATTAAAAAATCGAGATATATATATATATGTAGAGAGAGAGGGAGAGAGAATGTGGAAACACTACACACATTTAGAGATTTGCTACATTACATGGCTGTTCATCTATGAACACAGAGTCAATGAGAAATTCGGACTTAAACAAAAATCCTATTCTCCATTTATATAACACGTACAAATAGAAACCATAATAGCAAAGTTTGCAGTCTTCACCTTAAATCGGAATTTTGACCACGATCCCGTCTTCGGATCAAAAATTGAATCGTAAATTTGTAGAGTAAGGCTTCAGCTACATTAGAACATGATATAGGAGACATGAGAGTAGGAATAGACGAGATATGTTCTAAACAACAATGGCAAATATTACCTAATGGAATAAAATTCAGTGGTTTTCCTTTAAGTGGTACTATGTTGACGTCAAAGCATTCACACAGCAAAGGTGATACATGAAATCGAAAACAAATACTGGGTGTCACCAGCCTTTCTCAAGAGTTATAGCGGATTCAAACTAGGTAGTTTCTTTACCACTTTTGGCAATTGTTCCAATTGCGTGCGTGCGTCAATTTTTAAGGTTTCACGACAGTCTATGAGCTAAATGTAGGTCAATAATGGATAAAAGTGATTTCAAATTGCTAGGAATAGTATTAGCAACAAAATACACAAACAAAAATTGAATTAATACATTCAGTACGGACGGCAAACTCAAAAATCGTCCGTGCACAAAATTTTGAAATTTTCAAAAAAGGTCTGAAACGTGTAGTAAATAGTTTCAATAAGCAATTTTACAATTTTTTAATTTTGACGCACGCGTACGCGTCTGCCATGATGCGTGCACGGACATGGGTGTGACCAAAAAATTACCTTTTACTCCAAGCTTATGCAAATACAAATATCATTTAGAAATGACCATGTATGACGGAAATATGGTCGATAATAGAAATTAACGAAATTGCGCCCAGATGACGTCACGCATCAGTAATTTATAAAATCTCTACGAAAGGATCAATGATCATGCGTATGGCACACGTCATTACATTTTATTGACATAAACCAGTTCATTCATGTGATATGAAGCGAACAAAATCCATACAGCAAGAAAGGAAGAAAAAAAAAGAAGAAAAAAAAAGAGATTTTGACGAAATCAAAATGTGCTCTTCTACGCTACGCGGCAGATCACATAATAATAATAATAGATCACTTTAATCTAATAGTCAAACAATATAAAAAAAAAGATATTTGGTTATTCATAAGCTAATTAATTATCTTTTCTCTTTTTTTCCTTTTTCTAAAAGAAGATCAAAGTGTACAACGTATTTCAGTTCCTACGGGCGCCGGGATATTGATATGAATTTTTCTCATTTTCTCTGATGTCTAAGCTTTAAGTCGATACCAGATTTGGCTGCCATTTTCTGCCTGGTTTTATGTTATAGCCGATTTTATGACCGCGAATTCTTTATGATTCAGCCGCGGACCAAAAAAAACACACATTTTTCGGGGCAATGTGGCAAGGAAAATCGGCTCTAACATAATAACGGGCAGAATCAGGCAGCCAAATCTGGTATCAACTTAAAGCTTAGACATCACAAAAAAATGTTGGTAATAAAATTAAAGCGGAAATCCCTGGAAATGTAAACATTTCCTCTGGATTTATAAAAAACATGGATAATTAGTCAATTTTTCAGTGAATTACCCTATAATATATTATGAAGATTGTGTTTCTATCCATTTTAACCCATTCATGCAGTGAATTGAACTATCAGGAATATGTGAGAGCAATTTCATATCAAAAGCTTAAAAACTGAGTTGGCTGCTCCCACTTCTCCCGGCGTTTTCATCTGACCGTTAGGCCGTAAAAAGCCGTTCAGTGCACCACACGGCACCCACGGCACCCAGCTGGCGCCTTGACGACTCCGGCCGGGCCCTGGGAGCCATGGGGGTGCACCTGTTAATCGGAAGGAGCCCGTAAGCTTACCGGCTGGCACCCGGCCGGCACCTGGCCGGCACCCTTAGGGGCGCCTTGCATTTTCACTCGACCAATTTTCACCGGGCACCTCCAGGGCGCCGCAGAATATGTGACCACACATGCCGTAGAAAGGAAAATCGGAAGGGTGCCGTACGGTCTCTAAAATCCTAAGCAAGCCGCCGGATAGGGAAAATCGTACGGGGCCCATCGGGAGTTGCCCTTTGAATATCCGTCAGTAAACAAACGGGAGTAGGGCGAAGCCCGCTCGACATAAGGGCGGGCGCCGTCCGAGTTTCGGTCGACGATCAATAGTTCTGTCGTTGCCCGCCCGACGTCCCGCCTGGCATCCTCGAATATATATAGAAGACTTAAAAAGTTGTACACATCATATTTGTGAGGTCTGAGAAAGTGAACAGAATTTTGCAGAAATTGCGAGTGTAGGAGATGACTGAGCTGCTGCATACTGTGTACCGATTCTACAGCACCGAGGAATAATTGGAGTATCACAGATTGCAGGAGATATATATACCCCAGGCGCCAAATTCCTGAGTTGACATGAGGAGCCCCGTCGGGGCCCGTAGAAACCGCCCGACGGCGCACAGTGGGCCAGGGAGGAGCAAAAGTGCGCCAAAACTCATTTTTGGTGATTTGTTTTTTCTTTTTTTTTCTTGCCCAGTTCAAAGATAATACATTGAAAAATACCTCAGTAAAATATTTAATCCTGGTATGAAGAATAAGGGTATAAATTTACTCTTTCAAACAGCAAAATCTTCACAGTTTTAGTGCAAAAGTTGAAAAATTTATAAAATAAGTCACCTTTGCACTAAAACTGTGGATATGTAAGATTTTGTAGTTTGAAGGAGTAAATATATACCCTTATTGTGCAGAGTTGAATTTAATATTTTAATGAGGTATTCTTCAATGTATTATCTTTCAACCGGGCAAGAACAAAATTAAAAAAAAAAATCACCAAAAATGAGTTGTGGCGCACTTTTGTTCCTCCCTGGTTCGCTGTGCGGCGGCCCGACACCATCACGGAGTGCGCTCGAAGCACGCCCGACTTGGTACAAGTCGCGGGTTGATACGAACGGGGGACGTTAGAGTATCGTAGGGAGCCCGTGTGGCGGCCACGCAGCTCTGCCGACCCCCGTCCGAACTTTAAAGCCCCGAAAAGGTATTATATCGTAGGATTGCCTCCCGAATATCGATCGAATGTTTGCCGATGCCCGAGCGATCACGGGCGACCTGTTTACGAGCTCTGCGACCTCAAAATTCGCCATTGGAAATTCGCTGAATTGGGAGCAGGTTTCGATGCCCTGCGAACATCGGATGACCCCTAAAAAATGGGGAATGATATAAAGTTATCAAATTTTCGGGTAACAAACTATATTTTAGCTTATTTATCAAGCCAGCATTCCTGCTGATCTTATGTAAAACATTTATGATATGGTCCTTAAATCCCAAGCAATTATCTAATACGATACCCAAGAAGTTAACGGAATTACTTAATTGAATAAGTTTATTATTAATCTAAATGGGAATATTATCGTTATTAATCAAAGGACCATTATTGCTAGCTATATCGGAAATGTTAGATCCTATATTATATTTAGTTTTTCGAAAATAAACACATTTAGTTTTGTCAACATTCAGGGACAATTTATTTGCTTTTAACCAGTCAGATATATTCTTAAGCTCTTTTTTTAGAACACGGACAGTAGTATTCAAATCTTTAGATGAAACAAATCTACTAGTGTCATCAGCAAATTGATAGAAGGTTAATAAATTAGATGATTTACAAAGACCATTTATGTATAAAAGAAATAGCAGGGGGCCCAGTATTGATCCCTGGGTTACCCCAATAAAGACATTTAACGAAGAAGACAAAACACCGTGGACAAAAGTACGTTGATATGTCTGCTTAAAAGTCCCTAAACCAGTCTAATGCAATCCCTCGTATTCCACATTGTTGTAGTTTAAATAAAAGTATCGAGTGATCCATAGCATCGAATGCCTTAGATAAGTCTAAGAAAATCCCTATTATATGTTCGTTAGCTTGAAATGAATCTAATATTTTTGGTTGGACTTTTAAAAGAACATGTTCACAGGAATAGCTGGGTCTAAATCCATATTGAGTGTAACTTACAATATTGTTGATATTTAAAAATTTATATAATCGATTATGGATTGGCCGTTCAAGTAGTTTAGAAAAACATGATAGGAGGGAAATTGGTCTATAGTTTATAAATTTGCCGGGATCGTCTTTCTTAAAAACAGGGATTACTTTAGATTCTTTGGGTGGTATTCTCGATGGATTAAACCTAGTTTAAACCATGGACTAACTTTTTTGGTATTCTCGAAGGTGGATTAAAGATAAGCCAGGTTTAGATACGTCATAGTTCGGCCTAACTTTAGTCCGCTCAGAGGGGTGGTTTAAATACGTCATAGTTCGGACTTACTTCGCGTGACGTCACGTTTTAGTTAAATCGACTGTCTGCGGAGAGTGAACGGTAAGTTTTGCATTTGAATTTCTATATTTGATAACAATTTACACTCTTTTGTATTGATAAGCGCTCATGAAAGTTACACCAGGTAATGAATTATTTTTGTTACTTTCATGTTGCTGTACTGGTGATAATCTAAAATGCTTTTAACTGAATAAATTTGGGGGAAACTTGGTAAATTTTCACGGTGTTCGCGGACCAGTCCCATACGTGCAAATAATTGTCGGTTAACATTTTCGTTTCCTGAGGTTGAGCAATTTCTTACCGGGTAAATTTTGTCTTGGCACTATTGTACTTTCGTACGCATATACCACCCTAAAACCACCTTAAAACTATCATTGCTAGACGTAGAAACTACTTTTATAGTGGATTTTCGAGACGCTGTTGCCTAAAAGTGGACTAGCTTTAGTAATATCACCTTTTTTTAGGCCTAGATCTAGGTCTAGACTAGTCTAGATCTAGACCGAAATTTCTGTCTCTTTCGTTCGTTAGCCTCTGATTTGGGTAGGTCGGCTCCTCTTTCAGGAGCCGACCCTAACCAAATCAGAGGCTAACGAACGAAAGAGACAGAAATTTCGGTCTAGTATCACCTCTGCCTGAGCTGCTAGCTGTGGCTGTTGGGGCGATAATTTTCTACAGGATGATGATGATTTTCATGACCACCCATCCCCCAGAAAAAAAATTGAAAGGAAATTGACAGAAGCTTCCCTTTCTTGTTGACATACATTTGCTGATAATGTTACAGTAATAGTTTTGTCCAATAATAGTTAGTAAACTACTACAGAGAAAGAGAAATTGTAATTTCTTATCAACATATTTTTCATCTTGATTTTCTGCTATTTCAGTTTTTTTTAATTGATGCATGGGGATGAAGAAAGAAGGCCTCTCCCAAGCTACGGTGTCCCGCCTTGTGAAGTCCATCTCAATAGCCATTGCCAGGAGATGGGAGCAATACATCTAATTTCCTTCAACAAGAGAGGCATTAGTCCTGTAGACTGTGCAGAGTGCAGACCCAACATGAATTTTATAATTACTGCCATTTCCCTGGCGTTATGGTCGGTGCTATTGATTGCACCCACATAGGCATCCCCAAGCCAGTTGGCCCAACACCGGTTATTTCCTGAACAGGAAAAAAAGATAATCCATTTTTCTTGGAAAAGTCTGCTGGTGAGTAAAGCTGTAATTACGCCTAAATTTTGTAAACTAAATCATGTTTATAACATTTTTATTAAAGATTTGCTGATTTTATGAACCTGCAGATGTGTCTACAGATACATTATGAAGTGATTAAAATTTTTTTTGTCTGATGAATGTAGGTGCAATCTACACTCAAACTTTTATTCATTTTACATCGGCGCGAGCTAATATTTTCAGCTCGATTGCCATGGCTACCAGTCACTCCTGACAGTGACAGCTTGGCCTAGACTTTTGGGCGGAACTATCTCTGAAAATAAGACACAAATAATCAACAGTTGATTAAGTACTTTCAAATTTGGGTCAGAAGAAAATTCAAACCTACCACTAACAATTCTGGACCATATAAGACTTAGAGACCTACAGACTGTAGTACAGTACAGTGCAGTAAATTTTCATTTTACTTTTTCCCTTTCATGAAGCTCATTTAGGGAGATAACATAAAAAAAAGAAAATCTTTGGTCTAATGTTTGATTGAACTAGTAAGATGAAAAAGTTAGGCTCTAACGATTAGGGCCTTGTAAAATCTACATTCCAGGCTGCGTTTACATCTAGGTTAGGCCAACTGTCAGCTGGTTATCTAAGTAAGATGTAGACCTCTAGACTTGATTTTAGGAAGGGGACTAACTTGGCTATAAACTTTAACTACTTATGGGCTTTCTTAGGCCATGACATGGCAAGTTCAACTTGGTGCAAGCACATTTATGAGATAGTACTGCAAGAATGTGTATGTTTGTTCTTGACTTTAAAAGAGATACTGGTAGTCATTCTGTAAATCAATGATTACTAGTAACTGGGATGGGAGCGGGTGCCTACATGAAAGGAGCCTCAGGTTGTTGTTTTTTAAAGTTAGAATATGATTGACAGTATAACTAAGACCAATTATCAATGGAGTAGATCTTTAATATTTTAATGAGGTCTAAACCTTTTTATTTTTGTTTCAGGATGATGTTCTTCTTCAGTAAAATAAATGAAGGCAAATTCCCTGAGAATTGAGACAAATTCAGAGAGGAAGGAGAACTACTGAGCTGCTGAATTTCTGACAGGTAGGCTATACAAATAAGTTGTTGTTTGTATGCCCATACAGCTAAGGTACTTCGAGGATGGCATTTGTTCATTCACATTTTTTCATCAGTACTTTCATGTAATGATTATGCACTCCACTTTTACCACAATGTGCATGCAAGTCCACTTTAATCACAATGTACGTGCAAGACCTTTTTAATGTTACAACAGAAATAGGTTTCAATGTGCTTACTTTCATTCTTTTCTCTTTTGATTCAACAGACAAACATGCAAGGACTATGAAGTTCTACTTAGCCTCTTCAATGAACCAGACCCCATCTGCTGTAGCTGTGACTGGGGATCAAAACCTTTGTATTAATCCTCATAACATGAAGCTATGGTAACAGACAAGCAACCGTTAATAAAAATCCCGATATGTCCTTCGTGTGTGTGTGTGTGAACCACAAAGCAAACATCACTCATAAGCATGCTTTTTTGTACATCAGATGTTCATTGTTTCACTATAAAAAAATGTGATTTTGAGTCATTTAAGAAATCATGTTTTATAATGTGTTTTTTAATATGGTGCAAGTCATGATATAACAGATTCCCTGCAAAAGAAATAGGGCTCAAAAGTAGCCTATTCTTTGTTTGAAAAAAATGGGAAAAAGTAATGTAACAAATACATAACATTAAATTCTAATAATTTAAAGTAGCAGATTATGAGGCTATTGGAGCTTAATATTTGACCTTCAATTTTATAATACGTATTCATCGTGAATTACAATTTTTTTCTGTTTTAAGAAAAATAAAGAAATTGAACATAATTTTTGATCTTATATACAATATTCCTTTCATATCTTTTGATTTTAAGTGTGTATATGGTTGGATTCATTGAATCATACATGGAAAAAGTCTGGAAATAGAACAGTGAGAGAACAGAGAGAGAGAGAGAGTAAAAGAGAAAGGGAAAACAATGAGAAAGAACAATTTAATGGTGAGAGATATCATGAAAATGAGAAATAAACAATGATGCGAGATAGTGTGTGAGAGAGAGAGATAGAGATAGGGAGAAAGAGTCAGGGGGTACAGTGCCCCCCCACTTTTTCAAAGTTCCCCAAAATACCCCTTTTTATATTGGAAAGTGCCCTTTTAACTTTGTAAGTAGTGCCCCTTTTTTCATAGGAAAAGTGCCCCTTCCCCTTTTCACCTCTGATAAGTGCCCCTTTAATTTTGACACGCGCCCCTTTTCCTTAGACAAGTTTCCATTTTCCTTTGCAATAAGTGTCAATTTTTCATTCTTATAAGTGCCCTTTTAAATCTCTAGTAAGTGCCCCTTTTCAGGTACGAGAAGTGCCCCTTTTCACTTTTGATAAGTGCCCCTTCACCTCTGACAATTGCCCTATTCAAATCTGAAAGGTGCCCCTAGTAACAAAATTATCGGTGCCCCTTTTTTTCAACAAATGCACATTTTCCTTTATCATAAGTGCCTTTTTTCATTCTCATAAGTGCCCCTTTTATAATATGTTCAATGCCCCTTTTTCAGGTGCGATAAGTGACCCTTTTTACCTCTGATAATTTCCCTTTTAACAATGATACAATTCCAGCAAGTGCCCTTTTGTTGGTGCTGTCCCCTCCCCCACTTTGGAAGTCGCTCCGCCGCCCCTGGACGTCATACTGCTCAAGTTGTCAAGGTGCTGCATCCTTTCCACACTGCGCGCATCCATTGTCTTAGCCCATTGTCTTAGCGCATTGTGACGTCGCAGCTTCGGTACTGAGCATGTGCAGAAACTGTAACCATGGTAATTGATCCATGGACTAAAGTTAGTACATGTACTAAGTTAAGCCAGGAGTTTAATCCATGGATCAGTTAGTCCACCTTTCGAGAATTGAAATTGACTTAGTCCATGGACTAAAGTTAAGCCTGGCCTAAGTACTCCACGGACTAAGTTAGGCCAGGTTTAACTTAGGACGCTTTCGAGAATGCCACCCTTTAAGTTTTAAGGGTACTTTACCAGATACAAAGAAAATATTAAATACATGAACTAACGGCAATACAATGGCATGGATAACCCGCTTAACAACTTTGCAGCTTACATTATCGATTCCACAACTTGCATTACTTCTAAGGTATTTACTGACATTAATTAATTCACTCATATGTACAGGTGATAAAAAGATGGAATCAACAACACTTGTTCGACAATAAAAATGAGAAGAATGAATATATTGTGGTACCGTGTCATTAACAGTTTTTCCAATGTTAATACAATAATTATTGAATTGATTTGTTATTTCAATTGGCTCAGTAAATAATTTCCCGTTATATTGAAAAGGTTTTGGAATTTGACTTTTCTTTTGCCCAATAATTCATTAATTGTTTTCCAGGTCTTTTTAATACTATTTCGATGTAATTGTAAAAAGTTCTTATAATATTCTTGACGAGCTCTACGAAGGGCATTAGTAACTTTATTTCGAATGTTTAAAAATTTTCTCTCATCACTTGTACGTCTAGTTTGACTAAATATTTTAAAACATTTATTATTTTTCTTAATCAATTACAAAAATTTATTGGTAACCCACTGTTTCTTATTTTTTCTTCTCTTTTTTGTTGATATAAGAGGTCTTGGAGACCATCGTTAGTCTTTGATTCTCACGTTTTATCCTTGCATTTATTATACAATGTAGGGCCAATCGGACTGCGTACAATCCAATGCATTTGAATGAAGCCTTCTATCCCCCTCCCTCTCCCCTCCCTAGACACAGGTCATGACACCGGCGGTGCCATAGATCAGTAACATCCGTGTCACAGGTCAGTAATCCACACTTGACCGCACTTCCCTTATTACTCGTACACATACATCACATTAACTGAATAAACACACACGACAGCCAACACACAAGCAAGGTAAAACACTTTGAAATTGCATAATTATTTCTAAGTTTATTCCGAAGTATTTCTCGCACTAATTTTTGCTATGTTCATGATGCTTGACTATATGATTGAGTGATATTAAGTTTTATGCCATGTATATCTGTTCATACAATGTATTTGTTTCTGTATGTGTTTGCACTTCAGAACCTGAAGAAGGCCTCACAAGCCGAAAGCTCGTAATAAAATTGTAAAGTACAGCTACGTCTCACGTTCCTA
Source organism: Mesocentrotus franciscanus (assembly GCA_037976565.1). NCBI lineage: Eukaryota > Metazoa > Echinodermata > Echinoidea > Camarodonta > Strongylocentrotidae > Mesocentrotus > Mesocentrotus franciscanus. Next base: position 8,745,003 of record CP137681.1, on the reverse strand, counting down.
GACCATTTTTTCTTCACGCCTATATATATATATATATATATATAAATATATACTGTATATATATATATATACACACACACATACACATACATATGTATATATGTAAACACACACATACATATACATACATACAGTTAACAACTACTTATTCACGGCTGATAAATGAGGAAACGACAAACCGTTCGAATTATGCATTTTTCGTGGCTTTTATTTAACATTGGATTCTGTCATTTGTACATGTATCATTTTACCATGGCGGCACATGAATTCACGCCAATTAGTATAATTGCATTACACACATATTTGAGAATCCAACCCAATAACAGAACTAGTGCTGGAATCTAAGCTGTAATCTGCACCCCATACATAAACCTTAAGATCAAAATATGTGAAATCCAATCGTGTAGCCAGAGAAGGGTTAAACCACGGCTAGACCCCTTCTCGTAAACGAATGTCCCCTCTGCATTGCCACGAGCACCCCTTGCTAGCCGTCAGGAATGCCCGATCAGACGGGGAAGATTTGTATGTAACCCGGATGCACCACCCATTCCCAGCTCTCATCAACGATTCCAGCAAAAGTGCATTACACACAAATTTGAGTATCCAACCCGATTACAGAACTAGTGCTGGAATCAATGCTGGAAAATGTGGAAATTTGCACCCCATACATAACCTGATATCCAAGCGTTTAGCCATCAGGAATACCGCCCGATCAAACGGGGAAATTTCAAGTAACCTGGGTGCACCACCCATTCCCAGCTCTCATCAACGATTCCAGCAAAAGTGTTCCCAACCGGGCTCCATCACTTCCCTCCAGGTATACCTCCCCGCATGTAAAATCGAGCGAGGCTCCTGGAATTACTTGTCTTACGAATGGTAATATAGTTTCTTGCTATTATATGTAAGTGTGATGAAGGCCCAAATTGATAAAATCCGCCAACGAGCAAATTTAATTCGGCTTGAGGTGAAAATTCCCACCAAAAATTGAAGCCGACTAATTACCAAGCATTAATGTATAACCACTCAGGAAACCATATACCCGGTACCGCATGCAACCCTTGCTTTTTTTTTCTTTTAAACAGTTTTATCGCCTAGGCGCGATAAACTGAAACACTACAACGTTACCTAACACAATCGAACCGCGATATCATGCCTTATGTATTACCTAACCAAAATTCAGACATACTCCCTAAACTTTCATTACTCCATAATGTTGTAAATCTTACTTTATAACGGCTATCAATAACCACCCATAAATATTTATTTCTATCAATAACTAATCAATAGCTCCACAAAAGTGGAGAACCAGACACAACAAGTTTACATATTTACAAACTTTGTACAGTTGAAGGGAATATGATTCACACATATTCTGAATAAAATGATGACACTCTTGTCATTTCGTCATGACCTTGCCCCACGGACATTCTTTTCAAATCTAAGCAACCTCCTTAGATACAAAAACAAATCGCCATTGCCATATACAAAGAACTCTTAGAACTTTTGGTTAATCTCCTCCGCTACCAATGTGCCCTTTCCGGCCTCTCCGCGAGGTTAACAGAAAAACAAAAGTAAAGAGATAAATCCTACTTTTCTTAAATAGTCGGACCTGTATTTATTCCTAGCAATTCCGGTCCCATATTGAGGTTTCTTGAAATAAACATTAAATACTTCATTCCAGCTAAATCCAACAGTAATTCCAGCCAATTCCCAGTTACATACCAGAAACCTCAGTATAAAACAGTACAATGTCCATTACGCAAGACACGCACACAATTACTGCGAATAATTGCTCACCCAAAATGAAACAAAATTTCACGTTCATGGGCTCCCCTGCTTTTTTCAAAAGCATCCTCTAAAATCAACAAATATACGTCATGCGTATCGAACCGCGATATCATGCCATGCTGTATTACCTAACCAAAATTCAGACAATAACCGCCACCAATAACCACCCATTAATATATATTTCTATCAATAACTAATCAATAGCTCCACAAAAAGTGGAGAACCAGAAACAAAAAGTTTACATATTTACAAACTTTGTACTTCAAAGAAATATGATTCACACATATTCTGAATAAGAATTATGAAACACTTGTCATTTTGTCATGACCTTGCCCCACGGACATTCTTCAAAGAAATATGATTCACACATATTCTGAATAAAAATTATGAAACACTTGTAATTTCGTCATGACCTTGCCCCACGGACATTCTTAAAAGAAATATGATTATTTCACACATATTCTGAATAAGAATTATGAAACACTAGTCATTTCGTCATGACCTTGCCCCACGGACGTTCTTTTCAAATCTTATCAACCTCCTTAGGTACAAAAACAAATCGCCATTGCCATATACAAAGAACTCTTAGAACTTTTGGCTAATCCTCTCCGCCACCAATGTGCCCCTTCCGGCCTCTCCTTGAGGTTAACCGAAACCCGAAGGTAAAGAGATCAATCCAACTGTTCCTAAATAGTCGCCCCAGTTCCATTCCATGCAATTCCGGTACCATATTCCTGGAATAAACATTAAATACTTCATTCCGGCTATATCCAACAGTAATTCCAGCCAAATCCCAGTTACATACCAGAAATCTCAGTATAAAACATTATAATATCCATTACACAACACACGCATATAATTACTGCGAATAATTGCCAACCCAAGATAAAACAAAATTTCACGTTCATGGGCTCCCCTGCTTTTTTCAAAAGCAGCCTCTAAAACCAACAAATATACATCAATACAATAAATGTAATATACGTGCTACAACCTAACTACAAAATTTACCAAAACTTCAACGAATCTCATGCCCACCTTTAAATCTCAACAATTTTCAAGTTCAAATAAAGGAATATTCCAACCATTCATAAGTGACAAAACTATTAAAACTTGGGCTTATACCTGCTTCGCACATAATGTAATCCCTCATATCAATGAATACAATGCCGGAGTCTCTGTGTGCCATTACACTGAGGCTCCATCCAAGCGGCCAAAATCAAATATGTAAGGGGGTATGAACTGTTCTAAAAACAGTTTTACCCTGACACCCTGGTCAGCCTATGTATGAATAGTAGTATTCCTTTTTGCCAGAAACAATTTAACCCGAATACACTAAGAGTGTTCCTTTAAAATATCATTTAAAAAAGAATTACCCTAAACAAACACAATGTAGCTCCTTACTAAACTTCCCAAGCATCAAACTGGCTTACAGCTACAGCACTCATAAAACAACCTAGATACTAAAGTTACCCAAACTTTAACGAATCTCATGCCGAACTTTAAATCTCCACAATTTTCAAGTTCAAATAAAGGAATATCCCAACCATTCATAAGTGACAAAGCTACCAATGCTTGGGCTTATACCTACTCCACACATAATGTAATCACTCCTATCAATATATAAAATACCAGAGTATCTGTATGTCATTACTCTGAGGCTCCATCCAACCAGCCAAAATCAAATATGAAAGGGGGCAATATTCCAACCATTCATAAGTGACAAAGCTACCAATGTTTGGGCTTATACCTGCTCCACACATAATGTAATCCCTCCTATCAATATATAAAATACCAGAGCATCTGTATGTCATTACTCTGAGGCTCCATCCAACCAGCCAAAATCAAATATGTAAGGGGGTATGAACTGTTTCAAACACAGTTTTACAATGACACCCTGAACAACCCATGTATGAATAGTAGTATTCCTTTGCCAGAAACAATTTAACCTGAATACACTAAAAGTATTCCATTAAACGATCATTTCAAAACGGATTACCTTAAACAAAAACCATGTAGCTCCTAACTAAAGCAACCAACTGGCTTATAGCTACAGCACTCATCATATACACACTATCGTTGCGTCGTAAGTCTCCGGCCATATTTTCTGAAAGATGCATGTACACCGTCCGGACGAAAAAGCTCGCAAGAGGTATCTCCGGGTGCTCTTATTCAACCTCCTGGCTAGGGACCTTGCATATTCCTGTTTAATGACCGCTGCTTGCGGTCGACGAGGCCCTGCTTTTGACCTGTAAACTCCTTACAGCACCCCGAGCCGTCCAATACACTATCGAGCAGTGGCGGATCCAGGGGCCAGGCCCCCTCCTAGAAAAAAACAGTTAAAAACACCCTTTTTTGTAAAAAAAAAGAAGATGGGCCCCCTCCCCTGGCGCTGCGCTCAAGGGGGGGGGATGGTGGTTAAAAAAAATGTTCAATTTTCGGAGGCAAAAAAAAAAATTGTGCTCACTACCTCCCCACTGAGCGAAAAATCGACCGGCACGATTTTCCAATTTTCAATTTTCGGAGGCAAAAAACAAAAACAAAATTGCTCAATACCCCCCACTGAGCGGAAAATCGGCCGGCACGGTTTTCAAATTTTTGCACGCTTTTTCGGCCCCCTCCCTTGCCGCCGGCTGGATCCGCCCCTGCTTTCGAGTCCCCTACGATCCATACGGCCGTGGCTGCAAAAAATAAGAGAAACTTTTCGGAGTATCTTGCACCAGGGACATGTAATCACATCACTATAGGCCAACAAATACAATTCAATTCTGATCAAGTGATTTTCATGTAAAATACTATTTCAAAGCAACTGGGAAAGTTGCATTAATTAAACATACACCGGTGCCTAGCGTGAGAATTAATAAAAAATTCACTCACTTTCCACAACAAATAGTTGCTCTCCATGCTTTAAACTGTGATCAAGAGTAGATCTAGGTCTAGCATTAGAACCATCGTAACAATTTCTCTCTATTGAGTATTATTAAAATGAACAATATTGCAGAATCCGACCTACGTCGACAGGCCCTCCTCGAAGTCATAAGTTCGTTCACCTTTGACGAATGGTCGTTCGGTAGGTGATCGGAAATCTTCGTATTCAGATAACTTCTTATTATCTTATCTTATCTTATCAAAACCGTGAACTTCACCCACTGGGATCACCAAATAACCTGATCTTCACACCATGCATAGATCTATACTAATACAAAGAATTTTGTCTAAATTCTCCAAAATTATAAAGATTGATGAGGTTTCTACTCGTTTTATACGTTTGTTATGCATTCACTTTCATCATCATATTAATAACTCGATGAAAATAGGGAAAAATTAACTTGTAGGCCTAGTTGTAGATTTCCAGACCTTCTTGACGAAAAATATTTCATCAGGTAATGATTAATGGAGTCCAGTTAATCTTTAATTCAGATAAATGAAAGAGCCCCTTTTCCTCTTCAAATTTGACATATCATTCAAGCAAACCGATAACAAGATACCATTTTGTATAGGTGGAAACATTTCGTTATTTTCAAGCTCGTGTGCTGATTAGACATTACGTATGCATATTGACCGCTGGGCTTTATTTATTACGACTACGATAAAGCCTACAGGCGGTGCTGCACTGTTCTGACTGCATAGGCCAGGGGCCGCTATATAAAAGCTCCACCTGACTAGAACTTAAAAGCAACGTTAACTACAGAACTTGCTTCATCAATACCGTTTCACGACTCACCGGATACTTGTCGAGATTCCGGTCCTAAGGGCTTGGACTTGGCCTTGGTCATATTGTTAGTCCGCAAGATCCGAGCCGCTGCCTAAGGAGTAAGGTTGTGATATTTCTCAGAACTAGCTGATAATGTAGATCTAGTTCTAGGCCTCCCTTGACTACGGGGTCGCTCATTTCGTACCAACTCCTTCGTCTTGACAGGGTACCCGTCTTCCTCTTTTTACTTTCGGAATGCCGGTCGCTGATTCCCATTTACAGCACTAAACTAGCTCTTGAACTTATGTCCTAGTCTACCGTACAAACGAAATCACGGCAGCTCCAAAATGTAATCACCTCTCTACTGCAGTGCCGATGCCGTACGTGACGAAGAGTTAATAACAAATTTGATATTATAGCGAATACCAAAATTTGGACAAGGTATTCAAGGAAAATAACGGGATTTCCACTGCCGATGCAAAACAAACTCAGTTAATTCCAGAATCCACTGATATTTTTGATTGTCCAAATCAACAGGTCTTGCCTCTACCAAAAGCCACGAGCATAATAAATAGATAAGAGGGATGAACCGTATATTTATAATATTAATGTATATATATATATATATATATATATATATATATATATATATATATATCTATATATATAAATATATACTGTATATATATATATATATATATACACACACACATACACGCACATATGTATACACACACATACATATACACGCATACAGTTAACAACTAAATATTTGTACTTATTGCAAATTCGATGTGTTCTCTCAATAATAAAAGGTGGGCTGGTTGAGTTAGGGCCTTTTTTGAATACTTTTAGATGTTAGCTTTAATATGTCACATTCTCAAGAAGCATAAATATAGACTAATCAATTTTTTTTACATACTGTGAAAATGACGAAACTTGGTAAAGGTGTGAATAATCCAGTTGTTAACTGAATATATACACCGTAAGTAGGATAGAACATAAGTTGGCAACATGTCAGATCGCAGTTGGGATCAACTGTATCTGAGTCATAATTGACAGTAAGTCTCGGTATCAAAAACTCAGTAATGGAATGTTAGAAATTGGACAGTCCTTCCAGTCTGACAAGATGACAAGTTACCATGGAGTTAAGCATAATATAAACCCCATGGTTTCACAATATCTAATCCGCATAATGGATTTTTTTTGTTCGTACATTTAAAGCTAAATGTTTTTTAAATTTTGTATAGTATGTTAGAATATAAAGTAAACAGATATATTAGTTTTTAATATATTTTCAAAATACATGAATTTTCGTATCAAAATTTACAGAGGTTAGATCACGCAGAAAGTGATAGTAATTTACCCTCAAATACTGTAAATGGGGATGTTGAAAACAGATCTAACTGGCATAGGTGCATGGGATAAAGTTTATCTTCGTTATTGTTAAATGTTCTCTCATTGACAGAAATGTTATGGATAGTACAGTGTGACTGGTATGACATGATGAAGTTGTCATAATGCACACAATAGGCAATTTGTTCTTTGATCTTCCCAAAACCCTACGGAAATTGTTTGTACGATGCCATAACATAATTTTGACCTTTGAAAATAAATATAAAATAAAATTAATGCATGAGTGATGATATACTTGAAGTAAACTTGAAATCACTAATATAAGCGAAACCCTTCTTACAATGTTTAGTCGTTACAAATGGAGGTTGCTTGATGAAATATCAATGAAGAAAGAACTCAAAAACATTAAACAATTCATTCAGAGCATTACGATTTTCATTCAATATTATTTATAAACAAAATATATAGCAATGCAACGGGTAAGGGAAATAAAACAATCAAAGTACAACTAAACTGTACCTCAAGTTTAATAAAAATTCTGAAATCTTTCAATTCTTGCATTTGAAGTCCTTTAAACTGTTATTTTATTCCTTTTTACTCCAATGACATGAAATAAAAACTCAATTTATTTGATTTATTTTAACCCACACGTCATCAACTGCGTGTATTAATAGAGTAAATGACCCGTATGACCTATTTTGCATTAAATAAAATTTGTTGTGAGGTAGCGCCATTCAAAAATATTCAATCAAGTTGTGTTCCTCATAATTATGTAAAGTGCTAACAAATATTTCTTGGGATATAATGCCAGTGCCAATCAAACCAGTAAAAAGATCTTACTCCAACTGCCATATCCAAATTGATTTAAGTTTGTTTCTATGACAAGGTCCGTTGTCGAGCTGATATGAATTCTTGCCCAACTAAATAACGATAAAAGAGAAAGAGCCTGGATAAAAAAAGATCACATTCTGATTTGCCGGTTGAAAACTGCATTAAAATTCATTGCATCCCTCATACAATCGCTTGGTTACATAGCTACACAGGGTAGGATACAAATACGATTTACATTGTATTTTAATAAGTGTTTCTGGAAAAGTGTAGGGGTGTACACTTCGATCCCCTTTCCCGTTCGGATCCTTACTCAAACTTTGTGTTCTCCTTCCCCTTCCCCGTCCTGTTTGTGCATTTAAAATAAACCACTAGGCATTCCTTCCCCCTTTTTTTAAAATTTGGTTCATTAATAAATTACTTGAAATTTTACATAAATGTAGTATCAAAGCTTTTAAGTAAACAGGTATTTTTAAAGTACAACTATCACCAATGATAACCCCCAGCCTAGGGGAAATAGACAATTCAGTAGTTGAAAGCACATGAATCTCTCAGAGTTTAACGTTTTTGTTTATAGTTAGCGTTTCATTGCTTGTATCACAACTTCAAAAATCACCTGTTAAAGGTACTATGTCCCATTTGCAGGCCAAAAAAATGAAAAGGTTAAATTCCAACGGCATTTGAAAGACAATACTAATTTAGAACTTCCCATAAAAAAAGGGGGCTTGAAAATGTCTTTAAGTGGGAAAATAACGACTATTAGTTGTCGAATCGACTTAGGAGCTATAGAGCCAGTAAGTAATAGTCTGATTTTTCAGACCATTGTACCGAATGGTCGTACGTTTTATGCTGCGCAAAGATTCAATCAGTTTAATTTTGGCCATTACAAGAAGTGGGTTATTGATGTAGACAAATGCTCATGTACCCTTTACAGCTCATTTTATGTATGTTATTACCAAAGATGAAAAAGCCAGTCAGTCACTCAATAGTGTCTGACAGTGAAGTCTAGCAAGTAAACAGGTTTCCTTGCATAATTTGAATATAAGGACACTGCTTAAGTTTAAATTTCACAGATAGGACATACATGACATATTCATAATTCCTGCAAAGTTCTACAGAATTTGATGTTGGCTGCAAAAGGGACATAGTATCTTTAATGGTTTCAAGCCACCCCGCATGAATCGGCTTGACATAGTTGAGGTATTTCTTTGAGGGTTGTATTACGCTCCAATGCGTACGTCCGTGTGCTACCCTCTATATACCCACGCTTGAGCAACTTTAATGTGTTTGTTCATAATGTAGGTCAAACTTAGATATATCAGTTGGGATGAACTGTATTTTAATTATTGGGACGCTTTGTCTCAAGCCCTTTCCTTCAAATGTTTGTCGTCAGTTTGGATACGGGGAACTTACATTTTAAAATATATATAAGTGGAGCAGCACGTACAATATGACAACAGTAACGAAATGTCATTACGTAATTTGGCATCACAATATCTGCACGTTTTCTACTGAGTTATCAAAATACCAAACTTCTGTTGGATTTCTGTTATCAGATAAAATCTGGAACAAGCGTTGCCCGGTTTAATCGTGAATCATCAGTGTTATAAGATTATCCTCTTCTTGCAAACAGAAATTCCATATTTTGCATTACATTTATTTTGTTGTGAGGTAGCGCCATTCATAGATATTCAATCAAGTTGTGTTCCTCATAATTATGTAAACTGCTAAAAAATATTTAATGGGATATAATACCAATGCAAATCACTCCAGTAAAAGAGAGCTTACTCCATATCCAAATGTAATTAAAGATAAAGACCAGTTCTGGTCATGCGATTGCATTGTGAAAGAAACGTTGTGGAATCGATCAGAAAAGGTTGATCATCTAGCATATAAGTATTGGTGTGTACTTCAAGGTTCTGGAATTATCAAAATGATAAGAAATTTGTCCCAGTCTTGGTAAAGTTACAAGCACTGTACACAGAAAGATGTATATGGGACTACGCGACCACGTGCGCGATATCTATTTGGTCCCAATAGATATAATAATTTACCAAATATATCAATTAGTAGGCTGTTTCCCGACTTTCCCGGCAAAATTTGTATCATCACGTATTAGTCAAAACATATTCTTTCACATGATTGGTAATGAAAGCTTCCATTTCATTTTTTTGAGAGAGGGGCGTTTCCAAAACTGGTCTTTCCCTTTAAAGTTAATTTTTATGACAAGGTCCGTTGTCGAGCTGATACGAATTCTTGCTCAACCATATTAAGAAAAAAGAGAAAGAGTCTGTATAAAAATCGATAATATTCTGGTATGTCAGGTAAATTGAAAACTGCTAAGAAATTTGTCCCAGTCTTGGTAAAGTTACAAGCACTGTACACAGAAAGATGTATATGGGACTACGCGACCACGTGCGCGATATCTATTTGGTCCCAATAGATATAATAATTTACCAAATATATCAATTAGTAGGCTGTTTCCCGACTTTCCCGGCAAAATTTGTATCATCACGTATTAGTCAAAACATATTCTTTCACATGATTGGTAATGAAAGCTTCCATTTCATTTTTTGAGAGAGGGGCGTTTCCAAAACTGGTCTTTCCCTTTAAAGTTAATTTTTATGACAAGGTCCGTTGTCGAGCTGATACGAATTCTTGCTCAACCATATTAAGAAAAAAGAGAAAGAGTCTGTATAAAAATCGATAATATTCTGGTATGTCAGGTAAATTGAAAACTGCTTTAAAATGCATTACATTCCTTATATAAACACTTGGTCACACAGATACACAAATTAGGATACTACTAATATTTATAGGTTCAAGTCCCGCTGGTTCCAAGATTTTTTCTGACCTGTTTTTCAATTACAGATCGATCAATCGATCTTATTTACTGGGTGTAAGTCACAAATATGTTTAAATAATTGAAATTTCTCCCAGAAAGCATTACATTTATACAAAATATCTATATTGTATTTTAATAAAGGTTTCTGGAAAAGTGTGGGGGAGTACACTTCGATCCCACTCCCTGTTTGGGTCCTTACTCGAACTTTGTGTTCTCCTTCCCCTTTCCCGTCCATGTTTGTGAATTCAAAATAAGCCACTAGGCCTTCCTTCCCCTTTCAAACAAATTGTTGGTGTATTAATGCATTACTTGTAATTTTAAATAACAAATATACTACCAAAGCAATAAGTTTTAAGTAAACAATTCATGTTGAAGTACAACTATCACCAATGATAACCCGCGGCCTATGCGAAATCAAATCTCTCAGAAATAGACATCTTTGTATAATAATTATCGTTTCCTTGATTGCATCACAGCTTCCAAAATCACTTTTTAAGTATTTCAAACCATGCCCAAATAAACCGGCTTGACATAGCTGATGTATTCCTTGACGGTTGTTTTCTACTATGAGGTCTTTATGTCACCTGAGCATGCATGAGTATTTTTTTCGAAGGAAAAAAACGAAATATATATTAAAACGTTCATGTATTTGTAGGAATTATGACCAAGCACTCTATAGGGTTGAGTGTTAGCTCATAATGTAGGTCAAACTTAAATATGGCAGTTGGGATGAACTGTATTATAATTGGGACGACTTGTCTCAAGCTCTTTCCTTCAAATGTTTGTCGTCAGTTTGAATACGGGGAACTTACATTTTGAAATATATATGAATGGAGCAGCACGTATAATATGACAATAGTGAGGAAATGTCATTACATATTTTGGCATCACAATATCTGCAAGTTTTCTTCTGTGCATCCCTTATATAATCGATTGCTCACACATCTACATAAAGTACGATATAAATAAGATTGATATTTTATTCAACGAGGGTATCGGGAAGAGAGTCGCGTGTGCACATCGCGCCCTTCTCTGTTCGGGTCCTTACTCGAACTTTGTGTTCTCCTTCCACTTCCTGCTCCTTTTTGTGCATTAAGATAAACCAGTAAGTCTTCCTTCCCTTGTTTTTTTAAAATCAATACTATGTTTCATTAACGAATTACTTGTCATTTTAATAATATTATTTTGACCGTGAATCATCATTGTATAAGATTATCCTCTTGCAAACATAATTTCTCCATTCGTTAAAAGAACGGCACCTGTGTATATGAAATAGAAGAGTTGATTATATTCTGAGGCTCTGCTTAATGATTAGTACGATAACAATTATATCCAGATGTATCAAATATAATAATTATGAACACGTTTAATTTATTATGATGCTCGGTATTCTAAAATGTTGATACCAAATATAGGGATGATTTGTATTAAGTCACTAAAATCATGATAGTCATCCTTTCTAAATTCCCTTTCACGGCATTAACGTCCTTTGCAAAACATTCGACACGGGTGAAGTAATTGGGTCCCTGGATATAGTTCGGATGTCATGTTTGCAATATGCAATGTTAGTCAATAAAAGGAAGACCGTATTGAAATCCCAATATCTAAACAAAAATATAAGTGAAATCAATTCAAGTGTATCATAGTGGTATGATACTTGATGATCATAAGGTTCATAAGGTTCATGTTTATTGTCCATTTAGCAATGGAAATTCGTCGTATAACACGGTATCTGGATACCAATATATAACATATACTTTCATACATGAATTCAATAAAATAATTTTTGAGTTGACAGAAAACAAAAACAAAACAATAAACAATCAGACAAAGATATAGTCAACCATCGAAAATAATATACCAAGCGAGGTAGAATGACGATAAGTTAATAAAAACATCTAACACAAATTTGCAGCCTTGCTTACCACTTGTCGAGCGTCTCAAAACAGGGGCAGCTGAGCGTCTTCCAAAGCCAGAAGAGGAGGGGGAGGGGACAAAAGCGCTATTTCTGGCAAAAAAGGGGCACCTACAAATGGAAACCTCACATCGAAAATATACAATCTTCAGACATTGATATACCCCTATACATTATCATTTCTTCTCTTTTAGTTTATCTTTATCTAATTCAAAGAACATACATGAAAAACAATCAAAACATGCAACAAACTTATACAGCAAAAGCCATATACTCTTTGTAGTGGCTACGACCTTTTGTTTAGGTTTTAGGGACATGCTACAGTCGCCTACGTCACATTCTTTAGGGCGTTTTATTGATTTTTATTTGCGCGAGAAAATAATTAATGAAAAGTTCTTGTTTCTTTTGTTTTCATGACTTAATCAAGTATTAACAAAACAAAATTTTCTCCAAATTTCCTGAGGTCATAAGATTTCCATTGATATACAGTTATATTGTTATAGAATGGCTGCTTTAAGAGTTAGAAGATAACCCATGAATGGACTGATTGATAAGTGCTGTCTTTGTGGTAAGGATGTTAAAGGGGGAGGCTAAACGACGAAAGGAAACAAGACGACGAGAGAGCGCTAAAACGATTTTTTTTTTTTTTTTGGGGGGGGCGGGTTCTTGGGTAAAAACAATTATGTATATAAGACCGAGCGCTTTTAGCCTGTTTATCCCTTTCCCATACTACAAAGAAAACATTGCGCTACATGCTACTTGGAACATGCCTCTTTGAATTATACCTGAAGGTTTTTGTTTGTTGTGGTTGTCTGTTTGTAATATGGTGTTTGTATGAAACAATAGAAAAATATTGCTTGAATTAAATTGAGATGCTACAAAGGGCGCTATCTGAAATAAATAATAGTGTCATACATAATCTATGCTTTGCAGTAACAAATGTTATACAGCGGTGTAAAGAAATTATAAATGTACTATAGATATATAATCATTCGTGTACACTATAAATTTATCTCAAATTTGGACATGGCTTCGCCTCATCCTCTTGACTTTTGGAATTAAATGTATTTGACTCGAGTTATGAATTGTTTGAAAGTTTATCTGCATTGAACGCAATGAATAAACATTGATGTCTAAAATCAAACATGATATCTTAACTTTAATAGAACTCCATACTAACTCCGAACACAAAGAACAAACAAACCAATCAACAACCAACGAACAAAACAGTAAATAAGTAAAAAAAGGAAAGATTGTGTCAATTGACCTTATCATGCTAGTGGGGAATTTCAATATTGCAGTTAAATTAAACTGGCCTTGTATTATGATTAGTTTACTCGGTATAAGAATCTTCGAAAATTATCGTAGATGGAAATAATATCTCATGTGAATTGACGTATGAGCAGCACTTACAGTATTATACGAGTATCTAAATGTAATTGCACGCCACCAAAGGCTGCATGTTGCCTATAGTGTCATGCTAATACAAACATCATCGTTAAAATATTTGGACTTAACGTCTATAAAGCTTTTGATATGTATATATATATATAAATATATTTATACATATATATATATATATATATTATTGGTAAATTTCTGACAACATAGGCCAACAATATCGGCATTGTCAACATCAACATTGGGAGATGAAAGAGAAAAATAAATTTAAAATATGGAGGTAGTTGTATTAGGTAAAGTTGCTAGTCTATTTTAGCACTATATTAACCTTTGTTGCGTTGTTTTAACTAAATATCTTTTTTCAATTTCTTTTATTCCTAAATTGGTTTCAGAATATTGAAATAGCAATAATATTTGCTGGTATAATATCATGACATTTATCCTGTTAAGGTACTTTGATGTATATCTACATAGTTATGAATTGTAAAATTAAGAGATATCAGATGATGAAGTGAATATAGAAGAATGAAAGCAGTCGTGTATGAATAGTAGGTCCATGGTATAATGGTGCATTTTGAAGAAAACAAGCAGTCACCGACCCCTCCCATTATAAACTTTTGGAGGCAAAACAAATACAGATACAGATGACGAAGCTCGGTCATATTCAGCAAAATTAATATCAAGTAACATTTAAAAGATTTATTCTATCAAAACAGTTTACTTTATCATTTCAGATTAATAAGTACGACGGGCATTATTAATAAAAAAAGTGTTGTGTTACCAGCAGATTACGAGGAAACAAACAATTTAATTCTTAATAATATTTGTTCGGCAACTTAACCTTAGAACTATGCATGAGGCTATCGTGCTGTTCCCTAAACCATTACTGTAGGCCTATAAATTGCGGAAATCATATCAATTTATCTCAATCTAAATCTCAATCTATAATAAAGGCAATTATTATGTCATGTTTTATCATTATGTTATGCGTTTTTTAAAATTATATTTCCCGTCGGCATTCTCATCGTGTTAAACATACCTCAAGTACCTTATCCAACTTAAGTTGTTATTGCTGTAACTATATATGATTATGATTCTTTTTTTTTGTGGTAAATTGATCTCTGTAAACTTTTACCAGTGATTTTCTTTTCTCCGAACGGACAATAGATACTTCATTTCAATTTCATTTCATTTCAATTTCATTTCAATTCAATTTCATTTCAATTCAATTTCATTTAATTTTAATTTAATTTCATTTCATTTCGATCTCATTTCATTGCAATTTATTACCTTTTCTTATTACACCGAATTGCCGCCTTCTTCCTTTCCATGATAGATCGCTTTACAGTTAATGTAAAATGTCCTCTTTACCTCAACTAAAGTACATGTACGCGAGTATCATTTCAAGGTAGCGTATCCCTGTTGTTGCCAACTTCATATTATGTAGAACTTTGCAGGAATTATGAATATGTCACTTCTGTCATATCTGTGAAATGTAAACGTTAGCAGAGTCCTAGTATTTAAATTATGCAAGAAAACCCGTTTACTTTCTAAACTGCACTGTCAGAAACTATTGAGCGACTGACTGACTTCTGTGTGTCTTTGGTAATAACATACATAAAATGAGCTGTAAAGGGTACATGAGCATTTTTACACCTTGATAACCCACTTGTTATCGTGGCCAAAATGCGGGGCTTAAAACGTACGATCATACGGTACGAGGGTGTGAAACTCTGACTATTTTTTACGCATAATTTTCTGAACGCGTTGCGAAAATTTCTAACGGTCGATATAATTCCACATAAACGCAATTACTAGTTTTAATCTTTTCAGGGGAGTTTTTTGAGTTGGTATGAATTCTTGTTTACCATAGGATTCACACAAGTTTATATTTATAGCCTGCAAAAGGGACACAACACCTTTAATTGAACATCTTCCATTAGAACAATTATTTTAATTTATTTTAAAAAATGAATAATTTGTTTAATCTTATCTAAATTATTTAAAAAATCTGAACTGTTGGTAAAATTACTGATTCATTTGAAAAAATGTAATTATTCACGGCTAATAAATGAGGAATCGACAAACAATTTCTGTTCTAATAGAAGTTTGTAAAGTAAATCTCAGTGCAGCAGAAATCTTCAGGCGAACATCGACATCAAAGCGATACCATATGATAAAGTAAGTGTGAAGATCTCTGAAATGATTGTGATGTGTTCTTCGCGGGCAGTCACGGGCTCTATGCATTGTCACAACGTATTACCCCCTATCCCATCCCCTTTTCTTTTGTCTGACCAAAGAATATTTACTGATTAAATGAACTCTAATTTAAGTCGGCGACGGTAAAAATTTGAATTCAAGAAACAGCAGCCCCCCCGTTCATTTGTTACCTTTCTTTTTATGATATAATGGTAGGTCATGTTGCATTAAAGGTAATGCAAAGTTTTGGGAAATTTTGAAATTGGATGGATAGTAATTCTTAAAATTGTTGATATATTTGGATGCCCCTGTGGATGTATTATAAGCACTAAAAAAATTAGCCCCTAAAAACACTTCTGCTTTTGAGCAAATTGAATAATCCAAATTTACCGGTGCTCCCGGTAAATTTCAAATATTTCAAATAGCGCCTAAGGCTATTCCATGGTAGCTGCGACCATGAAAATCTCAGAATATGCAGTTCTGATATATAATTTCCAAACGGGAATAGCAAATCGGTCGATCGTAGTCAAGAAACATTGTTTTAAAGCTAAAGTAATATCAGTCTTGAGAGGGCGCTATACAACATAAAGAGTTTATTATTTACAATTTCATCACTTTAGACTCGATTTCAACCGCGACAACGATCATTGAATATTGTAAAATCGCATATGCTTCCAATATGTTCTTTTGAACCAAATTCATGACCCCATACCAAAACTTTGTAATACCTTTAAAAAAGATCATTACAGAAAAAATTATGCTCATATATGAGTTCATAAATGTTAATAAGATTAGTTAACACTGTTTCATTCTTTTCTTTTCATTTTCTTATTTTGTGAAAGATAATTATGTGATGATGGTGGTGATTATAATGATTTAGGCACTCTGTAATGAGAATGCTGCATGACTGAGGTGTGATGGGGGCTGATGCAGTCTTGTGTAGAATTGGGAGATTGGCCATCAACAAAATGTTGTATGTGTCATGTATAAAACATTTTTTTCATTCCCAGAATTCCCTACGATTTCAGCACAAAAATGAGGAAAAATGGCGGTTGTATGAACTGCAACTTTTAATATTTTCAACTACGAACAATGAAACATATCTTAAGTGAATTTCTTTTCTAATAGAAGTTTGTAAAGTAAATCTCAGTGCAGCAGAAATCTTCAGGCGAACATCGACACCAAAGTGATACCATATGATAAAGTAAGTAAAGATCCATTTTGTGTGAAGATCTCTGAAATGATTGTGATGTGTTCCTCGCGGGCAGTCACGGGCTCTATGCATTGTCACAACGTATTACCCCCTATCTCATCCCCTTTTCTTTTGTCTGACCAAAGAATATTAACTGATTAAATGAACTCTAATTTAAGTTGGCGACGGTAGAATTTGAATTCAAGAGACAGCAGCCCCCGTTTATTTGTTACCTTTCTTTTTTTTATATAATGGTAGGTCATGTTGCATTAAAAAAGATCATTATAGAAAAAATTATGCTCATAATGAGTTCATAAATGTTAATAAGATTAGTTTACACTGTTTCATTCTTTTCTTTTCATTTTCTTATTTTGTGGAAGATAATTATGTGATGATGGTGGTGATTATGATGATTTAGGCACTCTGTAATGAGAATGCTGCATGACTGAGGTGTGATGGGGGCTGATGCAGTCTTGTGTAGAATTGGGAGATTGGTGTTCGACCATGTGATTTATTTTTAGATCTGGCATTAGCGAGATAGATTTAATCATCTTTCTTAATGAGAGAGAAGGCGGAAATGTAATAAGAGATTGGCAAGGCTAAAGTATAAATGCAGTATAAAAATTGGTTACAATAGACAGGCGGGGGTGGAGTTAAATAATAAGTCAGTGCCAACATGGTAGCATGGGTAATCGTGGTGGTGGTTGGGGGGGGGGGTGGAGGAGGGAGGGTAATAGGGCCTATGGAAGTGTCAGTATTGGAAGGGGATCCTGGATTGAAAATGTAACTGTCCGGGGGAGGCAAATGTAAAAAAAAATCAGTGGCGACGAATGCAAAAATGAAGAGAACGAGGCAAAATTGAAATTTCATTGGGGAGGGGGCACAATATGAAAGATCATTGATGGCGAGGCGAGGGCACCACAAATATATGAAATGGTTATATTTATGGATATTTCAGCCGTCTCTGAACCGTTGTTGATCAAACAAAGATGATTTAGTCATTTAGATTGTATATTCTTTCAAATTTGACACTCAGTTTTTCATTATCTCACAAAAATATTTTGTGTAGCTCCTTCTGCAACAAAACTCAACTATCCCTTTAAAATCAAAATATGTAACCCGGATGCACCACGCATTCCCAGCTCTCATCAACGTTTGCAGCAAAAGTGCGTTTCACACAGATTTGAGTATCCAACACAATTACATATCTAATGCTGGAATCTATGAATCATGTGAATAATTGTAATCTGAACTCCATACATAAACCTTAAATTAAAAATATGTAAAATCCAAGCGTGTAGCCAGGGAAGGGTTCAACCCACGGCTAGAAACCCCTTCTCGTAAACGAATGTCCCCTCTGCATTGCCACGAGCCCCTTGCTAGCTGTCAGGAATGCCCGATCAGACGGGGAAGTTATTTTATGTAACCCGGATGCACCACCCATTCCCAGCTCTCATCAACGGTTCCAGCAAAAGTGTTCCCAACCGGGCCCCATCACTTCCCTTCAGGTATACCTCTCCGCACGTAAAATCGAGAGAGGCTCCTGAAATCGAATCCATGACACATGCTCCGCCGACGATTGCTCCGCCGACATTTACTCCGCAAAACGCGATAATTGCTCCGCGACATTTGCTCCGCGACATTTGCTCCGCCAACAATTGCTCCGCCGACATTTGCTCCGCCGACAATTGCTCCGCCGACATTTGCTCCGCCGACATTTGCTCCGCCGACATTTGCTCCGCCGACAATTGCTCCTCCGATAATTGCTCCGCGATATTTGCTCCGCCGACAATTACTCCGCATGAAGTGATAAATGCTCCGGTGACAAATGCTCCTCGAACGACAGTTGCTCCGACGACAATTGCTCCGCCGACATTTGCTCCCCCGACAAATGCTCCTCCGACATTTGCTCCGCCGACAATTGCTCCTCCGACAATTGCTCCGCATGAAGCGACAATTGCTCCGCCGACATTTGCTCCGCCGACAATTGCTCCTCCGACATTTGCTCCGCCGACAAATGCTCCTCCGACATTTGCTCCGCCGACAATTGCTCCGCCGACAATTTCTCCTCCGACATTTGCTCCGCCGACAATTGCTCCTCCGACATTTGCCCTGCCCACAATTGCTCCTTCGACATTTGCTCCGCATGAAGCGACACTTGCTCCGGTGACATTTGCTCCGACGACATTTGCACCGCCCAAAAAGTGCCCCGTAAAAATACAAATGCTACTAGTACTATATACGACAAATGCTTCGCCGACAATATTTTTCTTCATGTGTTATTTTCTTTGTTTTGTTTTAGTTTGTTTCGTTTTCTGAATGCATTTCATGAAATAATGTAGATGAAATGAAATGAATGAATGTTGATGATGTGGGGGAAAAGGAGTTACCTAAAAGTCATGTCGAATATGCTGAAATAACTTTTCATCTATCACTGTACGTCCCAGATAATGTACACTAAGCAATCATTACATGTCAGGGGAAGTTTAAAAAAAGAAAAAAAGAAAGAAAGGAGAGCAGCGAGCCACATTCCCCAATACGCGCATACCTCCTCGTTAATTTCAAACAGCTCATCAATATGTAAGACCTGAAATGACCTCAATGCAAGCAAGCACATGCAGCATAGGTATACCATCTGCGAGTAAAGCATTCATCATGGAATTTTTAAAAATAACAGGGAGGCATCAAAATCAGCTTTGAAGGACATTTGTACGTAAAAAGAGAACATAAACAAGATTTAGGGATTATCGAATCGATAAATTTGCACACGAAAGTCCCCCTCAGGCACGTGCGCTGCATGCAGAAACGAGTTATGGGACCAAACTCAATTTATTCTGGCATGAATGTTCAGCCCAAACACTTCAGCTACTTCTTGTCATTACTAATATCAATTATAAACTAAGGCATTTGACGAGCAACCCCTTTCAGGGAACCTTTAAAAAAGTTATAACATTCTTCCTAAATGAGAAGGGGGATGGGAAAACACACACAACAAAATACTTTTCCCAGAACTTACGGCTGTCTTTAACCAGATTTTTGATATGCATAATTATGCAAGTACAAAGTAAACTAAAAAACAAGAGGATTGAGCACCATGCAATTATTAACATATCAAAGAATCTATGCTGATATTGCAAAATATGTATAAAAGGATTGGAAACCATTCTCTTACTCCAGCTAACCGAACAATAGCCAAAACACTCTCAAATGGTGATGCAACAGGGAGCATTATAACATAAAAACAATCCTACATATCAATTGTTGGATGGTAAATATCCTGAATAACAATAACAATCTAGAAATCAAATACAGCTCAAACAGGAAACGTATGATACATGTGTCAAACTGCTCTGAAATAGAAAGATTGCAAAATAAGCTTTTAAAATAAATAGGCACCGTTAAACGGGGTGGATGAGAAAACAAATTGAAAAGATGTTTTGGGTAATTTTTTTACAAAGTAAGAATGCAGAGGGGAAGGGCTCAAGGGCAAGGTGGGCAGGGATATAATTAACCAAAAGATGGTGGATTACACTAAAGCGGGTAAGGAGCACAAAACTCCACGGAGGGGTACAGTCCACGGGGCAGGGTGTATTATCCCGCAAAGAGGGGCAGAAGGTGACAAGTGGATGGGGATAAGGATTAGGTATTCAGAGTAACCTCACTATTCATAGCGACCATAATTCATAAGGACCATCATTCGTAAGGGCCGCTATTCATAATATGAGATGAGGGTCGCTATTCATAATTCAAATTGAGGGACATTATACTCATAAGGAACGCTTCCCACACTAGGACAATAAATTAGGTATAATATTATGAATACCAACACTCTTTTCTTGCAGTATGATTAGTGATCGTTATGATTAACGACCCCGATTTTGTATTATGAATAGCGACCCTCCTCTCATACTATGAATAGCGGTCCTTAGAAATAGTCCTTATGAATATTAACGATGAGACCCCAGGTAGTCATGGTGTTCTGATTATCCAAATGAATCACGGCAACAAGGGCTATTGTTGCTCTAAATTGAATTCAATAGATGCTATTGCTATGTGGGGCAAAGTAAATGATTGAGTAGCCTTGCAATAGGATTGTACAAGGATGGAGAGATTGTTGTTTATCATGTTAGATACTTTTATTATGAACAGCTAATAATGTACGAGTCTATTAAGCATTCAAATGTTTTCTTATATCCCTGTTTTCTTGCAAAAGTCCCGACATAAAAAAAATATATATTTAAAAGGAAATTATATAAAATACAAGATTTCAGCAAGATCTTTCAAAGAATCCATGACACATGCTCCGCCGACGATTGCTCCGCCGACATTTACTCCGCAAAACGCGACAATTGCTCCGCGACATTTGCTCCGCGACATTTGCTCCGCCGACAATTGCTCCGCCGACATTTGCTCCTCCGACAATTGCTCCGCCGACATTTGCTCCGCCGACATTTGCTCCGCCGACATTTGCTCCGCCGACAATTGCTCCTCCGACAATTGCTCCGCGACATTTGCTCCGCC
This sequence comes from Mesocentrotus franciscanus, assembly GCA_037976565.1. Lineage (NCBI taxonomy): Eukaryota > Metazoa > Echinodermata > Echinoidea > Camarodonta > Strongylocentrotidae > Mesocentrotus > Mesocentrotus franciscanus. The sequence goes on along the minus strand of CP137681.1, from coordinate 8,723,267 downwards.
GACAATTACTCCGCATGAAGTGAGGGAAACAACAATCTCGCAAATATAGCGATTTTATGCTCTCATATATAAGAGCAGAAATTTGTTGCGACAAACTCCTACTAGAAACTATATAGTAGCGAAATCTGAAATAGCGAGTTAGATCGCTATAGTTGGCTCTATTTTACTACAGTACTAATAGTGGCAAAATTAAAATAGCGAGTTAGATCGCTACGGCTGCTGCGCTCTTCTACATAAGAGCAAAATTCAAATAGCGAGTTAGATCGCTACAGCTGGCGTTCTCCTACTAGTACAAACTCTTACTAATACCTATAGTAGCGATTTCTGTTATAGCGAGTTAGATCGCTACGGCTGCTGCGCTCTCCTATATAAGAGCGAAATTCAAATAGCGAGTTAGATCGCTAGAGCTGCGTCATTCTCCTTCTAATAGTGGAAAATTCAAATAGCGAGTTAGATCGCTACAGTTGGCGCTCTCCTACTAGTAGTAGTAGAATTCAAATAGCCAGTTAGATCGCTACGGCTGCTGCGCTCTTCTATATAAGAGCGAAATTCAAATAGCGAGTTAGATCGCTAGAGCTGCGTCATTCTCCTTCTAATAGTGGAAAATTCAAATAGCGAGTTAGATCGCTACAGTTGGCGCTCTCCTACTAGTAGTAGTAGAATTCAAATAGCCAGTTAGATCGCTACGGCTGCTGCGCTCTTCTTATAAAAGCGAAATTCAAATAGCGAGTTAGATCGCTACAATTGGCGCTCTCCTATTAGTAGTGGCAAACAGCCATAGCGATCTAACTCGCTATTTGGATTTCGCTCTTATATAGAAGAGCGCATCAGCCGTATAGCGATCTAACTCGCTATTTGAATTCTACTACTAGTACTAATAGGAGAGCACCAAGTGTAGCGATCTAACTCGCTATTACAGAAATCGCTACTATATAGATATTAGTAAGAGTATGTACTAGTATAGGAGAGCGCCAACTGTAGCGATCTAACTCGCTATTTGGATTTCGCTCTTATATAGGAGAGCGCAGTAGCCGTAGCGATCTAACTCGCTATTTGAATTCTACTACTACTAGTAGGAGAGCGCCAACTTTAGCGATCTAACTCGCTATTTGGATTTCGCTCTTATATAGGAGAGCGCAGTAGCCGTAGCGATCTAACTCGCTATTTGAATTATACCACTACTAGTAGGATAGCGCCAAGTATAGCGATCTAACTCGCTACTACAGAAATCGCTACTATATAGATATTAGTAAGAGTATGCACTAGTATAGGAGAGCGCCAACTGTAGCGATCTAACTCGCTATTTGGATTTCGCTCTTATATAGGAAAGCGCCAACTTTAGCGATCTAACTCGCTATTTGGATTTCGCTCTTATATAGGAGAGCGCAGTAGCCGTAGCGATCTAACTCGCTATTTGAATTCTACCACTACTAGTAGGAGAGCGCCAACTTTAGCGATCTAACTCGCTATTTGGATTTCGCTCTTATATAGGAGAGCGCAGTAGCCGTAGCGATCTAACTCGCTATTTGAATTCTACTACTACTAGTAGGAGAGCGCCAACTTTAGCGATCTAACTCGCTATTTGGATTTCGCTCTTATATAGGAGAGCGCAGTAGCCGTAGCGATCTAACTCGCTATTTGAATTATACTACTACTAGTAGGAGAGCGCCAACTTTAGCGATCTAACTCGCTATTTGGATTTCGCTCTTATATAGGAGAGCGCAGTAGCCGTAGCGATCTAACTCGCTATTTGAATTCTACTACTACTAGTAGGAGAGCGCCAACTTTAGCGATCTAACTCGCTATTTGGATTTCGCTCTTATATAGGAGAGCGCAGTAGCCGTAGCGATCTAACTCGCTATTTGAATTATACCACTACTAGTAGGAAAGCGCAAAGTATAGCGATCTAACTCGCTATTACAGAAATCGCTACTATATAGATATTAGTATAAGAGTATGTACTAGTATAGGAAAGCGCCAACTGTAGCGATCTAACTCGCTATTTGGATTTCGCTCTTATATAGGAAGCGCCAACTTTAGCGATCTAACTCGCTATTTGGATTTCGCTCTTATATAGGAGAGCGCAGTAGCCGTAGCGATCTAACTCGCTATTTGAATTCTACCACTACTGGTAGGAGAGCGCCAACTTTAGCGATCTAACTTGCTATTTGGATTTCGCTCTTATATAGGAGAGCGCATTAGCCGTAGCGATCTAACTCGCTATTTGAATTCTACTACTACTAGTAGGAGAGCGCCAACTTTAGCGATCTAACTCGCTATTTGGATTTCGCTCTTATATAGGAGAGCGCAGTAGCCGTAGCGATCTAACTCGCTCTTTGAATTATACTACTACTAGTAGGAGAGCGCCAACTTTAGCGATCTAACTCGCTATTTGGATTTCGCTCTTATATATGAGAGCGCAGTAGCCGTAGCGATCTAACTCGCTATTTGAATTCTACCACTACTAGTAGGAGAGCGCCAACTTTAGCGATCTAACTTGCTATTTGGATTTCGCTCTTATATAGGAGAGCGCAGTAGCCGTAGCGATCTAACTCGCTATTTGAATTATACCACTACTAGTAGGAAAGCGCCAAGTATAGCGATCTAACTCGCTTTTACAGAAATCGCTACTATATAGATATTAGTATAAGAGTATGTACTAGTATAGGAGAGCGCCAACTGTAGCGATCTAACTCGCTATTTGGATTTCGCTCTTATATAGGAAAGCGCCAACTTTAGCGATCTAACTCGCTATTTGGATTTCGCTCTTATATAGAAGAGCGCAGTAGCCGTAGCGATCTAACTCGCTATTTGAATTATACCACTACTAGTAGGAAAGCGCCAAGTATAGCGATCTAACTCGCTATTACAGAAATCGCTACTATATAGATATTAGTAAGAGTATGTACTAGTATAGGAGAGCGCCAACTGTAGCGATCTAACTCGCTATTTGGATTTCGCTGTTATATAGGAGAGCGCAGTAGCCGTAGTGATCTAACTCGCTATTTGAATTCTACTACTACTAGTAGGAGAGCGCCAACTTTAGCGATCTAACTCGCTATTTGGATTTCGCTCTTATATAGGAGAGCGCAGCAGCCGTAGCGATCTAACTCGCTATTTGAATTCTACCACTACTAGTAGGAGAGCGTAAACTATAGCGATCTAACTCGCTACTACAGAAATCGCTACTATATAGATATTAGTAAGAGTATGTACTAGTAGGAGAGCGCCAACTGTAGCGATCTAACTCGCTATTTGAATTTCGCTCTTATATAGGAAAGCGCAGCAGCCGTAGCGATCTAACTCGCTATTGTAAATGTCGCTACTATATAGTTTCTAGTAGGAGTTTGTCGCCACAAATTTCTGCTCTTATATATGAGAGCACAAAATCGCTACGTTTGCGAGAGAGTAAAGTCCCATGAAGTGATAAATGCTCCGGTGACAAATGCTCCTCGAACGACAGTTGCTCCGACGACAATTGCTCCGCCGACATTTGCTCCCCCGACAAATGCTCCTCCGACATTTGCTCCGCCGACAATTGCTCCTCCGACAATTGCTCCGCATGAAGCGACAATTGCTCCGCCGACATTTGCTCCGCCGACAATTGCTACTCCGACATTTGCTCCGCCGACAAATGCTCCTCCGACATTTACTCCGCCGACAATTGCTCCGCCGACAATTTCTCCTCCGACATTTGCTCCGCCGACAATTGCTCCTCCGACATTTGCCCTGCCCACAATTGCTCCTTCGACATTTGCTCCGCATGAAGCGACACTTGCTCCGGTGACATTTGCTCCGACGACATTTGCACCGCCCAAAAAGTGCCCCGTAAAAATACAAATGCTACTAGTACTATATACGACAAATGCTTCGCCGACAATATTTTTCTTCATGTGTTATTTTCTTTGTTTTGTTTTAGTTTGTTTCGTTTTCTGAATGAATTTCATGAAATAATGTAGATGAAATGAAATGAATGAATGTTGATGATGTGGGAGAAAAAGGAGTTACCTAAAAGTCATGTCGAATATGCTGAAATAACTTTTCATCTATCACTGTACGTCCCAGATAATGTACACTAAGCAATCATTACATGTCAGGGAAGTTTAAAAAAAGAAAAAAAGAAAGAAAGTAGAGCAGCAAGCCACATTCCCCAATACGCGCATACCTCCTCGTTAATTTCAAACAGCTCATCAATATGTAAAGACCTGAAATGACCTCAATGCAAGCAAGCACATGCAGCATAGGTATACCATCTGCGAGTAAAGCATTCATCATGGAATTTTTAGAAAATAACAGGGGAGGCATCAAAATCAGCTTTGAAGGACATTTGTACGTAAAAGAGAACATAAACAAGATTTAGGGATTATCGAATCGATAAATTTGCACACGAAAGTCCCCTGGGGCACGTGCGCTGCATGCAGAAACGAGTTATGGGACCAAACTCAATTTATTCTGGCATGAATGTTCAGCCCAAACACTTCAGCTACTTCTTGTCATTACTAATATCAATTATAAACTAAGGCATTTGACGCGCAACCCCTTTCAGGGAACCTTAAAAAAAGTTATAACATTCTTCCTAAATGAGAAGGGGGATGGGAAAACACACACAACAAAATACTTTTCCCAGAACTTACGGCTAAGTACAAAGTAAACTCAAAAACAAGAGGATTGAGCACCATGCAATTATTAACATATCAAAGAATCTATGCTGATATTGCAAAATATGTATAAAAGGATTGGAAACCATTCTCTTACTCCTGCTAACCGAACAATAGCCAAAGCACTCTCAAATGGTGATGCAACAGGGAGCATTATAACATAAAAACAATCCTACATATCAATTGTTGGATGGTAAATATCCTGAATAACAATAACAATCTAGAAATCAAATACAGCTCAAACAGGAAACGTATGATACATGTGTCAAACTGCTCTGAAATAGAAAGATTGCAAAATAAGCTTTTAAAATAAATAGGCACCGTTAAACGGGGTGGATGAGAAAACAAATTGAAAAGATGTTTTGGGTAATTTTTTACAAAGTAAGAATGCAGAGGAAGGGCTCAAGGGCAAGGTGGGCAGGGATATAATTAACCAAACGATGGTGGATTACACTAAAGCGGGTAAGGAGCACAAAACTCCACGGGAGGGGTACAGTCCACGGGGCAGGGTGTATTATCCCGCAAAGAGGGGCAGAAGGTGACAAGTGGATGGGGATAAGGATTAAGTATTCAGAGTAACCTCACTATTCATAGCGACCATAATTCATAAGGACCATCATTCGTAAGGGCCGCTATTCATAATATGAGATGAGGGTCGCTATTCATAATTCAAATTGAGGACATTATACTCATAAGGAACGCTTCCCACAATAGGACAATAAATTAGGTATAATATTATGAATACCAACACTCTTTTCTTGCAGTATGATTAGTGATCGTTATGATTAACGACCCCGATTTTGTATTATGAATAGCGACCCTCCTCTCATACTATGAATAGCGGTCCTTAGAAATAGTCCTTATGAATATTAACGATGAGACCCAGGTAGTCATGGTGTTCTGATTATCCAAATGAATCACGAGAACAAGGGCTATTGTTGCTCTAAATTGAATTCAATAGATGCTATTGCTATGTGGGGCAAAGTAAATGATTGAGTAGCCTTGCAATAGGATTGTACAAGGATGGAGAGATTGGTGCTTATCATGTTAGATACTTTTATTATGAACAGCTAATAATGTACGAGTCTATTAAGCATTCAAATGTTTTCTTATATCCCTGTTTTCTTGCAAAAGTCCCGACATAAAAAATATATATTTAAAAGGAAATTATATAAAATACAAGATTTCAGCAAGATCTTTCAAACGGTCATTTTATTACCTCTTATGGTAACTCTTCAAGATATTAGAAGGACCTATGGTGAAAGAACAAAGGCAAATGTATAAAATAAAAACCTTGATTTACTCCAAAATAGCTTTAAAAAAGTGGATTTAGGTCCTTTTGCAAAAAAACTCTTCATATTCTTGGGGTATAACATAACTACATCAAGGGATTATACAGCATCACACTACTAAGTACAATTATATTGATATTGCAAATGGCTATATGGAGGTATTAAGCCGGAGAACATTACTGAACGGCATCTCCAGAACAGACATTTTCAGGCACTTTAAGAAAGCTTAAATAATATCCGGCACACCTCGGCAAACAATATTTCATATATTCTCTTACAAAATTAATTCAAAGAGAGTATAGGCATGTTCCGAGTAGGAATATCCAGTGAACATGCACGGGATGTAAACTCACTTAAGATGCTAAAATCAGAATCCTTGTTTACCGAGCCCTTCCCCCACTGTTTACTGCCAAATTGTGAACAACGTAGATGTTTGCAATGCAAAATAAGCATTAATTTTGTAATCAAGTAGCTCTGAAGCCACAGCAGAGCATATAAAAACAACAACAACAACAATAGAAAAGTAACATGAGCATATACACTCCACTTTCATCCACAAGAAATTCCAGTATAGATGAATAGTGATTTTCCGGCTGCAGGTCACATTTATCGGTTGGGTACAAACTATGGTGCCTGCTCATCACGATGCCAGGTTTTATTTATCCTAATGGATGGCCCAATAGCTCTTAGGAACGAATCTAATTTCACAATGCTTTGAAACTGTTTATTTCGAAATGTAATTTGATGACCTGGGCCCCGTCTTACAAAGAGTTGATATCAATCGCAACTTATTTGCGATTGATATCAATAACAACTATGTACATAAGAGATAGGAGACTGCAAACTTGCGATTGATTGGAGGACTTACGATTGATTTGGATCAATCGTAACTCTTTGTAAGACGGGGCCCAGAACTCCAATAAAAATTTGATTGGAATTGAGATAAGAAGAAGATAAACCGAATAGAAAATGATGTTAGGATCATGGAAATTAGACCTATTATAATACAGTTTGTAAAATAATTAGGTTGAAACAATATGAAGATAATTGTGATAACAGTTCTTTCAGAAAAGGATGGTAACATTTGATAATATATAACATATCTGCATCATGGAAATTGTTTGGTTGAATATGTGATGTAAGTTTTTGTAATTGTTATTTGAAAAGGTAAGAATAAAGAAAATAAATAACACTGTTATTTTATTATCTTTATGGTTTAGTTCTTAACCTTTCTGCTTATTCCCATTTTCACAAATCATTTTGTTGCAGTTTGATGTTAATTCTTCATGATCAGCCAATTGCTCTTCTTCCGATGGCTCCGTGTGTCACTTAAAGTCAGTGAAAACAAAGTACTCGAATGAGACAGGGTGCTTTACACACTAATATATATAGTAAAGCTACATACAAGAAACCTATAGAAAACGGACTGGATATTATTTTAAATACTGTTCTAAACAAGAATGTACTACATGTACTACATTAGGTTACAATTTCATGAGAGAAATAGAACTTGAGAGGGGGAGAAGAGAAGAAGTGAGGAAAATGAAAGAAGACTAATAGCATGAGAGGAAAGAAAAGAGCTAGGAAGACAAGAAAATGGTGTAAAAAGGAAAAGGAGGAGCAAGAAAGAGAAAGAGAGTGAGAGAGTTTGTTTTGAGCTTTGGATCAGCTAATGTGCAATACATGAAACAGATTTTAAGCGGAGTAATTATCTTTCGGTGGAGAACTTGCATAAGGAGCTATAACTTGATTTTTTTTAAAAATCAAACATTATGGGGAAGAGCAATACACGGCTGAGCATTTGTCTTCTGCAGGGCCGTAGCCAGAGTTTGATGTTTGGGGGGCACATACATGTAATTGATCGACGTCCTGGGGAGGGGTCTAAGAGGAGGGGGTCTAATCTTGGGGGCACGTGCCCCTGGCTACGGGCCTGGTCTTCTGTAAGGCACTTTTAGGCAGGACAAATGACGGCAGAGCAATTTATTGCACTAATTGCCAGAGGAGCATTCATGTCTTTCACGAGGCACTTTTGGATCAGAGAGCAATTTTATTGTCGGCGGAACGTTTGTCTTTTATGGGGCACTCCTGATACGTCGGCGGAGCATTTGTATTTTACGGGGCACTTTTGGGGCGGAGCAAATGTCACCGGAGCAAGTGTCGCTTCATGCAGCGCAATTGTCGGCGGAACGTTTGTCTTTTATGGGGCACTCCTGATACGTCGGCGGAGCATTTGTATTTTACGGGGCACTTTTGGGGCGGAGCAAATGTCACCGGAGCAAGTGTCGCTTCATGCAGCGCAAATGTCGGCGGAGCAAATGTCGGAGGAGCAATTGTCGGCGGAGCAAATGTCGGAGGAGCAATTGTCGGCGGAGCAAATGTCGGAGGAGCAATTGTCGGCGGAGGAAATGTCGGCGGAGCAATTGTCGGAGGAGCAATTGTCGGCGGAGCAAATGTCGGAGGAGCATTTGTCGGGGGAGCAAATGTCGGCGGAGCAATTGTCGTCGGAGCAACTGTCGTTCGAGGAGCATTTGTCACCGGAGCATTTATCACTTCATGCGGAGTAATTGTCGGCGGAGCAATGTCGCGGAGCAATTGTCGGAGGAGCAATTGTCGGCGGAGCAAATGTCGGCGAAGCAAATGTCGGCGGAGCAAATGTCGGCGGAGCAATTGTCGGCGGAGCAAATGTCGGCGGAGCAATTGTCGGCGGAGCAATTGTCGCGGAGCAAATGTCGCGGAGCAATTGTCGCGTTTTGCGGAGTAAATGTCGGCGGAGCAATTGTCGGCGGAGCATGTGTCGGGTTACCCTTTCAAACGGTCATTTTATTACCTCTTATGGTAACTCTTCAAGATATTAGAAGGACCTATGGTGAAAGAACAAAGGCAAATGTATAAAATAAAAACCTTGATTTACTCCAAAATAGCTTTAAAAAAGTGGATTTAGGTCCTTTTGCAAAAAAACTCTTCATATTCTTGGGGTATAACATAACTACATCAAGGGATTATACAGCATCACACTACTAGGTACAATTATATTGATATTGCAAATGGCTATATGGAGGTATTAAGCCGGAGAACATTACTGAACGGCATCTCCAGTTCAGACATTTTCAGGCACCTTAAGAAAGCTTAAATAATATCCGGCACACCTCGGCAAACAATATTTCATATATTCTCTTACAAAATTAATTCAAAGAGAGTATAGGCATGTTCCGAGTAGGAATATCCAGTGGACATGCACGGGATGTAAACTCACTTAAGATGCTAAAATCAGAATCCTTGTTTACCGAGCCCTTCCCCCACTGTTTACTGCCAAATTGTGAACAACGTAGATGTTTGCAATGCAAAATAAGCATTAATTTTGTAATCAAGTAGCTCTGAAGCCACAGCAGAGCATATAAAAACAACAACAACAACAATAGAAAAGTAACATGAGCATACACTCCACTTTCATCCACAAGAAATTCCAGTATAGATGAATAGTGATTTTCTGCAGGTCACATTTATCGGTTGGGTACAAACTATGGTGCCTGCTCATCACGATGCCAGGTTTTATTTATCCTAATGGATGGCCCAATAGCTCTGAGGAACGAATCTAATTTCACAATGCTTTGAAACTGTTTATTTCGAAATGTAATTTGATGACCTGGGCCCGTCTTACAAAGAGTTGATATCAATCGCAACTTATTTGCGATTGATATCAATAGCAACTATGTACATAAGAGATAGGAGACTGCAAACTTGCGATTGATTGAGGACTTACGATTGATTTGGATCAATCGTAACTCTGTAAGACGGGGCCCAGAACTCCTATAAAAATTTGATTGGAATTGAGATAAGAAGAAGATAAACCGAGTAGAAAATGATGTTAGGATCATGGAAATTAGACCTATTATAATACAGTTTGTAAAATAATTAGGTTGAAACAATATGAAGATAATTGTGATAACAGTTCTTTCAGAAAAGGATGGTAACATTTGATAATACATAAGATATCTGCATCATGGAAATTGTTTGGTTGAATATGTGATGTAAGTTTTTGTAATTGTTATTTGAAAAGGTAAGAATAAAGAAAATGAATAACACTGTTATTTTATTATCTTTATGGTTTAGTTCTTAACCTTTCTGCTTATTCCCATTTTCACAAATCATTTTGTTGCAGTTTGATGTTAATTCTTCATGATCAGCCAATTGCTCTTCTTCCGATGGCTCCGTGTGTCACTTAAAGTCAGTGAAAACAAAGTACTGAATGAGACGGGGTGCTTTACACACTAATATATATAGTAAAGCTACATACACTTAACTGAAGGAAAGAAACCTATAGAAAACGGACTGGATATTATTTTAAATACTATTCTAAACAAGAATGTACTACATGTACTACATTAGGTTACAATTTCATGAGAGAAATAGAACTCGAGAGGGGGAGAAGAGAAGAAGTGAGGAAAATGAAAGAAGACTAATAGCATGAGAGGAAAGAAAAGAGCTAGGAAGACAAGAAAATGGTGTAAAAAGGAAAAGGAGGAGCAAGAAAGAAAGAGAGTGAGAGAGTTTGTTTTGAGCTTTGGATCAGCTAATGTGCAATACATGAAACAGATTTTGAGCGGAGTAATTATCTTTCGGTGGAAAACTTGCATAAGGAGCTATAACTTGATTTTTTTTTTTAATCAAACATTATGGGGAAGAGCAATAAACGGCTGAGCATTTGTCTTCTGCAGGGCCGTAGCCAGAGTTTGATGTTTGGGGGGCACATACATGTAATTGATCGACGTCCTGGGGAGGGGGAGAAGAGAAGAAGTGAGGAAAATGAAAGAAGACTAATAGCATGAGAGGCCTGGTCTTCTGTAAGGCACTTTTTAGGCAGGACAAATGACGGCAGAGCAATTTATTGCACTAATTGCCAGAGGAGCATTCATGTCTTTCACGAGGCACTTTTGGATCAGAGAGCAATTTTATTGTCGGCGGAACATTTGTCTTTTACGGGGCACTCCTGATACGTCGGCGGAGCACTTGTATTTTACGGGGCACTTTTGGGGCGGAGCAAATGTCACCGGAGCAAGTATCGCTTCATGCAGCGCAATTGTCGGCGGAGCAAATGTCGGAGGAGCAATTGTCGGCGGAGCAAGTGTCGCTTCATGCAGCGCAATTGTCGGCGGAGCAAATGTCGGAGGAGCAATTGTCGGCGGAGCAAATGTCGGCGGAGCAATTGTCGGAGGAGCAATTGTCCGCGGAGCAAATGTCGGAGGAGCATTTGTCGGGGGAGCAAATGTCGGCGGAGCAATTGTCGGAGGAGCAATTGTCCGCGGAGCAAATGTCGGAGGAGCATTTGTCGGGGGAGCAAATGTCGGCGGAGCAATTATCGGAGGAGCAACTGTCGTTCGAGGAGCATTTGTCACCGGAGCATTTATCACTTCATGCGGAGTAATTGTCGGCGGAGCAAATGTCGCAGAGCAATTGTCGGAGGAGCAATTGTCGGCGGAGCAAATGTCGGCGGAGCAAATGTCGGCGGAGCAAATGTCGGCGGAGCAATTGTCGGCGGAGCAAATGTCGGCGGAGCAATTGTCGGCGGAGCAATTGTCGCGGAGCAAATGTCGCGGAGCAATAGTCGCGTTTTGCGGAGTAAATGTCGGCGGAGCAATTGTCGGCGGAGCATGTGTCGGGTTACCCCTGGGCAACCACCCTCCGGATAACCACCCCTAGGATAAGTACCCCTAGGGCAACCGGCCCTCTAGGGCGCCTACCCCCGGGACAATTACCCTCGTTGATGATTATCCCCCATCTAACTACCCCTTAGGACAACCACCCTCCAGGGCAACTATCCCCGGACAACTACCCCCAGACAACTACCCCTACGACAAACACCCTCTAGGACAACTACCCAAGACAACTAACCCCTGCGACTAACATTCTCTAGGACAACTACCCCGGACTACTATCCTAGGAGTTTCCTGGGGGTAATTGTCCGGGGTGTAGTTGTCCTAGCGGGTGGTTGTCCTAGGGGGTAGTTGTGTGGGGGTAGTTGTCCGGCGGTTAGTTGTCCTAGGGGGTAGTCGTCCTAGAGGGTGGTTGCCCTAAGGGGTAGTTGTCCTAGAGGGTGGTTATGCTAGGGGTGGTTATCCGGGGAGGGGGCGGGGTGGTTGTCCAGGGGGTAGGTGTCCGGATACGGTGAGGAAGGCATAAATTGATAAATTCCGTCCAGCTAACCACCGACCTATAGTGTAAAGGTACTATGTCCCATTTGCAGGCCAAAAAAATGAAAAGGTTAAATTCCAATGGCATTGGAAAGACAATACTAATTTAGAACTTCCCTAAAAAAAAGGGGGCTTGAAGATGTCTTTAAGTGGGAAAATAACGACTATTAGTTGTCGAATCGACTTAGGAGCTATAGAGCCAGTAAGTAATAGTCTGATTTTTCAGACCATTGTACCGAATGGTCGTACGTTTTATGCTGCGCAAAGATTCAATCAGTTTAATTTTGGCCATTACAAGAAGTGGGTTATTGATGTAGACAAATGCTCATGTACCCTTTACAGCTCATTTTATGTATGTTATTACCAAAGATGAAAAAGCCAGTCAGTCACTCAATAGTGTCTGACAGTGAAGTCTAGCAAGTAAACGGGTTTCCTTGCATAACTTGAATATTAGGACACTGCTAACGTTTAAATTTCACAGATAGGACATACATGACATATTTATAATTCCTGCAAAGTTCTACATAATTTGATGTTGGCTGCAAAAGAAATATAGTATCTTTAAACAGTGATTTTATTCATATAGCATGCACTAATTGCAACTATACAACAAGTCACAACGTGAAATGAACACGATGCGCGTGTTTAGACACCCCCTCCCCCCGAGGTTACTCCGTGACCCCATTTCGGATGAGGTGAAGGCGAAAACCCAATCTTCGGACCCCTTTTCTGAGAGAAACATGACCGGGACAACATTCCCTCACGGCCCACGACTGCGGAGCCACCTTTATCAAAACTGCAGATATCTGTGCGACCAAGCATTTTGCTCCAGATCCGAGTAATCTTTTAATTTGTTAGCATTACCCTGCAATCCCTTGGGGAATACAATTCTCCTGTAATTAATAAACACAATCACTGAATGCTTTCAACCCACTGTATATATAGAGGAAACCCGGTATAAGGAGGTTCTTGGTACCTTTAAAGGGACTGGGTAACATTGTTCAGATGAGAGAAAATGGTGCTAAGGTAGTGACTTCAATGCTAGATGTAAAATTAAAGATAATCTGAAAGTTTGAGTGAAAACAGACCATTATTATAACGATAAAAATTGGGGAAAACTGATCTGATCGCTTCCTTAATTCTCCCAACTATATTGTTACAATTTAATTACATTTTAGGTGAATGTAAATCGTAACAAAGCTATGAATTGGCTCTATATATCATTCCAGACATTTAAGTGTTGAAAGATTTTTTAAATCCTGTCTCATGTCTTATTTTCATGGAAAAACGGTTGGGAGAATTTACTGTTAGAAGGTGTTGACCAGTGACGCCTTCAAAGAAAACCATAAATATCTTTGTGTTTTGAGAATTTGTTCATGATTTTTTGCATGCTAGAGGGTTAGTACAGTAGAAGGAATATAATAAGTAGCATTTCATACAAAAATTACGCAGTTTTTCATCAACCTTCAACAATGTTACCGAGTCACTTTAAAGTTAGCATGCTACAGCAGGAATGCCGTTATATATAATCAAGTTAACAACAAACAACAAAACGATATGGTATAACGAGTTTGGACCAGGGATATTATTCTGCTATATTAAGAACATTGTTATATCAGATCTCTTTAGACTGAGTTTCCACTGTACCCTATATATTCGCTTACTTGACCTACAAGCATTAAATACAATGTACATGCATAATTGCATGCGAGACGACACAAGTATCGCGTCAATAATAACTTATTTTTTAAACCAACCAAATTCATTATTACAGAATCTTATTGCTTGCATGACAACTTCATACTACAAAGGCGGTGATATTGGGGATGGTGGATGCGTATTTTTTTATTGTCCAAATCAACAGGTTTTGCCTCTAGCAAAAGCCACGAGAGAATGACACAATTTCCACGGGCACACGCTCCAACAATCGCGTTTTATGCGTTCTGTGTGCAATTGACAATGGCAATGACAATGGCAATGACAATGACAATGACAATGCCAATGATAATGGACAATTGCCATTGTCATTTTCATTGACAATGACAATATGTTAACAAGCTTTAATTGTTGCGTCACAATGGCCAGCAAAACCATAACAAAGAGCGAATGGCCTACAAGCCGTGTAGAAATATTTTTGAAAGAGTTTTTGTAACTCTTTACAATTTCTTAAATAAAACAAATCCAATCCTGAAAACGTTTATTCCTCATATCATTCAATAAGCAAATAAGCCGTTTTGATATGCATGAGGCCACCATGATCTTTCTTTATTCACTATTGTAGGGTCTATACAAGTAATTTTGTAATTTATAGCCAATTTCATTATCTCAATAAAAAACAATACAATTTAGAACCTGAAGTTACCCCTATTTTGAACGAAATTACTAGTTTTTTACTTTCAATGAGAGATAATTTTATGGTCATTACAAACGATCCTCTTGACCTAAGGTACCCCATTCAGTTTTAATAGCACATGTCCTTGAATTTTTAAACAATAAAAATACATTTTAATCAAGAAAATCGCGATTGAACTATTTCGTTATTATTATTATCATTATTGTTGTTGTTTTTCTTGGAGAGCAGGAATTTATTATGTAAAATCTCTTTTTGTCCTTGCTACTAGAACTTTCATGAGGGTGATTTTTTTCTCATAATTCTCACTTGTCATAATTTTTTTTTTACTGACGACTCAAAAGATGAAATCTGTCATGAAGCAGCACGTATATAGTATGACAAAAGATAATAGTTTCTTACCACCGAAGCTGTACGTTTTTTACAGAGACATACAAATAGCAACTATAATAGCTGAACCACATCTGTCAAACAGAACTTCACATTTATCGTGATTATTTCATTATCAACTTAAATCATAACTTATCTTTTTATTAACCATCTGCCGTTGGACAAACATCAGCTTTAGCTGGTTTCCTGACGATGCTGAGTGAGTTTATCATGAAATCTATTTATTTAACTTAATTTTCTCCTCCTCAGAATCTGTACATTTATGTCGAAGAACGTTAAAGGATACAATGCAGCTCAAGGGTGCACTCTGTTGTACGGGTCATACTACTGGACAATAGATATGGCCTTAGCAGCAATGTCTCGAAGCAACCGAGGTGTCGTTTCAACTACAACTTATAAAAAAATATCATGGACTAAATAGTTTGCAACCAAAGTGCCCTAGGAAGAGCTACTTCACAACGAGTTGTATTGCAAAGAACATTAATGATTGCAATAAGTAATTATTATAACACGCAAAACGCCCACGGTTCACCGCATTGGTAGACATATAAACACAGGGCGCGAATTCAAATCGTTAAAACGTTCAGTTTATACAAGTATCAGGGTTTCCTAGGGCTCACAAATAAAGCGACATTTGAGGGTATACGTTTGAACATCTATTTGAATTCAAAACAACAAAATTAATATATAAATATGCAAAGCAAGGCTTTTTCAGTCAATATATTTGAAATGAGGTAAATTAAATAACGATATATATATATTCGCATATCCAAAATAGATACAGCACTGATAGGTTGGTAAGTGGCGTTAAGTCTTGAGATATTAATGCACTTCCACGCATTTAAAGTTCCAAAGTCCGACTATCTGAACAAGACCATTTAGTGCAAAATTTAATAGTAGGAATACCGCCGTATGTTCTGATGCGATTCGTGTTGCACACGCCCTCTTATGGCGACTAAAGAAGACGCTTCCACGTCGTCAGCTGCACACAGTCACGTGACCTCCAATTATCCCTCGCCGTTCTCGGCCGAGCATGGGAAACAAACAAATTACTCGGGATAAATCCTTGTCCGTCATCGGGATGGAATACAATGTCCAGGAGAAAGGGCTATACAAATAAAATAACCAATACATTCCTTTGATGTTCTACTCAACACATTATGGCACTCATCTCCAATAATATATTTGTACTGACAGGAAACAGTACTGAAAATTATAAATTAGTTTATTTTATAGTTTCCTTAGCTTTCATTACATCATGAATACAACTTTAAATTTTCTCAATCTAATGGCCACCCAAAATAAAGGTACAATACAATGTCAAGGCTTTCTTACTAAATACAAATTCATTGAGAGCTCTGCTGCCTTAAAACAAATTCATTTTTATAATTCAGAATTGTTTAATGACATGAAGTAATTTCACAGTGAACCAATTAACTAAACCTCAGCTAGTTATTAGCTTCCCGGTAGAGTCCGTTCCAAGCTGTGCGCATGCATAAACGTATCTGCCCGACGGAACGGACCTCAGCTGACAATAGTGACCTTTCGAAAGGGGACGGAAGTGCATACATGAAGGAGATTTTAGTCGACCGTCACGGTCGTCCTCAATAGACCGGCTTACAAACATATTCAAATTGTATTCACCTGTTCTTAGAAACTAAGGTTTTTCTTCACAAACTGTTTTACCCCGCTATCATTTTCTCTTCTATTCGTATGTTTTTGTTTGAATTTTAATCATATCACTTTCTCTTTATCTTTTCTTATTTTTCCTTGTTTTATCCTTCCATCTTTTCTTTGATCAACCCCTTCGTAATGTTTATTTTCTCGTGTTACCTATATTCCCTGTCTGCTATTTTCTATGTACACGACACATTGCTCCGTTGTAGGATTTCCCGCATGCGCACATCGATATTTCGCTCTGCTTACCGTCCTCTATATGCCTTCCGTCCTGTTTTCGAAAGATCACTTCTACGGTCCAACGATGTCATCTTTATGCATTCAAACCTGGCGAGTATTTTTCCTGTTATCTACTTTGTAATCTGCGACATTTTGCATCTCCTTACTCTCTTTTTTTATCCTTTCTTGTTACTCTCCTTCCGGTGTCGCAAGAGATTTGATCCGGGTCGCGGGGAATCGAATCGGTCCGCTGTGCACATATCAATCACCTGGAAGGAAACGACTAAAGTCACCTATACGCCGATACGTTCCAGGGCCGCCGATTCTATCGGCACTTGGCTAAGGGTTTCTGCTAAAATAAATGACTTAGATTTTTATTGTTGATTTCGGAGAAACATGTTAAAATTTACAATAACAATTTTTCTCATTTTATAATTAATCTTTGTGACAGACAACAACGGTTTGTCATTTTTTATTTTTTCCTTCACATTGCGAATAAAACCATTGATCTTTTGTACATAGCCTGGTGCAAAATTCCCTGTGATGAAATTTAGTTAACAGTTGAAATAAACTGTTTCTTACTTATGGTATTGATCAGCGGTATAAGAATATTCGATATCTGATGTAAGTTTAGAAAACGGAATTTGAAGTGGTATGTATTATACAAAAGCGTCGGTTTAATATTGGTTTCGAGTGTCGTTACGCAGTTGCGAACACCCGAAGCTGCATGTTTTCTACAGGGTCGTTGAAATACCAAATATCCCTTCGATGCCCATGAATCAGGTTGGATGTGCAGAATTGACCAAATTTACAAGAACAACAACCACAATATAAGAACAAAGGAAGAACAAATAATGTACACAATATTTCCGTGTCTAGGTGTGGTCAAATATTTGGTCTAGTAAAATATCACTGAACCTACATTCTAATCTTAAATGGATTATTTATGATATATAAGAAGGATGGATAAATTTCAACTTTTACATGATGCGGTTCTAAGCAGGATCAAAGATAGGTCAACTTGACAAGACTTGTAATAGCACAACTGCAAAAACTAAATCGAAAGACGCACTAAAGGGCAATGTCAATAACTTATTGTTCATCTCATAGAAATCATGTTCGGATGACATATACTTCATTATGGTTACAATAATAAAAACAAGTTTTTGTTCAAGTTTAAGTTCAAGTTCACTTTATCCAATTACTTTCATTACAAATATACAAAGGTTAACAAACATGTAAAAGTTACAAAATAATACCAATATGTAAATAAGAACAACATAAGCGGAGAACAGAAGAAGAAAAAGGAAGAAAAATCCAAACATGTAATGTAATGTATTTATTAAACTTCATTGTTGTGAATCAATAATCCGTTTATAAACATGTAAATCATATAAATCAATTTACAATGCAATGTAACAAATCAATTTTCTGTTTGTTAACATATATATCATATAAAATCAATTTACAATGCAGTGTAGCGAAACAGAAGGAAAATTATATACAACATAAAAAATCTTTTTTCTTCTTGTAATAGCATGACACATAATGCATAAAGTAAATAATATAATGTACCATAACAAATCCTAAGATCTAGATATATAAAACCTAATAAAGCAGTTTTCTAAATAACTTATAACTCATGCTATAAAACATAGGTAAATGAGGTACACGGAATGCAATAGATAATCGTTTCGCCTAAAATAAATGACGTAATAGTACCTTTACATATATGCGACCTTCTGTAAAATTAAACCAAAAAAGTAAGATTGTAAATTGTTACTTTGTTGTTATATAGGCCCGTATTCTAAAGTCCTGTCTAAGTCCCGTTTAACTTTAGACACGAAGTCGTGTCTAACTTTTTCGTATTCTGAAGTCGTGATTAAATCAAGTTGAACGCGAAGTCCTGTCTAAGTCCTGTTTAACTTTAGACGACTGCGAGGGGTTGTTTATGTCCTGTTTAAGAGCGCGATTCTGCTGCTTTTCAACGTATACGGTACACTCTACTTGCTGACCCCGAACTTGCAGGGAAGAACGATGGTACGTGCACCCTCTAAAATTTCAAATACGTTTTGCAGGATTTTTCTCGCGGAACCATATATTTTTCTCGATAATATTAAACATTCTTATACCTAATGGTGACATCTTGGAAATTCCATAATCCATACTAAACTATCCATTCTGTTGGAGAAGTTTCTTTTCTGGATCTTCCGAGCACTGACGCACTGATATTATTAGTGAACTGTGTTTGTACTGTGCGCCAGTAGCAGTACGTGTGTACGTGTACGTACGTGTACACAGTACATGCAGTCGATATCGATATCACGATCACATCACCCTGGCAGCACAGCTGTGCGCGTTATCCGGTGCGCGCACGCATGCGCATTCGGTCTATCCTCTGCAAAAATGTCAGAATCAACGCCTACTGGGCATGCGCAGAAGTCGTGACTAAAGTTAAACACCACTTCGTAGTTAAACACGACTTAGACGGGACTTAAACAGTTGTTTAGTTAGACGCGACTTAGACACGACTTCAGAATACGAAATTTAGTTAGACAGGACTTAGACGCGACCTCGCGTCTAAGTCGTGTCTAACTAAGCAGTTGTTTAACTTTAGACATGACTAAGTTAGACACGACTTCAGAATACGGGCCTATCTAAAAGTTACCCCTCACGTCAATTATCTTTTTCGTGAACCAAGAGAAAATATCTATTATATCTTTATTGTCTAATCTCATTATAAATATGAATTTTTCTTGACATTCCAAGTTACTTAAATTTTGTTCCAGATTGCTAATTTTTAAAAGAAAATCTACTCGTAAATCTTTGTATATATCACATTTCATAATTATATGGAATTCATCTTTTACTACGTTCATATTGCAGTCTTCACAGAATCGTAGATTAGGGGGCGTTTTTTCTGGTCTTTTATATCTTCCCGTTTTTATGGATAAGTTGTGTGCGCTCAGTCGTAGTTTGGTGATATTTGTTCTTAGATTTATATTTGGTAAATGAGATAAATACTTTTCTTGCTTGATTGTATTTTTAAATTGTCTGAAGGTTCTGAGTTTATTTCCGTAAGGGTATCCCTATCATCAAATAAATCCAGTTTTAATTGTTCATCAATTCTTTTTTTCTAAACAAAGTTTACATAGCTCGACAAAATCTTTGTGAGAAATTGGTTTATTTTCATGGTCTCATTTCCATTATTCCATATGCCTCGGTCAAACCTTTGCGTAGGTTTGCCTAGCTCGTAGGAAGCTCGTATGCCTCTCGTACAAAGACTGCCTACGGTTTCCTATGGTTGCCTATGACCATGCTATAGCTCGCTGTTGAACGATTCAATTCCACAATTTGCTCGCCACGTTGCGTATGTAGCTCGATCTTTGCTCCTTTGATGCTCGCTAGCCGCTCGCACCAGTTGGTCTCGTTGCGTCTCAATGCGCGTTACCTCGCTTTACCTCGTCTGTTGTTCGTACTGTTGCGTGTCAGCTCGCTCTACAGCGTACCAGCTCGCTCGGGCTGCGACGGTGTATAAATACTAGTCTTTTTGCGGGACTGGGCATAAGCATATTAGCTTCTGACGAGTCTACATCTACACAAAAAAATCAATCTAATGCCAAAAATGGCCCTGCAGCAGAGCTCTACCTTGCAAAAGCTTAAGATTTTGGTTCAGCTGGAAGAAGCAGAGGCGAATGATGATTATTTATAACCGATATGCAGCGCAGCGACGGTGGTCGGTGCTAGGAAACTTATCACAATGATAGCGAGCTAAAGCGAGTGGCAACCAGTGACTGCAAGCTAAAGCGAACGGAGTACGAGCTAGAATCGCAGCATAGCGCGCGGTAACTGCAACGCTTCTTGCTGCTGGGAGTGGTAGCCGAGCAACAGCGCAACAATACGCGCAATCATGCACGACAACGAGCTCAATGGAGGTAAATCGTGCAGGGAACGCAGCTATAGGCAGTGACATGGGCTCCAAAAAAGAAGAGTTGCGTATGGTTGCGTATACCTGCGCTAAGCCACTCGCTGTCGCTCGCTGTCGCTCGCTGTTGCTCGCATTCACTGGTTGCCACTCGTATCTGCTCGTAGACGATTTGACCTTGCGTTTGTTTGCGATAATTTAGAAAATTTTAAAACTAGCGAGCGACTAACGCAGGCCTATGCGCTAGTCTGCGAATTGAGTACGTAGTGAGCATGTTTCACTGCGCTTTATTGGGTATGACTGCCTATGTCTGCGTTCGGGCAATACGCAGCAATACGCAAGCCAAAAACGCAAAGGTATGACTGAGGCAGTATACGGGTCATGTATGTGGTGCTCGTTGCTCCACCCTTTTAAATGAACGCCAAACGTAAATGAAGAGTATCGGACGCCATGGTGAAGTTTAGTAATGTTTATTCGTTGTCTGAATGAAAACAAACGGAAACCCCCTGGACTAAGTGTCACACAGGTAAGGAAATACTACGTCATCAGTCTGTTGTACATGTACCCATGCTTTGTAGCTCGTAAGGACACCTCACATCTCAGTGGCTGTATAAATAGTGCAACACAAACAGGCTACCTTGACGGCTTCAATTAAACATGATGCATGGTGAATGAAACAACCAGCTTCGCTTAAAGCAAATGGACGAATGTCCGTCATATAAAATGCCCATCAGGGCCTTGCCTGAAATACTCCACGTCCGGAAGGACTACTTTTCGAGCATGAATGCACATCCTTCTGGACTAGGTATAATAATCAATTTTAGCCAAAAAACAATAAAACATACATGAGAAAATATCTTAATTTAATTATGACACATTTAATATTACCTACGAACAATTTATGGATAAATAATCAAGGGACTACTTTGTTCTTAGGGTAGGTACACCAGACCCACGTGAACATTAAAGTAATGAGGCTGGTCTAACACGTATGTATAAATTAACCACACCCAAAATGCTGTAGGGTGTTCTTAAAGGAAAAATCAAGTTTTGAAAAGGTCAAAACGAGTTTGGTCACTACATGTACTTACCATCATGGAAAGAGTAAAATAAGAGAAAAATCTGATCTACACTGTTTCCATATTGAAGAATCACGCAATGTAATAGTATTTTATTCACACAAAACTCCAATACTCTTTGAAATAAACTGTGGCTTTATCATCCTTATGATTTTTCTCGTAATTGAAACTAAATATCTGTTGTCAGTTAGGAAAATGAGTTTTGAAAGTTGTTTATAAAGAAGCATCACGTACAGTTTAATGTGGGTGACGAGTTGTCTTTACAAAATTGCCAACCATCAACACTGCACGTTTTCTACGGGGTCTTGGAAATACCAATTATTCCTCCTTTGCCCATGAATCAGGTTAGATGTGCAGTAATGACCAAATTCGATCATTGGCATATACTCACAAAACTTTAGAAATCTCTTATTTGCTGCAATTTGTCAAAACCTGTTATTATGCCTGATATTTATCATGATAAAATGCATGTAGGAACAAAAAAGGAATTTGATGAAGTTTAAATCATCTGTGTTGTATTATAAAATCTGTATTAATTTGTTTTAAAAACGATCACCTCATGATACCCTACGGCCATTCGTCGGCGTTTCTGACTCTGCCTCTCCGTCGTCGGGTTTGTTATCCTATAATTGGAATATTCACCCCGTCCAAGAAAGATTGATTCTTTACTAGTCATCTGTTGTTCTGGATGGGATATAAATTATTAGAACATTGCTTTTTAAGTACACTTTTGTTATTTGTATACCAGGAAATGTAGAAGTGCACGGCCCATCGATTCAAAATATCTCTATTCGTCATTTATCCTCTAGGCCCTGCCCAAATAAACATAGCTTTCCAAACATTGAAGTTGTCCTAAGGCCCATGTATACTTACCATCATGGAAATAGTAAAATAAGAGTAACAATCTGATCTACACTGTTTCCATATTGAATATTTACTCAATTTAATAGTATTTTATTCACACAAAACCCCAATACTCTTTGAAATAAACTGTGGCTTTATAATTCTTATAATTGTTCTCGTGATTGGCACTAAATTTCTGTTGTCAGTTAGGAGAAGGAATTGTCAAAGTTGTTTATAAAGAAGCATCACGTACAGTTTAACATGGGTGACGAGATGTCATTACAGAGTTGCCAACCATCAAGCTGCACGTTTTCTACAGTGTCATCATTGAAATACCAAATATTCAACGAATGTTCATGGATCAGGTAAGAAGCTTGACTAAATATACATTGAAAAACATTAATTTGGATGTATAGTTATGGCCCAACACAAATAAATTGGAATGGCCGTTTGTATTGACATTAACCCGTATAAATCGGGTTAAAAACATAATCAGACATTGAGTTTGTACTTTGACAATTCATGAATTTCGAGCAAATAAATAAATTTCTTTTCCAACAATGACCTGAATGAAGTAAAGTAAGTTCACCAAGGGTAGTGTTAGTTTTATAAACCATATTCGCCCTTTTCAATCAAATTTTTAATGAAAAGAAAGTCAGACTATTATATCATGTAATAAAGGTTTCAAATTGTACCATGTTTTAAAATTAAATCTAAGATTTTTTATAAGGGCTTATCATTACTTCACCTAAACGCCAAGTGATAGATGAAAAATAGAGATCGGTATCATTAAATGAGCATTACATTAATTTCGTATTTCTATTTCGCCATATTCTAGGAACATCTCGGAATAAGCAGAACCCTTGGTTCAGTTATGATTTATAACTGGGTGCAGTTCTAACAGATAATAAACATAGTTTGTAGAAAATTAAATATTCTTTTTTTCCTCTTGTTCTCCCCAGACCGGCTTGTGTGTTTTAAAGAGTTTACTTTGAAAGTCAACAAGACGTGAGAGAATGGAGCACTTTAATCCAGAGTAAATCTTAACCTCAATTTTTTTAATCAAAATGATGGGGGGGGGGGGGTTTAATATAATCACTTATTGATGTCAACATGTTCCCCACCCTCCATCCCTAACAAATAAATGAAGAAAATGCGGGGGAACCAACCTGAATTTGTACTCTAAAGGGTGTTAACATTTATTTTCTCATATATTCTTTCTTTTCTAAATTATCAAAGCTGGCAACTACCCTTTTTCAGAGAGTTGACCCTATAGTCAAGCTTTTTTCCCCTCACCACACATCCGTTTTTAAATATAAACATTTGACAATTTAGAGATTTAAAGCCTGAAATTCCCTGGCCGACTCTTGTTTTGGAGGTTTTGGGGGTTCTTGCGATTTAACATGACTAATTGATATCGAATACATTTTCGATCGATTTTTCTTTCTACACCAAGTAACTCAGTTAGTCTTAAATATTAGTTGAGGATATTATTTTCTGTACTCATTAAATCGATTAATACCTTGTGTCAGCAAACACATGAACGTACAAAGGAAGTCATGTATTTCCGAACCTTATGTTTATCTATGTGCTAATAAACTGCTGGACTAATCTGGGAAAGTCATTAAGTCATTTCTTCAACTGTTATTCTGGTTCGAATATTTCTTGATTTCTACTATTAGCTAAAAAGGAGATATTCAGAACCTACTACCATTATTGGTGATCACCTGATACAGACTTAGGTCATATTTTCTTTAGTTCTCTTATTGTATTCCTCCAATTTGTATTAAAGGCATCGTTTAACAACGTTAAATCTGAGATTCATGGCCCTACGTGTTATCAGTGTCTGTGATATGGTGTTATATTGAATCCCTTAACAAATTGTGCTTCAAAATGATCATGAAGTGCCTCAAAAAAGTAAAAGTCTTTGAGTGACCGGTTTACCATACTCATTTTCCCCAATAGACTGTAGTATGATAAAAACCGTTGGTAAAACGGTTTTGCAATTTTTATTTCCAATCATAAATATCTTGATTATCAGACATGCGATCGGCTTGTAAGTCATAGGATTCCTGACTGACCTAAAAGTTTATTATTATGATTGCAGCATGAGCTAAATCCAGGATTTTGTTTAGAACCTGAGGCGAAGATCCCAATCCCTTTAATCAAATAATACTCCCAACATCCTACGAGAGGAATGACAAATAAAATGTAATGAAGAAAAACAAATATTATTATTCTACTTATCTAAAGTTAGATTAAGGAGAACTATACGTAGATATAGTATTTGTTTAAGTTAAATCAGCATACACCTGTAAATAGTACATGAGATTACATTGTCCACATACTGAAGGTCCGTGTGTGATTATTCATGCCTGTTCTGCTGCTCTTTTATAAGCTGGTTCATTTAAAGATGGTAAGAATTTTGCATATGATAAATGTTACATGATGTCAGAAGTTATAATTAAAATGGTTAAAATGTGCTAGGTCAGGTTTGAGATGTTCACTGACGCATTGGCATGTTGAAGGAGTTGGATAATCAGAGCAAAGCAACAAGAACAAAGGGAGAGGCAGAGAGAAGGAGAGAACAAGTAATTAAAAGACTGGAAATATAGGTAAATGATCAAATACTTCAGAGGTCAATATTCCCGGGAGAATATGGCAACTACTAATTGTAGATATTTTGTCTATCGAGGAAGCTGAGGAATGTGTTGTTATTTTTGGCTTTGTAATTAGAGGATTATGAACAAATGAACAAAGCAACATTTGCCAACTCGTTACACCGCTTTTCGACATCTAATTTATTAAATCACAGTTAAAAGTCTCCAATAAATAAACATCCCTTCTTCCATCTGAATACATTGAACATGATTATTCTTGCAATTTCAAAGAAATTAACCTGGCATTGAACTGGAGGTTTATACAAAATCTAACCATAACATTTATACTTGGTTTAAAAAGCTACTTATTTTGAAACCTAGTTAAAGACGTTTCGATACAAAATACTTTCAAAATAACAGTTTAAAACTGAAATTTCATTACGTTCAATGTAACGTATGTTATGCCTTTTTACAAATGCAACTCCTCCTCTTGTTACGGGTTACGGGATACGGGATTTATTCTCCATGTTATATTGTTCAATATAAAACGTCTTCCTTACATTAGTATCTAGCCACGCTTCACTAAATGCTACAAGACCAAAAGAGTGTTCCAAAGTTGAGATTAGAGATATTATATTACCATAATGTTTTGGCAAGCTGCGGTAATTTGTTATCTAACTAGAAAAGGCATCGCTTTTGTTCAAATCCTGATTTAGAAATTCGTCAGGACTTACATGCATAGCCATGCTCTACTTCCTCCAGCAAGATAATATTTTCATCATCCACGACAAAAGGAGGGAAACGTATAATTGGAATTTAAAGTTTTTAAGGTAAGTAGAGCAGGTAATAACGGGACTGAATAAAACACAGCTGAAGGGATATATATAAGTGCAGATTTTTATACCAAAGACAGAGGAATCGCTTCATCTTAAAATTTAAAAAGGGAATTCTTAAACAACAAAAACAGCAACAAAGTGGAAAAAGATGAGAAGCTATTTTCTCTCCCTGTCTTATATGCTTTGTTCCTCCTTCACTGACGTGATTATTTACGTCCTCTCTCCCGTGCTTTCCTTCATTTTGGTTTCTATATCATGTATTATTACGTCATACCTCTTCCATACGCGCTTCCTCTTACAATTACTTGCTGCCTTCTTATTTGTTTGTGACATAATTATTCGTGTCCCCTTGCGCCATGGCGAATTTCATGGGGAAGGATGCGCATATACTTCATTCATTGACATTAAGGCATTACCATCTTTAAGTTCTTGTGCGTATATTGGGAGGATTATATATATTCCCCAAATCCCCAAACCAGGTTTACATTCAGACCAAGGTTTGTAAAACTAGTCTTAGCTGCAGGACTTCTAGCATAATTTTCATGGGCCACGGTTTAAATGTTACGAATGAGAAAACTGGTATCCTCAGCTAACTAAGCTCAGCAAACTAAGCATTCTCAGTACAATCCGGACATCTTAATGAGCATCCTTGAAAAGTTAATGCTGAGAGCATCTCCGAAATAAACCTTTGAAGTGTATTTTCACCCATTGAATCGAACAAAACTAGCGCGCCGTCGCAGAAAGAGTTACTATGCCCCACGTACTGACATTTGTGTGGTGCCGTGGTGGCCATATACAAACCAAGAAACAGGATTGAGGAAGAAAAAGGATAAATTATTGTTTTCACATGAAGAAATAATCTACATACCCTATAGTCTATCTCCAAGCATATACTCTTATTCACCTGCCCTAGCTTCAATCTCTTAATTCAGTGCACTCTCAGAAAAGATCCCTGCATAATGGTGGGTGCTTCCGTTCCACCGGTCTCGCAGCGATACTATTTATTTTCCTAGCAACCCGTTAATATGAAATATGGGATAACATTTGGTATCATCAATTAATTGCCTGGGAATATGTTTAAACCAAAAAACATTTGTGGCTATTGACGGACAAACTTATTTACACAATTACAGTCTATTGCATGGAAATTATCGGGGAGGAATATGTTTTTATGTAATGGGCAATTTTAATATCTACAACATTCATATTCGTAGGGTTTAATTTCAATTTACATTCATTTGAATTTAAACTTTAAAGTAACCCAATCTAAAAGGTTAATCCTCATATTTCTCCAACGGGTTTCCCCGATCTCGAAGGCCTCTGCACGGTTTGTGCGGCTTGCTCCAGCTCCTTGTCCGGCAGCTCCAGCTCTTGATTGTGCTAAAGCAACTGGAAATTGTGCAATTGCAGCTGCATTTCCGCCATCATTACTAGAGTGAAGATAAAACTAAACAAATGTTTAAACTATTTAAACAAATAAAAAATTAAGAAATTGTACTTGTTAGTGTTCCTGGCTCTGGAAAACCTAGCCAGCAATTACATTTATTAAGACAATGACCATTTTTGATAAAAACTACGTTTGTCAGTGTCATTCAATTTTTTTGGTGACATTGTCATTGCTGATGCCACTTATTGCCAGGCCCAGGCATTGACATATCATGAATTTTTAATTTTTATGATATAATTGGCATGGCATTGTTTGACTACAAGACAAAATTAAACATGACATAGCAATCGTGAGATAACACAGAATGTTTGATCTGCATGTTTTCTTTTTAACTTTCAGGCCTGATCAAGTTTGGATTTTAAAGGAACAAAGAGACGAATTCAAAAAATCGCAGTACATTTTAAAATCAGATAATAAATACAGCACAAATTTAAAAGCATGGGACTAGTCAAATTAATTGGAAAAAAAAAGACTGCGAGGCCTTTTGATTTGAAAACATCTAACATTTCATGGTAAATGGAAAGTTATAAAGCTTAAATGCCAATAAAGTGAAGAGTATGGATTCAAATTACATGAACAGGTTTTATACTTACGAGTTTATGGAAACAAGCAAAAAATTTAGGGATTTCAATCGCACCAAATGTCGGGCCGATCAAACGTGTTCGCAGCTTACTTTGGCGGTAAGAATTTTACGACGATAATTAATTGAGCACAAGCTACCTGCTTGCAGCGCTGCATCCTGATAGGTAAATACGTCTCAGACCAGGTTTGAGAAATTACAAACCAAAGTTTGATGATAAACCTCCTTTGTGAAATATAATTTAAGACCAATGTCTGAACCTTGGTCTAAAACGCGTCATATGACTCACATAAACCTAGGTTTGTCTACAAACCTCCTTTGTGATTTCGGGCCTATTTCATAGGATAGGGTGCGCCTATTTAGAAGCATAATAATATTAAAAGAAACAACGAGAAGAAAACAAAGGCGAATTACCTGGGAAACGCTTTACAGCTCAACAAAAATAACTTGGTGACAAGTTTTTGCACGTCAAAGATCCGTCAAAACTAATTAAATAAAATACCCTTTAATCCTTGGAAACGATTTCAGGATCATCATTCATAATTTTTGTCAGAACCACTTTATTGAAATTTAACCTTTTCATTTTTTTGGCCTGCAAATGGGACATAGTACCTTTAAGACGTTATTGGACGGACATTTGGAGTGAAAAAATGAGTCATTATAAAGGATACTTAAGGGAAGTGCATGGTTTAGACGTCACAACTGATTTCGATATAATCTCATCAGGTAGAATCCAAAGTTGTAAAAACCCACTGTTAATCATTAATACAGCTTAATCTTGCTGGCCCTCATTTGAATCAAACAGTACGTGTAACCATATGTATACATACCAATGAACACATATTATGCCAACACATGACTTAATATTAGATATATATTATATACATTTTTGTATTGTCGATCTCGGGAAACTTGTACATGCGTTAACTATTTTAAGTGAGGTCATCATAGTAAATGCGTTAGACAGTGTATGTGTATTCAATTTTGTAATTGCGTTATAAATTGTGCATGCTTATTTATTGACTTCCATGTTTGCGCTGTATCGCCTTTATACATTTCAAATAAATCACTGTAATATTTCCTCTTTGCATTCCTCAAAACTGTAGTTAAAACATTTCTATACGCCCTATATTTTTTCAAATTATCTTCACTATAGTTTGATTTTAATACTTTACCATACAATTTATGTTTCTTTTAATTGACTTCTTTATAGCTCTAGTCAGCCATGGTTTATCATTTTTCCTCCTGGAAGAGTGACAATGAACAATCGGAGCATATTGATCACATATACCTATGAATGATTGTACAAATATATCATATGCCTTATTCTTCACTTAATTATATTACCTTGTTAATAGTTGGTTACTTTTAAAGATACCTAGTTCTTCATCAGGGTATAACACTGCTATCTTTCAGCACATTCGTGATGCATGTAACTTTCGTGTAAAAACAGGTATTCATTGCAGGTTATTTTTATTTAAGATGACTGGAAAGCAATGTTTTGCTTAATAATCCTACTGAAGATACATCCAAAGACTTGGATTGCTTTTTATTACCGCATGTTACACCTTTTACAAGAGCTCGGGAATCAGAAGCACCAATCTCGATGCAGTGTCGATTGTCAAGTACAGGATATTGAATATTTATTGCCATTTGGTCTGAGGGGTCACGATGTTTTGCTCTGCAATGTTGATATCTGAAGGTATGCATGACGAAGGAAGTGGTAAACAGTATTTTTGGAGGGAGACCGGGTATGTGGCCCTTTGTGAAGTTATGTGAAATATTAGTTTGGGCGATGTCCTGTGCTTTGTTAATGTCAATAACTAATTGTAATAATAATTTAATATTCTGAGTCAATTGATAGACAAACATGTTCCAGCAACGAAAAGTAAATGAAGTGTGACACCAAGGCACCACGGATGACTAATGGTACTCGGGGTCTTGTAAGAGCAAAGAAAAATGCTTGGAGAAAATTTAGGAGACAGCCATGTGATTTGACGTGGGCTTCATACAAGCTTGCGAGAAACTATGCAACAAGGTTCATACGCCCATCAATAAGAGAGTTTTAAAGTCGATTCGCAATATTCAACACGACTCAAATCCTTTCTGGAATTACATTCGATCCGACTCGAAAACTAAGTCCAGTGCTGGGAAGGTTTGTAATCCTTCAGATTATAAGACATCACCTGTTGATGAGACAGTAGAGACCCTGAATAGTTACACTTGCAGTGTATTTACTGATTGAAGAGGATATTGGAGAGATTCTTGTTATTGATGATGTACATGTACGTATCTAAGGTATACTTGTTTATCTGATATTGATATCAATAAGGACGATATTGTAGAGAAGCTAGGTAAACTCATGAAGGGCAAGGCTTATGGGCCTGATAGTCTTAATCATAAACTCTTGAAAGAAGCCAGAAGAGAGCTTGCAAATCATTTGCAAAGCTTTTTTGTTCACTGTCAGTAGAAAATGGTTCCAAATGATTGGAAACATGCTAACGTGATACCATTTTAAAGGAAAGGGAACGCAATAGACCCTGATAATTATGACATGTCAGGCTGCCTTCTTTTGTTTGTAAATGACGGAAACCATTAATCATGATCATATCATGAAGCATCTTAATGATAATAACTTATTGTGTGATGTTCAGTAGGGTATTCGTTTCAAAATGTCTTGTTCTCTTCAGCTCCTGCATTGTATGGAGAGCTGGTCTTAGACTCTTGATAGCGGTGATAGTTTTGATTTGATGTATCTTGATTTCTCTAACGCTTTTGATCGTGTTTCACACGAGAGGCTTCTCATTAGCACCTCGATGATCGATTGATATGATACAAACAGTCAGTAGTCCGGAATGCGGTTCTCCATGGAGAGCAGTTCGTAGTGGTGTCACTACTAACAAGAGTTGGTGTCTTGAGGGAGATCATTGCCTCAAGCCTCAAGCATCTAGTAATTCCATCCTTAGACTACGGGCGTGAACGGGCAGACATGATTCAGGTTCCTAAGTTGTTGAATGATTTTGAAGACTTTGATCCAGCTGCTCTCTTAATGACATTAATGATGAAGTCACTCGAGGACATCTGTCAATGTTTTTAACTAATGACCACTGAGAGCACTTGATGAGGATTTATTGATGAGCATTGCATGATCAGGACCTGTTGAATGTCCCTCATCATTTGGGCCTCATCATAGGTAATTCAAGTATTGAAATATATTTAGAAAGATGCAAATTTGTATGATGGGGAACGATACACTAGTCTCAGGCTCGTCTACGGACCTGATATGGCAGTTGTAAACCCATTAAAGAGTTGGACGTTTTGAATAAACTGAATCTTAACTATTGGTCTGATTTCTACCGTTATCATATCAAAATAAGTATGTGTTGGAATTTAAAGTAAAGCGGAAATCAAATTTCTAGAAATGTGTGAATGGAGCGGCTCGTATCTCAAAAAACACGAAGGGTTTTCATCAAAGAGTTGCGGACCACAGAACCTGCACATTTTCTGAAGTATCAATCGACAAGAACAGAAAACACGGAAACAAAATAAAAATAAAGACAGACAAATTAACTAAAAAATAGATGCTAGAGACTTGATTGTAAGTCTGATTTTGGGCAATATGGATATTAACACGGTACAAACATTTGTTACAAATATTAACTCCATTTAATTAAATAGTACTAAATGGGTATAATGTTTTTGTCTTAAGCGAATAACAGAGGGCGGATATGATATTCTATTAAAATGGCGGCGCATTTATGTAAGTATATGAATATATTAAAATAGAATGGTAAGTTAGCTACATCGCGCTCTCATTTTTGAATTATCAAACAATATGACCAACAACAAAAAAGAGCAAAAATATGAATAGATGCTACATACATTTTTGCAAGTGTTACATCATTATCAACGTGGTTTCAAATATTTCGTCATGAATTTAGTTAGTATCATAATGTTTTTTTCTCGGGGGAGAGGGGGCAAACTAGATTCTACATGGCAATGGCAACGGAGTTATATGAATATACATGTATTACAATATATTTTTTTAAATCTTTAGCCATTCTTTGTCCCTAATTTTTTCTGCTTTAATACAAATGTTGGACTGCTCTTCAAGGCGGTTCGGTATAATGTGTAAATAAAAAAAATAAAAGTTATAACAAACTGTATCTTTTGTATTGGACTGATTTGTACCGTCATCAGACTCACAGAAATATGTGTTGAATTTTCAAATACAAAGGAAATCAAATGACTAGATATTTATGAATGGAGCAGCTCGTATCTCAAGAAAAAACGAAGGGTGTTCATTAAAGAGGTACGGACCATGTAGCCTGCCCATTTTCTACAATATCAACCAACAAGAACAGAAAACCTGGAAAAGAAAAAAGAAATAAAGATAGACAAATGAACGAACAAATAGATGCTAGAGACTTGATTGTAAGTCTGATTTTGACCAATAAGGATATCAACGTGGTAAAAATATTTGTTACAAATACTAGCTTCATCTGATTTAATAATACCAAATAAGTATATATTTGTTCTATTCAAATAATATGGGAGAGGGGTGGATCAATCAATCAATCAATCAATCAGGCTATAGTTCATCCAGACGTTGGACAAAGCCCTCCTTATAACATTTCTATTCTCTTCTGTCTCTAGCTATCCTAGTCCAAGCGGCCGTTCCCATGTTTGATGTTAGGTCATCTCTCCATCTTCTCTTCTGCCTTCCTCTTCTTCTCTTTCCCGTCCTTGGTTGCCATTCTGTTAAACAATTTGTCCATCTATTGTCCTGAAGTATTGCTACATGCCCAGCCCATCTCCACTTTGATTCTCTGACTTTCTCCATGATGTCTTTAACCTTTGTATTCTGGCGTATGACTTTGTGATTGATTTTGTCTCTCAGAGATAAATGCGACATCTTTCTCTCCGTAGCTCGTTGAGTAGTCACAAGCTTCTGTCCTAGATCCTTTGTCAGTGACCATGTTTCTGATCCATATGTTAGGGGTGGATATGAAATTTTTAGTTGGCAACGCAGTTGTTAAAGGTGGAGAAATGATTTAGTCAACTGGGATGGCTTTCTCTGCAGACCCGTAGAGAGCACTCCAGACTAGCCCTCTATTACAAAATCCACAATGAGATTGTGGATTTTGATCCAACAAACCACATCACTCCTGTAACAAGACCATAACGGACAGTTCACGCTGATGGGTACCAGCTCCCCAGCTCCAGAAGTAAACAACACAGGCAATCATTTTTCCCGAGGACCTTGCGTACATGGAACTCTCTACCGATAGACGTAGTAAAGGCTCCATCGGTAGAAGCATTTTGTCGAATACTGACGAGATGCAGTGGCTAAACCAAGAACCAGAATAGAAGATTTTTTACTTGCACCTTATGTAAATAGGACACTCAGCACTTCACGTCCATTGTGACACACACACCCCTTTCATCTGCAAGAATCTTCAGGAATGAAGGAGGCAGATTGAGACGAAGAAGAAGAAGAAGAATATATTATGATATAATGGTAAGTTAGCTACAATGAGAAAAAAAGAAGAAAAAAGAGGAAAATATGAATAGATGCTACATAACTGTTGACAAGTTTTTCGTGTTATCACGTTACAACGTGGTTTCAAATATCTCGTCATTAGTTTGCTAGTATTATATACAAAAGAGAAATAGAAAGATTTTCTAAATGATAATGACAATGAAGTTATATGAATATCTTAGAATATTTTTTTTCTCAAACTTTCGCCTTTCGTTTTCTCTTATTTTTCCGCTTTCATACACAAAAACTTATTAACATTTTTGGATTGCTCTTTGAGGCAGTTTGGTATGATGTGTTAAAAATGCAAAATATGACAGTTTGAGTAGACTGCGTCTTTATTATTGGTCTGATTTGAACCGGAATCAGATTAAATTAAATATATCTGTTGGAATTCAAATTAGGAGGAACTTTAATAGACTAGATAACTATAAGTGGAGCAGCTCGTATTTAAAGAATAACATTAGTTTATTCATTAAACAGTTGCAAACCTTCGAAACTGAGCATTTTCGACAGTATTAACCGAGTGAAATAAAAGAGAAAGACAGAAAAAATAAAGGAGAAAAGAAGATAAATGGTGCAGAGACCAGAAGACAAGTATGATGTTAAGCAATAGGGTTCTCACCATGGTTACATATATCCCGTTATGAATATCAACTGCATCTGATATTGTTCTATATTCACAAGATATCCTTGTTTCAGTCATAGTGCAGCGGTGCAATTGTAAAGATCACACCATGTTAAGCCACTTTAAAGGCCAATTGTTGACCAGATTGGAATTTCTAGGATGTCCTATATGCCATGTCTACCTAAGGGCATTTCTATTACATATAGGGGACCATCAGTTTAGGATTCGTACACAAGGCAAGACATTCGCTCTCTTTCTGTAGCCATTTCCATTATGTTTCTTTTAACAAGCCAAGCTAAGCGCCCTTGCATTTTATTGAAATTCAATATTGCCACCATTCTATTTAGACAGTAATGCAGATCAAACTGAAAGGGCGGAATAATGTAATAATGCTATGTTATAGTATTCGAGGCAAGAAATTTAATGAATAATATTCTTGAACTAAATTGATATCAACATCACTTCTGAAGGACGTCCTCGTAATGACTTTGGTAACCAGTTTCCCTGAGATATATACATGTAGCTTATTCTATGAAGGAGAGTCCCCATCCTCTTTAGGTTCCTATACAGCCTGAGGAGATGAAGACATCAATAATCAGAAGTTATGTACATAATAACCGGGTTTGTTGCTAGGGCCCCTGAACTGCTCAATATGAGGCAGACGTACTTACCAGGTACCAGATACCGACCAACATATGATAGTTGAGGTATTCTCATAATGTTGCAGAAGCCAGAGAAGCCCTGTTCAGCACTAGACCTATTGTTCTGGTGACGACCCTGAGCAAAATAGTCTCTTTAGTGGTTTCTATGTCTCGGCCCAAAACTTAAAGACGAACTAGAATCTTTTCATCGAAAGCAATAACAGCAACTACTTGGCATTCGATAGTTTCCCCAACAAAGTGCTCTACGATTCGGACCACTCAACTTCTTCATAACTGAAGCACAATGATTATGGTCTCCAACTTTCAAGAGATGTTCCAACCCATTATCTCATAGAAGAGTAGTTCAGGAGGGGGTGGATTAGGCACCAATGAGGAGAATCATTGAGAATGGAGACGTCAAAACTGAAATTGACTTAGTGTCAACAACGCGAAAATGTTTCAGACCCACACAAACACAACCCCGCCCACATAAAACGTGGGCTGTATGACATCTACATTATTATGATTTAAATGTCATTTTCGAAAGAAAGAGATAACGAGAAGATAATACAGAGTAAACAAAAAGACACCTCAGGCACAATAATAAAAGATGAAGATAATCAAGGCGAGAGAGAGAGAGAGAGTCAAATTAATAAAGGGAACACCTAGGAGAAAAAGATAGAAACAATGGACAGAATTTGAATCATAGGCGGTGCTTGTCTAAGTGCACTAAGAAAAATGGAACATTTGTGGTAAATGCTGCATAAACTGCCTTAGTAAAATATAATGATGACTTGAAGATTCCATAACCTGTTAGTCCCTCAAAGGTATTTTAAAGGCGGTAGGCCGACAAAGTTTTGTCACTTACAGTGAACCTAGGGCAAAACTTTTACAATAAGCATTGAAGTTACATCACTAGTAGATTCTCTGTACCCATCAACCCTTTACTTAATGATAAACATAAACATTATTTATTGTAGCCATTCGTTTTGAAAATTACAATAAGATTTCGAGCTCACATGGTGGCTACTTACAAGTAGGATTTTACAAAAATGAAGTTCCATTCAATTATTTACCTGAGAACCAAATACTTATAGAAACTGATGTTATTCTAGTCCCTTTCTTGGTGAAATTGCATTTGATTTTAAATTCATACGGCGGTCATATTGGACTTTATCAAAATGGCAGAAACAACATAAAATATGAATAATATAAATCTTATTATCTCATGAGACCTTCAGCTCAAATTGCAGCCATTTTGATTTTGGTGACCCCAGGGGCACCTTTCTTGAAATCAAGTTGCTGAAATAACAACAGGATCACATTCCCTATACCTGTAAACCCCATATTCACAGAAGATTTAATTCTTCTAGAGTTTCTTGTTGTCGAAATACAAATTGAATTGAAGTGCATGTGGCAGCCATTTTGAATTTGACCAAAATTGTGGCTCTAGGGGTTGCGTTTCTTGACATCAAATCAAACAAATTACATCAGAATCAGATTCCATGGACCTTTCAACCCCATAGAAACCATAGAAATATTATTATGTTATTAAACCATTAGCTCAACTGGCGGCCATTTTGATTTTTATAACAAAACGACCCTACAGGGCACCTTTCTTGATATACATTCTCTATACCTATCAGCCCCTTCATTGAACATAATTGCATTATTGTAGCTCTTTTCATTTGAAAGTACAATTTAATTCCGGCTCATCTGGTGGCCACATATTATTTGACGAAATTTGTGTCCCCAGGGGGCGCCCTTCTTGTCGCTCCTCAAAGAATAAAAATAGTATAGTATGGTCGAAATCTGGCAAAAGTAGGTGCTTTTAGAACAAACTGCCCCTATATTGTCTTAACATCCCTAACATATACTGAGGGCGCGGACTTTTACACCCTACGATGATCGGCCGAATACCCCAGGAAGCCCAGCGGACATCGGCCGATATCCGACTGATGTAAACCCGTTGTCTGCGGATGTGTAAATATATGGCCGGCGTCCCATGCCAATCATCACAGAGTAATCGGAAGGGTGTCGGCTGATATTTACTCCCAAAATTTAGAGCACGTATGCCGATTGCCCGCCGCTTATCGCACTGTTACCCAGCGGGCCCCATATAAACATCGAGCGGTGCCCACTCATGTTAAATCAATAGCCTGATTTCTACCAGACCTCTACACATCGCACGATGCCGAAAAATCGGGTTCATTGCCTGACGTCCGGGTTAAATGTGACTGAGGCATTACGTCATAATTTTCCAAGTCCTCTATGATTTTCACGGATGAATGATAATGCTTACTTTGAATAGCGCACTCTTTCTGCAACATTTCTCTTTTCTTATAACTTTTGTATTAAACAATGCCGTTATCTAAAACTTTTGTCGAATCCTATCTTTATATTGGCTCACAGTCCTATTAGTTTGAATGCTTGGCTGGTCACGCAGACCTTGAATATTGCCTTTTAAAATTTTGATGCCGTTTCCATTATTACTTGTGCTTCAAGCATGTGTCTACTCCAATGTTCATGCATGAAAAATCCAACTAATCACGAATAGCGCGCTCTTTACGCATATTTTTTTTTTATTACTTTGTATAACCTTTGCATTACAAATCGTACGCAGATCAAAGGTCAAGTATTATCATGATTATGACAGAGAGTAAATTACGCGGAATACATACAAGGAATGATCGCATTGAGAAGGAAAGTATGGAGGAGGAGGGGAACTTTTTGTAATTGTTAATGTAGTATGCTCGCAAGATAGCGTGTAGGAATAACCTCATATGGTAACACATTACGGAGCATTGACTTTTTCGTTTTCAACATGTCGAAACAATGCTTTCACGGGACAGAAGGGATAAGATGGATGTATAATGTTTTTGTTGTTGGTTCAAGGAGCTTGGGTTCTGTTATTTAGAAGTTACTTTTTGCATTGTGGACAAAATTGTTTTAGAAATAAGTTTTCTCTTCAATATTGAAATATTTGTTTCATGTCAGTAATGACTATCGTTAAGAAATCCAGGGGCCTATATAATAATGCATGCTCTTTCCCTCTTTCGTTTTCAATGCGAACCATAAATCTCTGAAAATATACATGAAGAAATGACACGTTACCTTTATATAATAGCAAATATTACATTTGATCGTTTTACAAAAGCTAACGCATACCAATCTTTCAGAAACGAGGGCAGGAGCAAAGTTGAAATGTTTCTACGAACAAAGCAAATCTTTTTCCTTAGCTTTAATATTTATATGATTTATCAAGACATGATGGCAATGAACAAACACCCACAGGCAATTGTCGATATCCCTGTGCATTACCTTTTGAAAATTGCGAACGTAATAAATTTACGTCCTGCGACCATGATTTCTATAAACGGCTATACCAGGGAATATTGCAATTGCCCTTGAGCTGATTTCCTTGAAATATTTGTGTTAATGTGAAAGTATGATAATGAGGTGACAGTTTATGATTTTTAAACCGGGATATGAGAATAAAGCAATTTTCATAAACATCACACGGGCTACTTGCAGAGGTCCTGTGGCCGTAATATATGCTGCGTGGCAATGTCCACAGGCAACGAAGCCGTTCATATCGCACGGCAGTTGCAAGGCACCTGCTCGTTAGTAACCTTAAATATTATTGCAGGTAAGGCGGGAGTATGTTTGTGAGGAGGGTGCAAGGTAGCCACAGAAGATGGCAAGTTTCCTGATTGAGAGTCTCAATTATCATAATGATAAGATTACTAACAATCGGGATTTCAGTGTGTGTAAGCCATCGAATACAAATATAAATACGAAGCTGCTTCAAAACGTAAACATTCTTACAACCGGTACGAATATGTATTTGGCAATTAACATTAATAGCTTTTTTATAATGGCTTTTTTAAGTTGAGAGTATACCTTAGCCAGACAGACTAAATATTCAGGCCGGGTAGAGGTCAAAGCGGCAAATGGCAGAAGAAATGAACTGTTTGTTTCTATTATACAGTCTAGCTGTTTTGCTGCACTATATCAAGCTGTCTTTATTTCGTATAGCGGATGTTGCATTTGGTAGGATGTCATTGAATTTAGCTAAACCATATAGTATGACGGAAGTGTACTATTGCACTTTACGTAATTTGCTCAACCAAAAAAGTTGCTCATTTGTTTGTTTGTTTGATTTTATTTCTGCATATTAATATATTAACTAGATACATATATATTATTAAAAAAGGCTAATACATATGTAATCATATCATAATATAATCAATGAGATAATTATACTAAAAAAAAACACAGTTGACAAATCATTTCAAAATTAAAAATCGCAGGAGACTGCCATCTTAAGCTAGAGGTTGAACGTGATGGCGGCATCAAGAAAGGAACTTATATGGGCGACCAAACCATGACATATAGTATAATCAGAAACAAAAAATGATCTAACAGCCGCATAATGAGGTAAATCATTTTTTCTTCAGGCATAACATGGTAAAAGGGTGTATATTATGTAATTGTATGTCCTCTGTGAAACATTTTATTTATGTTCTTATTTATGTATGCACATGTGCCAGTGTTTGTGCGAGTGCATATGTTCGAAGCGCTTATTAAATTGTGACTTGTATGCTGATAACAATTTACACTTCATGGCAGCCTTGAAAGAATATATCGTAGTACATGATTAAAACAGTGGTTGGAAGACTTCTCCATAGGTCAGGGCCATAGTGTCGGACAATTTTTTTCGCAATTAGCAATTTGGGGTTTATCAAATGTAAGTTTTGAGAGTTTCATTGCGGATAAGAATGGATTGTGTTGTTAATAACAAACAGGGGGGAGTAGGTTATTTGATATTTGAACATAAAGATTGCAACCTGCACAGGATTGATATAAACGAACTGTTAAAGTTTTCAGCTTCTGAAAAATGAGGATTCTGAATTTGCAAGAAAGGACGATCCGGTACAAATGCGAATAGCCCTTTTTTGCAAAAAATGAATGGGATTTAGGTTTTTCTTCTCAAAACTTGCCCAAACAATATTACAATAATAAACATATGGAAGTTCCATTGTATTAAATAACAAACAAAAAAATTTTGAGTAAAGAATTGTTTCATTTTAGAAAAATGTTAATATGTAATTTAAATGGTCATTCCATGTTAGACACTCACCAATAATCACTCCGATAAACCCTGAGTTGCGCCTTCGTTCTAAGGGCAAGTTATCAATCAATATGTTTATTGTCATATCTGCAGTTATGTCTGCATTGGGGGTGGCTGAAGTGTATAAAATGACTTTTATTAATATTAAGATGTAACTCATTGCACTTAAATCTTGTGGACACTTTTGGTAACTCCAAATTAAAGATATATTTATTAGTGTTTAAATGTTATTATGTGAGCAAAATTATTTTTGTCGTCAGCAAAGATAATGAATGACAAAACAGATGATGCGTTCATTAGATCGTTTGCATACAAAAGAAAAAGAAATGATCCCAGAATGGAGCCATGAGGGACACCTCACCTCATCGGTAAAAGACTAGAGTCCGTAACATCAAATGAAACTTATTGTTGTCTGTTCGACAAGTAGTCTTTAAAGGGGAATGAACCTCTCGACTATGAAGCATTAACATTATATAGAGAGTTAAAAAAAACCTTCCATTTGATATAAAAAAGCATTGATGTAGGCCAAATAATATCGTCTTGCAATTACAATAAAGAGAATCCCAAGGAAGCTGCTATTTTGTCGAAATTTCTCTTTAAAACTTACGGGTTGTGACGTATCGCAAGGAGAACTAGTTGATGTAGCGTGCAGTGCGCGCGTTATATGCAATACACGTCAAACATGGTGTACTGCCAAGTGTTTGGTTGTAATAATTGTTCCTCGAAAACCAAGGCAATATCCTTCTTATCGCTTTCTAGGCCAATATAATCGCAATGAAATATTCAGGCTATAGGTA
Organism: Mesocentrotus franciscanus; assembly: GCA_037976565.1. Classification (NCBI taxonomy): domain Eukaryota; kingdom Metazoa; phylum Echinodermata; class Echinoidea; order Camarodonta; family Strongylocentrotidae; genus Mesocentrotus; species Mesocentrotus franciscanus. The sequence continues at coordinate 8,682,444 of CP137681.1, read as the reverse complement.
GCAGCTCTGAAGGTGGAGAAGTTTCTAGACAAAAAATTCTGAAAAAAAATTACGACAGGAAAAACGTTATGATTTGCAGTGATCATTTTACAGTTTACAGCAGGGAAACATACGTACGCAATAGCGGTCGAATCCATGCGATACGTCACAGAGCGGGCCGTGCGCAAACACAATGGCGACGTACTAACAATCTCAGAGTCGCGAAAGACGAAGGATTTTGAAGAAGAGTTACGTCCTCCCTTTCGCCAAATGTATGATGTTTTATATTTTCAGATAATGTTTTTAATGGCCTACAAACAGAAATTAATATGTAGTTTGATGTTAATTCCCCTTTCAACCAGGATATAGTTTGCCCTTGAATTCCATATGTATCAAGTTTTCGAATCAATATAGCATGGTTGAGCATTTCAAATGCTTTACTGAAAAAATTACTATTACGAGTTTCTTATTTGCCGTAGCACTGGTAATTTTGTCGTATATTTGTACAAGAGCTAAATCTGTAGAGTGGTTTTTCCTATACCCGTATCGGTTTGGATTCAACAATTTGTTTTTATTAAGAAAATCATGTAACCTATTCTAAACTATTATTTCGAGAATATTTTATGTACTACCGAGTATAGATATTGGGCGGTAATTGCTTAGATCATGTGGATTGTTCTTCATAAAGAAAATAATGACTTTCGCTACTTTAAGGAGATCTTGACGTACTCCTGTTGAAGTCGATAACAATAAAATAAACGAACTAATTGGTTACAATGAAGTATATAACTTGTTTAAGAACCGTAGTGCTAACCCTATCATGGCCTTGTGATTTACTGGAGTTTAGTGATGTTGTTACATTATTTACTTTTGTTGAGATTGTTGGGTTACCTTAGAACGATTTACCAAAAGAACCTGTAAGAAAATGTCTACAATTAACATTTGTAGTATCAATTTTTTTCCGCAAGGTGTGGGCATATATATCACTAAAGAATGGATTGAACGAAGAAGCATAATCATTTGTATTGGGTACCTTATTGCTATTTAACGTCAAATCAACGTCCTCCCCCACGATCAGCCATGACAATACGGTATCCCTGTATATTAAATAAAGGGGAAAAACCTGAATGTAGTCATTCAGGAGATTTTCAAAATGTTAAACATGTCTGTTAAGACGTCTAGAATCAATATGAAGGTGTGGTAGGGTGTGTGTAGATGTAGGTATGTATGTATATGTCCGAAGGAAAAAAATGAGGATTCTTACTCAATGTTGCACAAAGTCAGGAAATCATACAAGTCACCTACAAATATTTAAACATAGCAAGCTCAATCAAATTCAATATATTTTTTTTGAACAGCGTACCAGTGAAACAACCGAAGTTCAATATTCAATATGTAACCAAAAATAGGTTTCCAATAATAACACACATGCTATTATGAGCAAAATGTAATATATAGGCTGTTAACCATTTTACTTGCCACATGTATACATGATCATACAAATTGTAAGATGGTAGGCCTACTTTGATAGAGCTTCTTTACTCGACGTGGCACCAAATCCACAACCATACAACCAACCTGCAAGCCCAAATTAAACTCAATAACTTGCTAAAAAGTATGTGAATTAGAATAACATTTATGAAATGGCTCTTCAACAATCGACGTGGAACCACATCAGGCAAATCATTCGGATTACATACAAATATGATTTATATGATATGATATATTAAATACCAAATATTAAAAATAGCACATGGAATTATAAAGATTTTACAATTAATTCATTAGTTTATTTATCAAGTTATCAGTATATAGATATGAAAATCATTGATTTCCACCCATACGAAAATAAATGTTCCTTTGGCTCATAGTAGAATCCAAAGTTTTGCAGATTAGTTTAATTTCAAATTAATACTTAAAAGTAGATTTAAAAAAAAGAGAAGAAAAAAATGTTAAATAATTGTGATTTTTCAATGTGCAATAAGACAAATTACAAAACATTACAAATAAGACATATTACAAAAATGTTTTGAAAGGTAAGATAAACGATAACAAATATACATTTCATCCAAAAAAGTTTCAAATCCGTTATAGATTTAATAAGTTTAACATATTTGTCTTGTTTAAACATTTACATTTGGATAAAGTTACTTTTGAAATAAACCATCCAAATAGTATTGCTATCAACTTCTTAAGTTTTGCATTGCATTTTAAATGTTAACAGTTTTTTAAACTTTAAAAAGACACCGTCGAATCATTTATCAATAATGCAATATCCCTGCCATGTATAGCAGAAAGAAGTGATAAATTACAATGGAAAATTGTAAATAAAGCTGTTCGTTAGATATAAAAGGCAAACAGGGATTTAGTGCCTTTTGGAAGGAATCTACAAGACGAGAGAACGACTTTAAGTTTTAGTAACTCGGCTAATAATAGTTGATTTTACATGGTCATTCATCGGCATTAATGCATTACCATCTTTAAGTTCATGAGCATATATATTAAGAGGTTTTGTATATATATAATATATATATAAATGCAAAAACTAATTTATATATATTTATATGTATGATGTTAATTTAATAACTTGTTATTAATTTTCGGAAGAAATCTTTCTTCTCTAGGTGAAGAATGAAATAATGCCGTCAAGAGTAAACAATGGCTGCATTTACACTGCAAGCAAACATCTTCGATTTTTTTCTCACATTCCGGTCTTTCGTCAATAACATTGCCTCAGATTCTGAAACAAAATCCTGGATTTAGCTCAGGCATGCTGCAATCATAATTATAAACCTTTAGGCCAGTCAGGAATCCCATGACTTTTACAAGCCGATCGCCTGTCTGATTATCAAGATATTTATGATTGGAAATCGAAATTTCATTTTTCGTTTTCCTAACGGTTTTTTTTAGCACTACAGTTTATTGGGGCAAAAGAATATGGTAAAACCGGTCACTCAAAGATTTTCACTTTTTTGAGGCACTTATGATCATTTTAAAGCGCAATTTGTTTAGGGCTTCAATATTACACCATATCACAGACACTGAAGACACGTAGGGCCATGCATCTCAGATTTAACATTGTTAAACGATGCCTTTAAAGGTATAGACACTGCAAGCAAACATCTTCGATTTTTTTCTTCACATTCCGGTCTTTCGTCAATACCATTGCCTCAGATTCTGAAACAAAATCCTGGATTTAGCTCATGCTGCAATCATAATTATAAACCTTTAGGCCAGTCAGGAATCCCATGACTTTTACAAGCCGATCGCCTGTCTGATTATCAAGATATTTTTGATTGAAAATCGAAATTTCATTTTTCGTTTTCCTAACGTTTTTTTTTAGCACTACAGTTTATTGGGGCAAAAGAATATGTTAAAACCGGTCACTCAAAGATTTTCATCTTTTTGAGGCACTTCATGATCATTTTGAAGCGCAATTTGTTTAGGGCTTCAATATTACACCATATCACAGACACTGAAAACACGTAGGGCCATGCATCTCAGATTTAACATTGTTAAACGATGCCTTTAAAGGTATAGACACTGCAAGCAAACATCTTCGATTTTTTTCTTCACATTCCGGTCTTTCGTCAATACCATTGCCTCAGATTTTGAAACAAAATCCTGGATTTAGCTCATGCTGCAATCATAATTATAAACCTTTAGGCCAGTCAGGAATCCCATGACTTTTACAAGCCGATCGCCTGTCTGATTATCAAGATATTTATGATTGGAAATCGAAATGTCATTTTTCGTTTTCCTAACGGTTTTTTTAACACTACAGTTTATTGGGGCAAATGAGTATGGTAAAACCGGTCACTCAAAGATTTGTACTTTTTTTGAGGCAGTTCATGATCATTTTGAAGCGCAATTTGTTTAGGGCTTCAATATTACACCATATCACAGACACTGAAAACACGTAGGGCCATGCATCTCAGATTTAACATTGTTAAACGATGCCTTTAAAGGTATAGATCAGTTTTGGAAACGCCCCCTCTCCAAAAATGAAATGGAAGCTCTCATTACCAATCATGTGAAAGAATATGTTTTGAATAATACGTGATGATACAAATTTTGCCGGGAAACCGCCGACTAATTGATATATTTGGTAAATTATTATATCTATTTGGACCTGATAGATATCGTGCACGTGTCGCGTAGTCCCATATACATCTTTCTTTGTAGAGTGCTTGTAACTTTACCAAGACTTGGCCAAATTTCTTATCATTTTGATGATTCCAGAACCTTGCAGTACACACCAATACTTATATGCTAGATGATCAACCTTTTTCTGATCGATTCCACAACGTTTCAATCGCATGACCAGAACTGGTCTTTATCTTTAATAGAAGTTGTTGCAATTAGAAGGAGAGACTAGTTGTCTGATATAGTACCCAATGTATTACAAGTTGTTCGTCAAAATACTATATTCAGCCCTTAGAAAATATTATAACATAGGTGTATTAGATGACCACGTGCTAGTCCATGACTTGTGATTTCATATTGGACACATTTAAATCAGTGTAAATCTTTAAACACACGCGATAAGTTGTGAGTAGTAATTGTGTTTAATCTTACGTATGACTATAACATATACATCATTTTTGTATTATGATACAGGTAAAATATATTTTGATTTGCCAAATATAAGGATGGTACAATATAAATGCTTTTATTACTAAAGTGCGTATGTGAAGATATCACTTAGAAAATAATGAAATATTGTAAACTCTTGAATCATTATAAAGGGGTATTTGTGAATGTAACTGATTTTTGGATTTGTTTTGGTATATTTATTATGACTACTTAGTACATCAGATTGTGCACTGTTTATGTAACTTGTTAAGCGATTCTTATGTAATGCATACTGTAGAATGTTGGGTATAAGGTATAATTATATATTGAACAAATCGCTGTATTCAGTTAAATATGTTATATTTATATTTATATCAAGTTTTGCATGGTGTTTGGGATTTGTATAGCTGCACTGTAACATGAACTGAGGGACAAGCCGAAACCATTGGTCTAGGTCTATATAGCGACAGGGGCTGACGTCAGACAGACGAATCGTCGTCACATACTCCAGAAGCAAGAGATACTCAAACTATACTTCCACGGTTAGTTACATTTGCTGAGCAACTTCTAGTTTCATAGAATGTTGGCTACTCACAAAGGAAAACTTTGGCAACTTAACCAAAAAATATAATAGGCATATTTAAATCATCAGGGAACGCTTTGTTCCCTCTTTCCGCAAGGTGGATCAGGGCGGATCAACAATTACACACACACACACACACACACGCACACCATAAAACACATATACATACCCACATGCGCACAGACAAACACAGTCGCATACTCACACACAAAGAACTATCTTTAACTTTTTCCTCATCCCTCTCTATATATAGCCGTCTTCTTTATCATTTGTAATGACAAGTCACTTTATAAACTCTGACACAATCCGAATTATTTGTCTACCTCTTCCACGCTTACCAACCACATTCCTTACAAATATGTCTCCGAGCATATATTATTAAAATGTGCTTCATCTAGTCTTTATTTTGTTTCCATTTGTTAACAAAAATATGTTTTAAAGGTTTCTTTGTTCATGTATTGGATACCGTACATATTCAGTGGTGACCCTGTCCCTCCAGATTATTTCGTTTATGCCCATCCACTTGTGCCGTAGCTACATGGGGGTGGGACGTGCCCCATGTCGAATGGCAATAAGCAAAGAAGTGAGAGGGAGGGGTGAGATGAAGAAAAAAATAAGAAGAACATGAGACAATATAATGAGACAGATTGATCGAAAATGCTCTTCCAATATTATATGACTATTTTAATCAGTATCGTGTGGACAACATGATAAGTCTTTAATGATATCTGCCGTAAGAGGTACATTAAACGATCATCGGAATATGATTTGGTATAATCTATCTCCGTCGTTGATGTAGTGTACAGCAGATCAGGAAACTAAATAAAGATAAGAGAGAAAAAAGATGACATGCGGGAAAATAGATAGAGACAGTACGTATGACTGTTTCACTTTAACATGCAGCTTTTCCCACTCAAAGGGCAAGGGGTATAGCCTCTCCCGGTCTAGTAAATCTGCCCCCTCAAATTTTGATCATGTCGTACAGCATTTTTCAACCAGGGTGCCGCAAGAGAATTTTAGTTATATTAAAAATTTTGGAATAACGTCAACTTCATAGAAACAAAGTATTAGTAGCCGCAAGAAGCACAAATATATATTATTTTGGGTATTTTTAATGGGGAAATACACTGTCAGAGATAGTAAAGTGTCCATCTCATCGCTGGGTTCGCTCGCTTGCAACATTTAAAAACGGGATATTTTTAAGCACCGAGGTTCATGAAAATCCCGATATGAAGATATGACGATATCCAGGCACCTCGTTGCTCGCATATCCTCATGATTCGGGCAGCATGGCTCCCGAATACAACCTTATTTATTGGATTATATATCGCTTTAGATTCTCACAAACTTCATAAATTAGGATGATTCCTGGCAACGAGATGACCAATATTTATCCAGTGTATGTTGATGACTAAATAACATTCTTTGTCATTATCAAGGTGTTATTATCGGGGCTCGATCTCTGCGCTCGCTCACAATATTTGAGATCCAGAAAATATTTTGTTTGCCAAGAGGCCTTAACGGCCCCACGCGAAAAGGAGCCCGTACGTCTATGTGTACGAGGGCTGGAAAACAAATCCAAAATTGATGAATTTAGGATTGGGGTTTAGCGAAACTTGTCAACTCCTATAAGGGTGCCTTGACTAAAGAAAGGTTGAAACGGTGACCTAGTAGACAAAGGACTCATGACCCCCTCAAATTATAGAGCCCACTCTACGCTAGTGCTCTCCACAGCCACATTTCCAAACTGTCAATCAACTTTTCCTCTACTGTCTAAGCTTCAGAGCAATATAATAATATACTTCAAACCAGGCATTCGACAAGTTTATTTCAAAGAACTTCGCATGTAGAGCGAAAATCACATATCTTTGGAATGATGGCCGGTCGTCCAACCCAAAGAAATGCCCCTTAGATGTCAGGCAAGAAGATGATGACACTGATCCGTTAATGCTACAGGCTCAACAGAAAACTGAGGAACGACTTCAGCAGGTATACCATCAGGTTCACCCGACGTTCGGATTGGTCTATGTAAACCGCGCATGGAGATTTCTCAGGATAGACATGATAGAGGTGGGCCGAGGATTTCAGGGTTCAAAGGAGAGAAGGGGGGGGGGAGACACATGGTCAGTCAGAAGAGAGAGAGAGAGAGAGAGAGAAGGAGAAAGAGAGGATGAGGAAATGCAAATAAGATACAGGATAGCAAATTAACTAAAACATGACCTTACCAATAATTAGATATTCGTCACTTTTTCTCCTATATATATTAGTTAAATAATCAAGTCAAATTTGGAAAATGCCTGGAAAATCAAATGTAATTGCTTCGACCCTGATCTTCCATTTACTTGTTTCTGAAATGTCCGCCCTACGCATGTAACACTAAATGCGACAGTAGAATCACAACTTACATGAACCTCACTCCAGAAGATGCAGAGGGGCAAATACTTTTATTGTACTCCATACCCATTCTCAAAGTAAATCGAGGTTCAAGAACAATTCCTAATAAAATTACATTACCTCACGCAAGGGAAATATAATCAATATTCAGGCCAGGTAGAGGTCCAACTGGCAAGTGACAATTATGTTAAATGTTGTATTGACATTGGCATGACCACCTTATAAAGAATCGAATGTCTCAACATAAATAAGGTCCTGAAATTTCGTGAGTTAAAACATATAAAGGGGCAATGCATACAGTATGACGAACGTGTACGATTGCGCTTACGGGGTTGCGCACCACCGAAGCTGCAGGTTTGATACATATGATGATAAATACCAAGCATACGTCGGATGTAACAAATCAGGTGATTATTTTCAAATAAATGTTTGCAAATTATAGGGATATCGAAAGGACGAAACAATGGTGAGTCAAAATTAAAATATTCAATTTACGCCTTTTCACACCAAATTTTCTAAGTTGAGGTATAATTCCACCGAATTTTTAAGCCAGAATTTATATGTAAGCGGGCTTAAATTTGAACCAATTTGAAATTTGAACCACTGCCAAGTGTTCCTTAGTCGCCAAAGAGCAGGTCAGAGCTTGTGTGTCCTTTCAAGATATCGCGGTAAGCGGTATTTGGAACAATAAAGGTAACCGAATAAAGAGAAGTATTATGTATAATATTTTGAACGATGGTGGATTAAAAATGACGCATATAGAGAGTTTTTGTAAAGCCCTAAAAATTGCATGGGTAAAAAGAGTTTTGGACGAACAAAATGACGGTCATTGGAAAAAGTTGTTTTATGCCAATAGTAAACAAATAGGCGGCATGTATATATTGTTATGTAATTTTGTGGGAAGTGATTTGAATTATAGCGGCATAAATGGATTTTGGAAAGATGTTCTTTCTGCTTGGTCACATTACAGGTACTACAACCCCGTGAAATTTAAAGACATTTTGAATCAATCGCTATGGAACAACTCTCATATTAAAATAGATGGAAAAATAGTTATGTATAAAAACTGGTTTGATAAAGGAATTTTGTTTGTAAAAGATATAATAAAAATAGATGGATCATTTAAACCTTTTTTGGAATTACAGGAATCTTCACTGTTGAATCAAGGAAGTTATTTAGAATATTTTGCATTGCTATTTGGTATGAAAAAAGAATGGAAAAGAATATTGAAAATATGTGATTTAGAACAAGAACGAGAAGAAGATGGATATACGAAATTTATTAGATTAAAAAAAGTAACCAAACCCTGTTATGAAAAAATAGTATCTACATTTTGTTCCAATTTATTGAAAACGAATCAGTGTGAAAAATGGTCATATGACTTAAATGTAAATTTGAGAGATTTAATTCAATGGCAGAATAGATTTAAAATTATATATTGGGTAACGCTAGACACAAATATTCGTGTATTTCAATTTAAATTCATCCACCGTCGTTTGGCGACGAATGATTATTTATATAAAATCGGTATACACAACTCTCCAGTCTGTAATTTCTGTAAAGAAGAACCACAAAGTTTATTGCATTTGTTTTGTACATGTTCTATAATTCAACAATTTTGGTCTGATATAAATGCTTGGTTATTAAGAAAAAATGTATACACTCAACAATTGTCATACCTAGATATTTGTTTTGGTTTTGGCGAAAAAACTCACCATCTTATAAATACAATTATATTTTATGCAAAATATTTTATTTATAAAACAAAGTATGAAGAAAAAATCTTTCATTTTTACGTTTAACAAAAGAACTAGATTTTCTTCAACACGTAGAATATATAATTGCATTCAAAAAAGGAAAACAGAACACACACAAACAAAAGTGGAGACCTCTAATTTGATTTGATATTTAATTAATTCTTTTACATGTTCATTTGTTTACTTTGAATTGTATTGTATTTGTTATGCAGATCGAATGTTATAATGAACAACGATTGTTAATATTTTTTATTTGAAGCAATAACAAAATATTAAAAAAAAAAATATCGCGGTAAAGAAATATTTTTTCTGGTATTTTCAAATACCTTTACAACCACGTGACCTTTAATCTTTGACCCCTTCAACCGAAAATCCAAGTTGCATTAAAATCCGTTTCATGATTCTCAACTCATCGCGGTAACGAAAAGTGAGATAGAAGGATGGACGGACGGAAAACCCGAACAAATAATGCCCGAGGAAACACCTTCGGTGAATGAGGCAAAATAAGGTAAAATAACAGAAAAAAAGGTAAAATACAATTTCATGAAACATAATACAACAAAATAACATAAATGTAAGTTTGCTCATTCAATTAATACCTATCACGTTTTTGCATGAAGCTAAAGTACAATCAAAGTTAATTTGAATAATTCCCTAAGACCCTGTGTCCTTAAATACCTATCTTAGTTTGAAACTCTTTTTATTGAAACAATGTTTATTCCGGAAGACCTACATTTTATAAATACACCACAATGAGACAGTCATTACAGCGTCTATTTCTCTGCCAGTATCAATCTTAGGTAAACAAAACATACCCATGCAAGAATCCATATTATTTTCCCCTTCTATTCAAGTTCAATAAATACATGAACTTTGTTGTCTTTTACGTGACACTGGGTGAAGTATCTGTCGTCTACTAATCCTAAGTTGTACAAATTATTGCCGACAGGTATTTTATTGTACAGCAATTGGAAATTGAACGATGTTACCTTCTACATGTCAAATTTCTTTTGAATTCGGAATACCAACCAGTGTCTTTTTGTAGTATATTTTCCGACAAAAGACAGAAACTGTTGGGAAACTTCTGTTTAAAAGATATCAGAATGTAGAAACGTCGAAAACACTCTTCCGAATCTAAAATAAGGAATTTCAAGAGAGTGAATATGATCTACTGGTTAAGAGTCTCTATCTGTAATTTCATTGAACTATATCTTTGGAATAGCTTTCTTCTGCTTATTATTAGCACATATAAAATATTGCATGTTTCAAGGCGTACTAACAGGTCGTTAACTCTCATCATGCCACAGGGCTAATCCCCATTGTGTCAAGCCCCAAATCCCCCCGTGCCAAGTTTATTTTGAGATAATCTGATTAACGCGATGGTTCTATGAATAGCGCGTGCGAAACACACAGCACAGTACAATGAGCATGAACAATAACTGCTATTACGAATGCGTGGAAGCATGCACAAAGCACTATAACGGTAGACTGCATGTATGCACAAAGCACTATAACGGTAGCGTGCATGCAGCCTTATGGCAGGATATGAGTTAACGGACGAAAATGTCTTTCTTCACAGAGGTCTTTCAGAAAAATAATGCCACAATTAAAACAATTTAGTAAAACAAAGAATTCGTAATCAAAACAAGAGAGCGTTCATTTGGGCCTCCACATGCCTCCACCTGCACATTACATAATAATAATAATAATAATATTATTATTACACTTATAAAGCGCCCTTTCATCAGATACAAAGCGCATAAACAATATATACAAACCTACAAAGAGCGATATAAACATAATCATACAAAGCTTAGATTATTTAACAACAAAGAGGAATATTACAACAAATTAGAAAAGATGTGTTTTAAGACACCTCTTGGAAGCTGTGGGAGTATGGCAATTCCTTTTAACAGGGGAAAATGAGTTCCAGGTTTTGGGACAATAACTGAAAAAGCCCTATCAACTATCTCTTTACTAGTTCGATAAGCGTATTAATACTTATTCTACAACAACATTCCATTGCTCTGTCACCAAAGGTATTTGTTGCTCTAGGATTGATGTTGAGAAGGTGTTTTGAAGTTGACCGTAGACGACTTGGTGGGATCTAAGCTATGAGCACTTCAATGCCATGGAGAGCTTAGAAGATGGTGATGGTGACTTTGTAGTGGATACGGTACTGTCGTGGTAACCCCCAGTGAGAACCGGTGTTATGCTCTGGAGACAAATTTCAAGATTTTTAATCTTTTGATCCCTTGTTGTTACATTGTGATATGTAATTATGTGTCAACTGCCAACATGATTGTTGAAAAACCATAGGCAATGATGATTTCCTTCACAGGAGCAGTGTAAGCATATAACCCAAACCTGGCCGATCGCCGATCCTTGTGACACGCCCCACAAAATAGGTCGTGGATCACATGATACATTTTTGATCAGCACACATTCCCCGATCGCTTTTCCTGATGTATATCATAGCTTTTGATTATACGGTTATACGGTGTTGTGGGGCCTTTTATTTGGCAAAGAGATTTGTTTTTTCTAATTATAACTGGTTTTTGGGACGAACCCCCGGAATTTCCCTGTGACTCTGCCTCGCTGAATTATATGAAAGGTCATACTCTTTTGGGAAGAACATTTTTGCAGCTCATGTCCCAAGTAATATCTGCGTACGTCATATCATTAGTGTGCCGTAAAATTCATTGATTCAATGAATTTTACGGCACACTCTAGTTTGTACAATTAAAAAGAATCATACGAGGGCGCGTAACTGCCGAGGGAAATTTGCCTCTTTTGAATAGTCTAAAACACTGTAAACGTGGCACTCTCGAACACCTGAGTTTTTTTAAATATTTTGCAGCCTGTACCCGTCATTTGCTACACAGCTTGTTTAAGACTGATAAAAAAGATTCCGCTTGGAAGTATCCCCTGAAATTATTTGTGGTGGGGCTTGTCCGCACCGTCCTGGGACAGAATATTCTTGACCAAAATGACAACCAGAACAAAAGACTCATAGAAAGATTACATTGGAGTGAATAGATGTGAACATGAAAGAAAATCAAGAAAATAAAAGTTATTAAGCTGTATATAGATACATCGATCGTTTAGGATATACAACATTTTAAGATAAGATTCATTTTCGTTTCATTGGGGCCCGGTACCAATGAACTGGAAGAGTTTTTACCATAGAATGAACTATGCTCTCGTTCAGCGATGATACGATGACTAAAATGCAAGCTAGCAGCGTTTCAACCCCGTCCCGACTGATGTTTTCTGAAGCCTCTGATCCTTCTGTAGTCCTTGGACATGGACACGGGTCCCATGCCTTACCTAGGCACGAACCCATGAATAAATATCGAAAACGCAATCATTAACCCAATTCACGTTAACATAATTCAAGTAAAGTATATGAGTACTCCGACATACACATTTCATGAATTTGGATTAACATTCGATATCTCGAAATCTGCCTTTAAATGCAACAAAGTTACATCTTATCATTGACGTATTTTTTACGAAGTGTTATACAGGAAATATATAGGCATATATTTCGCTATCAAATTTCACATTGATAAATGTAGGATTTATTCCATATATATACCATGTAACTTAGGAATTTAAAGTCCCGATGCTTTAACAGTGTCGTAGTAGCAAGTAATGTTGGAATATAATAATACCAAAGAAAAGAAAAAAAAACGAAGATACTTGTTCCCATCACAACTGCAAATTGGCAAAATAACAGAAAAATGATAAAATTCTCTCTCACAGAGAATGTAAAAGTTCGGAAAGCGGGCGTTGCCTGTAAAATTATCCATATCAAAACAACGGTATTCGAAATCTCATGGTAGAATAAATTAGAGCCATCTCTGAACTTGTAATCGTCTTCAATTTAAACCATGACAGCAACGCGTAACAATAAAGTTATAACAACTGTGTAAAACGGTAATACAATTTCCTCAAATGCAAGGATCAAATATTCAATGTCTTCAATCATATACATGTATTTGTACGTTGACTCCTTTGTCACAATAAAGCACTGCTTAGTGTCACACAAAGGCGTTCAAAAATTGCCCATGCCGAAGTTGGTTAGCTCCATACTAGGCTAGGAAAGATATTACATTTTTTAGGTAAACGTCAAACAAATTGCAATAAAATTTTTGCCACTGCAATGCATTTTAGTAAGGAACCCAAAATGACATACTAAAAGTCCCAAAAAATCCAAGTAGTGGAAGTGTCCCTAATTTGCATAAATCCAATATGGCCGCTATTTCGAGGATTTTCACATAGATTTTGTCATATTTTTCAACTTGTATAGGCTGTTGTGGCACTAAAGGAGTAGGAAAAGTGATCTGCTGTACATTTTGTATCAACTAAAATACCCATATACTACAGGTACATCACACACATGAAACAAATTCCCGCACACCCACACCCACACAATCCAACATGTGATTTATGCTCAATTTATCACCTTAGCAGATGATTTTATTTCATTATGCGCTAGACAAATATCATGTCATTTTAATTATATTGAAATAACTAAAACAAAAATATTCAGAAAAACTGGCCCTTACGAGTATCCGTTCAAACACAAGAGCTGTTGGTAGTGCTATGTAGGGGTACAGCCTGTACCTTACATTATCCTCATGGTAATTGGAATTAGAAGTTGTTCTCAGTGCAACAGTTTACTTAATTTTAGAGAGGTGACAAACGGAAGCAAACATTGTATGCTAATGGCTCATCACAGTACAAGTATCCATATTACTGCGGTATTGTGCTCTCTAGCTAGTCACTATTTTTTGTCAAATATTCAACTAAGTTAGACCTGTAAGCTTTTATTGTGTAATATCCATGATGCCTAATTCATAGTCATTCATTGTAAAACTTTAAAGTAGAACACCCAATAATAGTTTCATTATAATATCGATTGAAAGCTCATAATGTGCAGAAAACAATACATTTTTTTAAATTATGATATCAGAACCCACTAAGGCACAATAACTAATCAAAGTTTGTCACTACACCCCCACTTCATCTAAACTCATTCAGAGGTCAAATTAAGCCTGTAATTCATGACGCCACAGAATGTACACCTTTCTTGATCGCCGATCTATGCAGTGCTACAAAAGGCAAGCCTACACATGAGCCTAGCTACATCAATAGGAAGGGGGATTTAGTTGTTGATGTGGTACTGGTTGTGCTTTTACTGTAGTTGTAGTAGGGATATGCATAAAAAGAAATGATACTTGGTCCAAAAATGTGTCTGGAAGACTTACATCTGTCAACGATCTTCCCGCAGTTGATGCAGTATACCATAAACAATGCATGGTGAACTTTAAAACTAAAAAACAAATACCAATGGTATACACTGTGAGCACAAGCACTTCCAGAAAGGGTAAAATGGCCGACCTAAAGATGAGGTGAAATTGACAGCATTCTTAAAAGCAGTTAAGTTCCTCGAGGAAAATGATGAGGAACAAACAACAGTAGTTGATTTTGTTCTAAGATGCAAGAGTATTTTCTGGATACAGATCATGATGCCTACATGCAGTGGGGTATACATGAAAAAGAAAATACAGGGGCACTTCGGTGAGAGGATTGTATAACTGAACTGAACGGAAAGCATGGTGTAGTTACATTTCGTAGCACAGTTAGTGCTATTCTGTATGAATTCCACAAGCAGTCAAAGAACAACACACCAAAGCAGGAGAAACGAGGATCATAAACACTGCTGCCTCACCGTATAAAGAATGACGTCAAGTTATTAAAAGAAAATTGCAAGTGACGCGTTTACCCAACTCCTGCTGAAATGTCGTCTACCACTGCTGTACTTGCATTTCTCACAGATTCCCTGCAACTGCTATTGAGGAACATTTTTTGGCCAAAAGGTAGATTGTGATGGATCAATAACTTTCCACAGATGGGAACATTGCAACAAAACCCCAGGGATAAAGTACTGTAAGCCTGTACCTAGATAAACGGTATCCGCTGAGGACTTTGCTGATGTTGGACGTATCGACATTGAATACTTCAAGGCATCTACAATTACTGTACAACCTCTGGTTTACCAGCCGATTGTGAATCGGGGACCAGAAGATCCAACATTTGACCTTGATGTGTTGGTGAAGACATCTTTACTACTTCATAGGTCCTGAACGATACAGATAATAAAAACAACGGCAAGTACCCTGATCAGTTATCTTTTTTGTTTCTCCCCATGATTGACAGTGATCCATCCTGTGTTTACTACACTCTGCGTTTTGTTTGTGCCCATGCTAAACAGTATAATACTATACACCTGTTATGACTTTTGATCAGCTGCTATGGTGGAAGGCACTCACAATAATCATGAGCCAGCCAAGTGACAGTGACTTGAAGCAGATCATTCTGCAGGGCATTTGATGACGGGCTCAGGACTCCAGTAACTTCTTGAAGTAGTGTATGCCATATATGCTGGGTGGAAAGGCAATTTCTAGAGCTGCATATGTGCTAGGCCATTTACTCGTTGATGCTGCTCTAAATACCATGCTGATAGCAGACTTGTATAATGTACAACTGCCAACGAGTATACAAACAACCTCCGGAAGATCCTATAGTGATCACTATAGGAATTTCCAGAGGTTGTTCAGCACCCAGGTGTTCCATGTGGAGTAGCTAATTTCGGGGAGCAGCCCACTTAAGTCCCCTCTCGAACAACAACCAACGGACAGCTTATGTCAACTTCGGGACAGTGTGACGCGGGCATTAGCGGAGTCGAAAAATACTTTCATTACTTCCAAGGACAATTATTTCAAAAGATGACCCCTCTATTGCTTAAAACCAGGTACTGTAGTATAACCACTTTATTGCATTACGAGCAAAAATTATAAAAAGTCCCTATTTTTGCGAAATTTGACTTATGCTATATCAGTCGCAGGTTCCTCCTCGAAATATCGTACACTTCCCTTTTTTTATTTGGTTCTGAAAAATGAGAAAAACAAACACAAAACAAACAAAATGTTTTTACCGAATCCGCAAATATCCGCGAAATTTCACCACATTATAATTATCATGCAAACACAAAGTCATTAATAAGTGACTCCACAACTGGATTGGGGGTGTTTCATATCAGGCTAGGGTTGTCTATTATGCAGGCGTCACACTGTCCCGAAGTTAACATAAGATGGACACACGATGAAGGAAAATTCCAAATTCGGCTCTGATCGTAAACACATCGGGCCATATCGGGGCATTCGTGAGGGCATCTGAAGCAATCGTATAACCGCCGGTGGATTTTTCAGGCTCCGGCAGCAACTTCGTGAGCGATGGCGAAATCTTTGGCAAGCCAAAGAATTGCCCGAAGAACTTACGAAGGTTCCCTTTCGTGTTGAATTCGTGTGTCCATGTTGCCCTTCGTTAGGCCATCGTGAGGGCATCTTGTCAAATCGTGTCATCTTCGTAATTACTTTGTGTGATCATCGGTGCCATCGGGCATTTTCGCCTCACGAAGACAATACGAAGGAAACAAGAAGCTGCTCGATCGTCTGGGGAATGCAACACGACTACGTGAAGCCCTCGCAATGCCGTCGTGTAGCCATCGTATTATAGTACGATGACATCGAGATGGGAACACGGTGTCGGCGAAGAAAGCCGAATTTGAGTTTTTTTCTCCAGAAAGTGCCCTTTTTTGTTGGTGCCCCCCCCCCACTTTGGAAGTCGCTCCGCAGCCCCTAATCAGAGCATCAATAATCTCCGATCAGCAATTGAATTTCCCACGGTCGGCCGAAGGTTTTATACCATCGGGAGGTCACCGCCTTCGTGATCTAGTTCGAACGCATCGTACTCACAATACAACGTCGTGTAGCCATCGTGTGGCCTTCGTGTGGCCTGCGGGTGAACTACTTAATAAAAATTCACATCTTCGTGTTGCCTTCGTGTGTGGTTCGGGTGCCATTGTGTGACCTTCTGTATCCATCGTACTTGCCTTGGCTGTTGATTGGCTTTTGACCAAGTTCGGGGCCATCTTCGTGCGAAATTCAAAATTAGATATTCGTGTGGCCATCTTATGTCAACTTCGGGACAGTGTGACGCCTGCATTAACGATACACAGGAGATGAAAGTTCTTTTGAATAGGTCTGTGTACCTCTTCCGTGGTGCTCCTCTATCACGGACAGCAGTAGTCAGTTCACCGAACAGTACAACATTTGGTAGGATGTGATCCTCCATCTTGGATGTCCTGCTCGTCGCATCGGTGTTTAAAGCAACACTGCATATATTTTGATAGATTAACAAATTATTATCTATACTGATGAAACAACCATACCCCATTTTTCATGTATATTCTGTGACCAAATTTGGATGCATTATTACAAGGAGGGGTGGATTGTTTTGGAATATATTTTTATCTTACAATTCTTCGTGAAATTAAAATGACAGGGCCCACAGCAAGAGCCGAAAAATAGTAATGTAACAAAGAAGGGGTAAATGAGACAGGAAAGTTGTTACTATTGCTGTTGATGTTGTTGTTGTTATTATTATTGTAGTCATAATCATCATCAATCTCATCCTCATTATCATTTATATTACTACTACTAGTACTAATGCTTCAAGTACTACTACTACTATTACTGTTCTACTGTTACTGCTGCTTTCGGTTAGAGTAGTCTATTCGGTGATTATGTTTTGACTGAACAAGAGTATACTTCGAACATTTGTTGTCAGCTATTGTTCAGGTTTGTTTAAAGGAAGATGAATGTTTCCATTGTAGGATATGGCGGACGTGTACTATTGAGTTTACGACGGTTCAGATTGTAGTCACGAAGGTTTTATTGGGGGGGTCAAAAGTATTTATGGGATACTACTACACGTTGAGACGACCCAAAGCACCTTTTATGGTGTATGAAAATTAACTTATTAAAACAAAATTATTAAAGGTAATACAAAGGTTGGTAATATTTCAACAGGATTATGGTGCTCCCGATAAATTTCAAATAGCCCATGATTTTCTCACTTTCAGTACACTGTGTATCGTACTAGATGTTGGTCAAAAATGTCAACAGCAATACACAACTAACATTAAATGCACTTGTATGAGTAGGTAAACCTTTTTTTGTTATAAAGCTGTTCAAAACTTAAGTGAACTTATTTGCCACTTATGTGACATAACATACCAACCAATGAACAGTTGATTTGTTTTCCTTCTTTAAAAACTGTGTGTTATACTAAAATATGGCAGCTTTGATTTCGTAGAACTTTACTGATGGACTTCATTCAGGATATAAACCCAAAACAAATTTCTACGGTACAAAGAACCAATATAACTTATTTCCAATTTCTTCCACCGCCCTACGAACCCTCTAATTTTTTTCTACCCTACGAATGTTATTGAAATACTAGAATAACTCGTTCTCTAAAATCAATCAATTCAGAGGCAATATTAAAATTTCTCTGGCTCATATATCAAATCTTTCATTATCAACAGGAATTTGTCCTTGTAACATAAAACTTGCATAATTTATCGCAATATACAAAATGGTGATGCAACATTGTTAAACATGAAATTACCGATCAATTGTTTTACTCTCGAGTATATCAAAAGTCACAGAACTCAGTGTATCTAAAAGACTCTATGAATACTTTGTATATAGTATATTGATCCTCTTTATTCAGTAATACTTAGTTTTCACAATGTACATTAAATTAAAATAAAATAACAATAAAGATGGGACACAAAAACCCAGGTCCTCTGTGTTGTTAAAAAACATTACTGCTTAACCACACAGTAGGCAGGGTGTAACGAAAGAAATAACATTTTACGAACGTAACACAAGAGCTCAATAAAGACTAGAAATGCAATCGTGTCAGAACGATATGCGTGCAATGACGCCATGTTTTTTACGTGTCAAACGAAAGAGCATCTTTTGGACTAGTTATGCAGAGTATGAAATAGCATTTAATGTCATGCTTGACATATTTTAAAAATCCGGCTTCGAGATGCTTTGCATTTGGCCACTTGGAATGTGCCTGTAAAATTTCAAGAAAAATAAAGTTCTGGGGGCCAAAAGCGTGAACCCGATTTGCCCTATAGACAATGCGTGTAATGCATGGGCGGAAAACGTACAGGATCTGTACAGACCGGACTTAATTTTTTTTGTTCTCTCTCTCTTTATGTCTCTTTATAGGCCGTATTTGGTATCATTGGAAATAATTTTCATGGTTGTTATTGTAAACCACTCTCTTTTTTATATGATAATCCTATCGAAACAGGTGATGTAAAATAGACTTATATGACAAAATGGCGACTAAAATGTCATGCTTGACCGATTTTAAAAATCTGGCTTCAAGAAGCAACAAGAAGCAACACGCTTGCAAAATTTCAAGGAAATAAAGGGACGGTAGGGGGGCGAAAAGCAGTCTGAAAAAATGACGTCATAGCCGATACGTGTTAAACTCAGCAGAATTCGTATAGTGACCCTTGTTCAAATGCGATTTACTCGAAATTTTCTGTGTGAACATATACAATACTTGGTATCATTCGAAAGGGCACTTCATTGCGGTCAGTTTAACACCATTGTTATCTGCGCGCAATGTATTACGCGCGTTTAACGAGCTGTTATGTAATGTATACTAAATTCATCATTTTGGGCGATAACTTTGCGCTGACGTCATTGAATTTTACCAAACTTTGCAGACAGTTGTCACGTGTATGGATACATATGTCTGCCAAGTTTCATTGATGTAGATATAAAGATCGCCATTTTAGAACAAGTTGAAGTTATTTCGGAATTTTCT
Source organism: Mesocentrotus franciscanus (assembly GCA_037976565.1). NCBI lineage: Eukaryota > Metazoa > Echinodermata > Echinoidea > Camarodonta > Strongylocentrotidae > Mesocentrotus > Mesocentrotus franciscanus. The sequence goes on along the minus strand of CP137681.1, from coordinate 8,662,386 downwards.
TGAAAATGGCGAATTTGGAGGGCAATTTTCTCAAATTTGGTCAGCGTTAGGGTATATAATTTTGTATATGGCTGGAAAGGGCATATCTTCAAGTATCTAAATCCAAAAAAATGGTACGGGTTTGCCAAGACACAAAAGAGATACGGCCACAGAAAGAAAGCCAATTCCCAGAACTTTAGAGGGCGCTATTTATTTTTTTGCATAGCCATTGGAGCGTTAAATTTGGCATGGCTATGTGCAATTGTGAGATAAAGATACTGCGATAAATTGAGAGGAAACGGAATTGGTGTACGAAAGTTATGGCAATTTTAGATTCGTAGGGGTCCATTTTTCAAGAATTTGAGAGATTTTTGACGGAGTCGGTTTCAGATTTGAATTTTGAGTACGAAGTTGGCATTTTGTAGGTCAGGTTATACGTCGCAGATAAAAGAACATCTCTTAGACTATCTAGAGGAATTTGTTAGAAGTTTGTAGAAGAAAGGCCTTAAAATGGACCAGAAACGGACAAAATGGCGCCTGGACGGTTATGCATGAGTGATTTCGAAAATCGAAGAATGTAGTGACCTTGATGAGATGTTAGAGATGAAGCCTATGAAATTCGAAAGGAAAAAGACATGAGGAAAGCACCTCACTAGGAATAACAAGCACTATGTGCAAAACGAATGGGATTTCCAGACGATAAGGAAAAGGAGAACAAGAATATTAATGGGGCAGAATGTGAACGAAAACATGGCAATGACGAAGATCGTCATTGCAATAAAAGAAACGTGCATAATATAGCAAATAATTACTGCATTTCTCCTACTTATAGCAGATAAAATCATACCATTATACGATATTACTACCAATCTTCCTTATCAAATCATTACAAAAGCAATATCATCATTCCAAATAAGTGTCCTAGTACATGAATGGTATAATGGCATAATATCAATATATGTATATATCATATTCACATTCAGAAACCAAACTTATCTCTTTGTTATATATGAAGAGGTAAAGAGAGGTCAAATAGTACATAAAACTTACGTGAGTGAAATTCATATATTCCATTATGTGTAACGAATTTAGGTTCAGACGGGACTTATCAACAGGAAATGAAGTAGTCATATATACATATAACAGACGATAACCCAGTATTATGATTATTATGACTTAACGCTTTGGAGACGACGGGCTTCTACAGAAGCCGAGCGAGTTGTTAAGTCTGTGACGACGGGCTTCTACAGAAGCCGAGATATATCCCTAATATGTTGACAAAGTTTTCCAGCTTATTATTAGCTATTATGTGCTAAAGTTCTTTGAAGTATTATTTAGATATATTCATTCATCTCATCTATTAAAAAAATAATAAAGTTACGTGGAAAAAAATCGAGAAAAAGTGATATCATTTCAACTTTACCCTAAGTTAGTGTTCGGATCGAAAAAAGGTCCTCGAAATACCCGTACAGCTGGAGGCGGACGCGTACGCGCGCGTCCGTTCTATATTCTTGCCAGGATTATTGCTTCGACGAGCAGGAACATAGCGCATGCGCAGATCATTTGGAAATCTGGCCCAGCTATACAGCTAAGTTACGTAAGAGGAACAATAGACGTGGCCGAGGGTAAAGGTCATTGTCATGGTTATAAACTCCAACAATAGAAGAGCGGGTATGTATAGATTTTTCACAATGATCCTTGTATACTGTACAAGTGTACATGTATAGCGGGTTAACTCAGATAACCCTCTTTTTTTGGGGTCTTGTTGTTTTGCAGTTGTCGTTACTGTTTTCAAAGAATGTTTACGGGATCACGTTCCGAAGTACTCTCTCTCGCTTTCTCAGCGCCATTTTCCATCTTCATCTCTGGTACTGTTTTCCGTTCCGCTATTTGCTTTTATTCCGAAAGTATTCCTTTCGATCTTGAGATAAATTATTATACCGTAACCTCGATATGGAGAAGAAAAACACGGAACGAGCGCCTTTGATATCGAAATAAGAAGAATATTACTGTACAATAATTATAAAAAGTAAAACTTTTGAATGTAAATCATGATAAAAAATGGAAACTAAAGAGGAATCCAGAGCGGGTGGGGGTGATCGGAGAGACAAAAAGCGTAATAATAAATAACAATACGACCTACTTTCTCCCTCTCTCGTTTTCTCAATGTCTTTTCCATCTTCATCTCTCGTAGTGTTTTCTGATCCGCGATTTTTGATGAGATCGCGTTTCGACGTACTCCTAAATAAAAATAGCTGATCATAATTATAACGTAGAACCAAATTTGACCCTATCTGAAATATTCATTCAAATATATAACAACCATGGAAAGATAAAGGAATAATACAAATGTGATTTAGTAAAATGTCACAGACGAAAAGATGACATGAGAAAGGATTGTTTCTCTCTCTGTTTGTCTCTTTCTTTGTCTCTCACTCTTTATACCTTTCTTTTTTTTTTTTCCTTGCTCATTTTCTCTCTTTTTCTCTCTCTCTCTCTCTATATCTCTCTCTTTCTCTCTCGCTCGCTTTTCAGCTCCATTTGCCATCTTCATCTCTGGTACTGTTTTCCGTTCCGCTATTTGCTTTTATTCCGAAAGTATTCCTTTCGATCTTGAGATAAACTATTATACCATAACCTCGATATGAAGAAGGAAAGCACGGTACGAGCGCCTGATGATATCGAAATAAAAAGAATATTACTGTACAATAATTATAAAAAGTAAAATTGTTGAGTGTAAATCATGATTTAAAAAAAAACTGAAGAGGAATCCACAGCGGGGGCGGTTGGTGTTGATCGGAGAGACAAATATCATAATAATAAATAACAATACGTCCAACTTTCTCTCTCTCTCTCTCGTTTTCTCAATGTCATTTTCTATCTTCATCTTTTCTGTTCCGCGATTTTTGATGAGATCGCGTTTCGACTTACTCCTAAATAAAATTAGATGATCATAATTATAACGTAGAACCAGGTTTGACCCTATCTGAAATATTCGTTCAAATATATAACAATCATGGAAAGATAAAGGAATAATATAAATGTGACATAGTAAAATGTCACAGACGAAAAGATGACATGAGAAATGATTTTTCTCTCTGTATGTCTTTCTCTATATCTCTTGCTCGCTTTCTCAGCGCCATTTTCCTTCTTCATCTTTGGTACTGTTTTCCGTCCAAAAGTATTCCTTTCGATCTTGAGATAAATTATTATACTATAACCTCGATATGGAGAAGGAAAACACAGAACGAGCGCCTGATGATTTTGATATGAGAAGAATATTACTGTACAATAATTATAAAAAGTAAAAATCAGAGCTGGGGGTGATCGGATATTCGGAGAGACAAATATCATAATAATAAATATAGTACAGACTACGTCCAACTTTCTATCCCTCCCGCCCCTCTCTCCTCTCTCTCCTCTCTTTCTCTCTCTCCCACTGTCTGTATGTCTGTCTTTCTCTCTCTGTCTTTCTGTCAATGTCGTTTTCCATCTTTATCTTTCATGTTGTTTTCTATTCCGACATTTGCTAGTATGCCGGCATCATTCCTACCTTGAGACAAATTATTATAACATATCCCTGATAATGTACACAAAATTATACCTTATATTTATTATAGGGAACGAAAATAGAGAACGAGCGACTGATAATGTCGAAATGAGAAGAATACTACTGTACAAAAATTATAGAAGGTAAAGGTTGTGTTTTGAATGTAAATCTTTGTTGCGTCAAAATAAAATGATACGTTCATTTATGTTATTGACAGAAATAATATACATCGGACATTATACTTTATCACAAAAGGGTTATTTAGAAGAAGGTGGACAACATTATAAGAGAAAGAATAAAACTTTCTCTTTTATTTATAAAAAAATAAATAGCATAAATACCAAAACCGAAGAAATCTTGAAGAGGGAGACAAGAAAAAATAAGTATGAAAAGGACACAACAAATTACACCAAAAAAAGATAGGATTCTAGAGCGGAAGATGATAGGGAAACGTAATAGTTTGTAAGTATTGGCAAATTTTGACAATTATAGTTTGTAAGTATTGACAAAGTATATACAACAAAAAAGTATTTTAGACCTATATAGAATATACGAAAAGAGTTATGTCTTAGGTCCCCTACAGCTAAGTTACGTAAGAGGAACAATGAACGTGGCCAAGGGTAAAGTTCGTTGTCATGGTTCTAAACTTCAACAATAGAAGAACGGAACGGAAGTTACGTAAGAGGAACAATGAACGTGGCCAAGGGTATAGTTCGTTGTCATGGTTGTAAACTCCAACGGAAGTAACGAGTTAACAAAGTTTTATTGACATGATAGGTTGAACGAGAACACAGATGGAGACGAAGACAAATAAATTGAATTCTCACGTTGTTTGCATTTCTTACTTTATTGTTTCGTAACATATAATGAATTACTATATTTTCAATATCATTTATTTTCGAATAAATAAAAGACTACCAAGACTACGGCGATTAACTCCTTATTAGCCACACCCTTTAAAAAAAAACAACACAACAACGCGATGCCGATGTAAAACACACTGAAGCACAATTCCAATTTCACGAAATTCCTAACGTATTCAGAGAGGGAGGGGGAGGAGGGAGACAGACAGAGAGACAGACAGACAGAGACAGACAGAGATAGATAGATAAATAGATAGAAAGAGAGAGAGATGATTGTGATGAATTATGATTTTGTTCTAATCTCTGTCATTCATTTAGATCTTTCCATTACAAACAAAACAAATCAAATATGCGTACAAAAATTCAATAAATATTTTATTGATACAGCAACCTCATATCAAAATAGGGTTCTAAGAGATGTATAGATAGAGAAAAAATAAACAAAATTAATCGGGAGGCAAAAACTAAAACAAAATGAATATTTCAAATTATGAGAAACGAAGTCGAAAGCATTCAAAGTAAATATTATTTTTATTTTCGAGAGTAAAACAATGTTCATCTCAAAAATTCATTTCCCAAATAGTCCTATATTTGATTTTCACATTTAAAAGAAAGGGCATTTAGTGTAGATCATGGCATAATGTTGGTCAGAATATAGTTACAAAATGTGTCGAAAACCCATGTAAAACGAAGGCCTATTATTTATGGCTCGGTTGATAATCGGCCGAGCTTTAGCAGACGACAATCATTGACAATGGGGAAATGAATGGAGGTATCGACCGATCTGCGCGTGCGGCGGTGCTTACGCAATTTGTATTGTGAGTGTATTGAAAAGGAAAGACGTGAAGCTTCAGCAAAATAAGACGGCAATTTCCCTCAAAAATAACAGACCTTATTTTTCGTATTGATGAACAAAACTTATTTTTTTAGAAAGAAAAAAGTCTGATCTTTAATTTTTACATTTACTAAAAATCACGAAAATGACTGAATGAGGCGCAATGAGCAATGAAAGTAGAAAGCACCGCCAAATTGTCCATTACTGGCGATGTAACCGAAATCGCTTCGTCACAGGGGAAACAATCGCCGTGCGCGGGCTCGCTCTCAAAGGGTTAAAACACGACTACGCCTAACTACATAACAGAGGTAATATAGGTTTAAAGTATTTCACCAAACCCCTTCCTTAAATAACATTACTTATTTTACTTTAAAATGTTATCAAGAGGGATATAAATGTGACCACTGTTTGCCCACTGGGGCTCGTTTCTTAGATTGAAAATCCCATAGGATAAGGTGAGGGCCAATCTGCTAAGTGTTTGGCATACGTGTCTCAGTTCCTTGGTCATTCCGAGTGCCTTTAATATTTCATGGATCGACGACTTATTTTCATCCGAGATGAAGCCCTTGGAACTCACTTTAATGCACCATAGGTTACACTTGAATTCAGCCCGCTTGATGTAATTAACCGAGGAGGAGTATTTCATCTTGTACCTGTGGCTATTGGTCGTATTGTTTGTTTTCAAATGGAATGATGAGTTCGACGATATGTAGCCTCTTTTCAGATCCCTTGACGGGTACTAGATCAGGGCGGTCAGAAGTTGGGAGGATGTTCAGAGGTATCAAAAGAACGTCCCGGGAGGTCCACATTTACTATGTAATCATTTACTAACCCAGATGCTTGTGTGACTTGCCATATATAGTTTAACACATTATCATGTAGCCAAGTATACCAGCCTCGTGTAAGCATTGACTGACAGTGATTCAGCACGTGCTGCAAGGTTTGTGAATTACCACACAGCTTACATTTCCCCGACATACGTTTACCCCATCTCAGGAGGTTCGTGAATGTGGGCCATGCATCTATCGAAGCCCTTACCGCAAAGCTCAGGACCCCTCTGGGTAAGTTGTATATTATGCTTTTCCAAGTGATGTCAGTATATTGTTCTTACAAACGTGCTAGGAACTGACCCTGTACTACCACCGTTTATATATTTTATTCCAATACTTTGTTTTTGTCTTCTTTTACGACGGATTTGATTTTTCCTTTCAGATTTGTCCGTATCTGGTCGTCCGTGCTATTACATACTTATTCAACAATGGTAACTTATTTATTTATTTCTGATATTTAGACAGGGTGACTCATTATCACCAATAATGGTGGTCTTTCATGAGGCCCTGTTAAACATAATAAGAAACAATTGTTTAAAAAAAGATATAATAATAATAATTACAAAATCATGAACATAAACTCTTAATAGCAACAAAGAATAAGTAAGAACATCATGAACATGTATGAACATATTTACAAAATATTTGGTATCCTCGTAACGAATGAATGGTTTGTTATGTTTTGCTTTGCTTTTTTGTTCAACAAAACGTATTAGGGAAAAAGACAGTAGGGATACCAAAATTGTTATATACATATTTACAACAACAACAAAAATATTACAGGATAGTATATTACTGGATAATATGCAAAATTAATGCATGTAAACTAGTTTAGCAATCGAATGTACACTCTTAAATAACAATAAAAATACAATATAACTGATAATAAATTATATGAAATCGTTCTTTCAGTTAGAAAAGCATTATGTCATCCTAAATTCAGGGCTAAGAAATAGACAATCAAACATATGACATTACAAATGTCATATCCTTGACGAAGTCAAACAAAAAAAAAGCATCAAGTGAAATTTTCCTAGCAATGAGGATGTATATGAATATCACATTTTATCATGCCTTGCCTTGCCTTGCCTTGCATTATGTAACCATAGGATTTTACCGAGTAACGCAATTCACGATCAACTTTACTTAGAACTGCACCCCGTATTCTATCATCCGCTCTCGTGAGACCATGGGCTAAGCTCAGGCAGTGACATTCTGAAAAGATCTGAGATTTGTGTGGAATATCCAGGCCAAGGCTGCTATGTATAATGGCTGAAGTTGCTACGCGGGATGGCATTTCCAGCCTTACTAACTTCATCTCATTACAGTTTCCGCCAAAATGGCCCTTATTGAATTATGCGGTAATATCGTAACCTCTTCATCGAAAAAAGACTGCGTTCTTGATATATTAACGGACCTTAGTAAGGCCTTTGATACTCTTGATCATAAATTCTCTACGATAAACTACAAATCCATGGCATCAGAGGAATTGCTCTCAACTAGTTTCAAAATTACTTAACTATTCGACGACAATTTACTACTTTTCACAATATAGATTCTGAAATATCACCAGTACCATGCGGATTCCCTCAAGAGAGCATTCTAGCCCCTTTTTATTTTTAGATAAATAGATGATATTTGTAAAGCCTCCTTTGTACTTAAATTAAATTTATTCGCTGATGATACAAATATATTCTTTTTTCATAGATTTCCTGATCTATTAAAAAAACATGAATATCGAATTGCTAAAAGTATCAAAATGGTAGATGCATCAAATTATCTTTTATTTAGAGTAAGACTAGGGATATACATTTTAGGAGCAACGGTGTCTAGATAAATGATGTACAATTTCATATATCTATCGTTGGATTTACAATAGAAAACAAAGAAGTACAACGTTTCCCTAAAATATTGTTTACTGTGTATATGGATGTTATATTGCCACATATATCTTAAAGGTAAAGACCAGTTTTGGAAACGCCCCTCTCTCAAAAAATGAAATGGAAGCTCTCATTACCAATCATGTAAAAGAATATGTTTTGACTAATACGTGATGATACAAATTTTGCCGGGAAACCGCCTACTAATTGATATATTTGGTAAATTATTATATTTATTGGGACCAAATAGATATCGCGCACGTGGTCGCGTACTCCCATATACATCTTTCTGTGTACAGTGCTTGTAACTTGACCAAGACTGGGCCAAATTTTTTATCATTTTGATGATTCCAGAACCTTGCAGTACACACCAATACTTATATGCTAGATGATCAACCTTTTCTGATCGATTCCACAACGTTTCTTTCACAATGCAATCGCATGACCAGAACTGGTCTTTATCTTTAATGTAACCTTGTCTTAGCCACTAAACAATCTCAAATTAACCGCATTTTCGACTTAAAAAAAAGCAGTCCATCTGTGAACAAATGCGGCATATTTAGCGAATACAGATACCATATTTCAAATATTTCACATGCTCATATCAACTTGTCTGATACCACAAAGTAGGTGATACTAAATATATGTATAAGCCATAGGCCCCGATAAATATTTTCTTAAAACAAATTCAATTTATGTTCAAATTATATGACATTAGGCATTAAAAACTACAATTATCTGGAGTGTCATAAGTCGGTAATGATTATTACAAAAAAAGCTGTTCAAAGCTTACACAGATTAAACTTAACTGTAATTTTATCCTTATGATGATTTCACTCGGTGGCAGTATATCTCGAACATATGTCGTCATCTTGTATAAAGGGAGCTCAACTACTAAAGTAAACATGAATAAAGTTGAATGTAATGCACATATACTATGGTTGACGTGTACGATTGCAGAGTCGGAGGTGTGCATCATGAAAGCTACCTATTTTATTCATATACAGATAAATACTAACTGTTCAGGGATGCTATAAGCTACGTTAGACATGATTGCTACCATTTACATCATAAACGACTCGAAAAACAAGATAATGAAATTACTAATGAATTACTTTGAATTCATAGAGTATGACACTGACTATGATTTGGCATACTGAGTTAAATTCAATCATTACAACCATTTTTACACATCTACTTTTAACCAAATATCAATCAGTTGTCTGATGTATACATACATATATACATGTTCTAGGACAACTACCCCCTGGTCAGTACCGAAAATACATCTTTAGAAAAAAAGTATCATACAGGCAAAGAACATTAATATACCATATGAGTTTGATATGAAAAGAAAGCTAATGAAAAACTCTTTAATTTTGCTACACAACATTTATCTTCAAAATGTTCAAGTAAAAAGTTATAGTCTTCTGAAATTAGAGAGACAGTTGCTGCAGCCGATATACGGACATCGCACATTTTAAAGGTATTTAAACAAGGCCTAGCGTTTGAATACTTACACGTGTGTAGCGTCCGCTATTCTTTCTTGGTCTCGCTTTTTTATTATTTAGCATCTATCACCAGATTCATGTTGTGTCATTTTAACTATTGTTATAATTTTCAATATAAACACACGTATATTATGACCCAAGTGTATAGATGCGCTTACTGAGTTGCGCACCAACTAAGCTGCACGTTTCATATAGCAGGCGGAAGAACATATCAACTATTCGTCGGATGCCACAAACCAGGTGAGTCCTTTTCTAAAACGATGAACTTCTGCGTACACCTGTTTCAACATCTCACGGGCAATGGTTTTTAGGGTGCAGATGTTTTAAGGGGTAATTCTATTTCAAGCTTTCGACAGAAAAAAATGGATTTTCTATTGTTGTCACATGTGGCCGCCATCAATTTCAAGCCTTACCGCTCACGATGACGGTCTCCTGCGTTCATTGATTGGATTATATATTATATTATATGTATTATATTATGTTATATTATATGTGAGAGTATGTATAGGTGTATGTGTGTATGTATATGTATGTATGCATGTGCTATGTATATGTATATATATATATATATATGTATATGTATGTATATGTATATGTATATATATCTATAAAAAAGTTTAAGCTCACTTTCTTATTTTGTATTCATTATGTATCATGACTATATTGTTTATCTTATGAATTGTTTTGTATATTATCTTTGTAAACACATTTTTATATTATGTATTGTATTATTTTGAACGCAGAAATAAAAGCAAACAAACAAACAAACAAACATCATTAATGTCGCATTGTAAAATCAGGGTAAAATAATAAAACTACTCTTCCATGAAGACTTATGATATACAATGTATATATACACACACCTTAAACAAAATGAAAACATCCTATAAATAACAACAACAGGAACAGGAACCTGGGGGAAAAGTTATAGAAAAAGAAAGAATTACAACAATTACGGGCTCTGACAATAATAAAATCAGTATGAACATTGATTGCATGAAAATATATGACAAGATGATGACACAAAATGACGGTGAAAAGGTCAGTCGCATACTGAATAGAACCATTGTTTAAATGCTGAGATATTACAGAAAGACGGTATTCTTGAGTCAAGGTATTCTAAACCGTGGTTCGATAGAGACAATTTTTTTCTATGGGGTTGAACATCGTAGTAATCTTAATAGTTTTATATCTAAACTGCTAGTTGCCCGCTGAGAAATGCCATCAGCAGATCTTAAATCTATTGCGGAAAAAGAAGGGGCTTATACAAATGCACATCATGCAAGATTTTTCGAATAGAAAAAAAAAGAGTTTTCCATTCCAATTACTCAACAACTTTACGTATTCACGGTTTTACAACTATCGAGCCGCCTTCCCTGCGCCCGATCCCTATTGCAAGCCGTTCGATAGCGGTTAGACAGATCTAATCGCATTCTCTGTGTGAATTTCAGAATTCGTGTAAAACAAAAACTTTTGCAATTTGGTGCGCTCCACAACTTCCGGTACGCTCCAGGCCGGCTTGTGTTTAGGCGCTCATCGAGGTACGGTAAGGTTCGCCTTGGCACGCTCGGAAACACCTCGGGAGATGGTCCTCCGTGGCACGCTTCTGCAGCGGTACGTTACGGTACGGTTCGCCTAAGGATCGTTCAAGCGCTCCTCTGGCCGGTACCATACGGATACGCTACCCTTGAAAAGAGCGCTAAACACCCGTTGTAGTAACAACGTATTTCATTGACCTGTTATTAATAAACGAACTACAACAGTTATAATCAGGTCTACACACATTACTTGTTTGTATGTCCGGAAACTTCGGGCAAGTTTTTAAATTGTCAAGAATAACCTTTCTTTAAAAAGAATTATTCATAAAGTTTGAATATGTTAGAAAACCGGTATGTTAAATGGGCATACCACCTCTGGCTATTCAGTCTTTCACAGCCCTATTAATGTACATGTCAAGCCCATCTGTGTCGTTCTTACTACGAATACATTGGGGATACAGTAGTATCGTATTTTCGTATTCGTATTCCACAGAGTTGAACACTATATGGAAACTCATTTTGTCCTACAAATCTATAATTTTTACTATACATTCTAAAATCTAAATTTTAGTGTCAAACTTATGAATTCTATTCTGTTCTTATAAATATGACGTCAACAAAGTCAGGGCGGGTCTGATTGCTGACAAAATTTGTAATTGAACAGCAGACAGTTCTAGATGTAACGATTTTGTTCTGAGATCAAGGCCCGTATTCAGTAAAGTTCTTAAGCATGAAATCGAGGTACATTCTGTTATTTTTTAGTTAAGAGAAAAGCCTTAGCAAAAATGTGTATTCTATAAAAGGATTCGGGCTAAAATTTCTGCCTTAAGAGTTAGTATATTTTCTTAGATTTTATCTAAGAAAAAAGTGCTTAAATAGCTTGTCGTATTCTAATGCAATCGAGAAATCTAAGATAAGTAAAACAAAGTCCCCTCTATTCAAGCATACTACCGAGGATGTTTAAATAGGGCCTCATCACCGGCAGTGCCTAGTCAGGACCCCCTGATCAGATCCAACATCCACCGTAGGCTTTTTATACTTTTCTGTCAAACATCTTCGAAGAGCCCAACAGGGCTTTCTTATGCCGCGGCTAGGCCCAAGGGTCCATTAAGTTAGCCGTCGCTAGCCGGCCGGCCAGCGCTAGCATTAAAGCTTCCTTTACATCGTCTGCTGCTAGCCTATAACTAATACAATAGCAAAATTTAATCTTTATCAGACTCATGATATAAACAATTTTGTCTCACCTAACATTATGCCAATGACACATCGCGTCCTGTTTCCTTAGGCAACAGCGTAGTCATAATTTACAAGTAGTGTTATATATAGGCCAATGCTATGCTGGATATTGTGTATAATAATTCCAAGAAATATAAACCAAAACAAAAGTATGGCGCTCCAGCGCGCTGCGCCGCCGACGCTGTACGTACGCGATGCTTACTTTGATACTTACAATATTTTATTATCAGTTGGTCAAGCCCCAAATAATTTGTGGCCATAATTCCTCCCATACACTCTCCAATACCATTGCGTCTAATTTTCGTGCGGTGCGATTTTTATTTTCACACGCAAATTGCATAGGCAACATGAGCTGCAGTTCAGTCGCTCGACTCGACCAATTTGACTTTACAATATGGCGTCATCGAGTCTAAGAATTTTGTCTTATATGTCGTCTTGGCTAAGACAAAGTGCTTACAATGTTTAGAATATTGCTATTCTAAAACTCTTTTCTTAGACTTTAGCAAAATGTCAAATAAGTTTATTGACCAGGGGCCCAAAAGTTTATCTTCAAACATATTATTCATTAGTACATAATTAACCCGTTGACTACTGAATTCTTACATTGCCTATATGTTTAATACAACAACCCAGTTCCAGTAGGCAGTTGGTTGACCTCCCCTTAAAGTTAAATATTTCCCCCATATTTTGTCACTAGTTCACTTGACTATACAGTAGGGCCCATTTTAATCTAGAGTCTGTATTCATTCCCAAATATTTAATATTCTTTAACTGACTAATAAAATGCTTACATATTTTTACTTTTGATATGTGATTTTTTATTGATCATTGAAATCGCCCCATTAACAATATTATACATTCATTTTTTTCTTCACAATTGTTATAAATTTTGTTCTGTCTCATCCCCTCTTAAAGAGAACGTTGAGTTGTGGGGAAAGCTGAAACATAATTTGGGTGCCTTATCGTTGTTATTATGCCAGCATGGAAGAACATCAGAGAGAAAAATGTTCCCTGACAAGCATGGCTCTTCAAATACCTTCATATTCTAAATATGACAAGTAAAACCTTAAAAATTAGGCCCGATTTTTGTGCCCCAATTTTGTTTAGTCCCATCTACATCTTTCTGTTTACAGTGCTTGTTACTTTACTAAGATTGGGCCAAATTTCTTATCATTTTGATGACTCCAGAACCTTGCAATCAGATCAATACTTGTATACTACATTATCAGCTTTTTCTAATCGATTCCACACCGTTTCTTTCACAATGCAATCGCATGACCAGAACTCAACTTTATTATTAAAGCGAAATTCAGTTATCATTAACATATTAAAGAACTGATTTTACTGCCAGAGGTTTTCATTTGAAAATTAAATAACCATGTCCTCTGCGTAAAAATGTAAATGACAATGGTGAAATTTATTAGATAAATCGTTAATATATTCAAAATTAAGTGGGGTCAAGTATTGATCCTTGCGGGACACCTCGCGTTACTTTCAATTCATTGAAAGTAGCATTATTTATAGAAGTAATAACATGAATACGCACACGTACCTACAGTTTTCCCATTCTCCTCGCTTAAAGGGCAAGTCCACTCCAAAATTAACTTACTTTCATTGGAGCAAAAAATATGAGCAAAATCGGATAACTAATAAGACAGTTATGCATTTTTAATGACATGAAAAACTTTGAAAATCACAAAACAAATTGACAACTCACTCATGAGTCTGTGGCGTCATTGCCTCGCTATCCACTAATTGTTTTCTTTATATTGATGATACGAATTTCCAATTTTCGCCCTATAAATCTTATTTCCTCACACCAGCGTCCAAGTTATTTTGATAGTAATATGTTTTTGTGTTGATGCACTATAGAGTAATTTCTTTCAGTAAAATCATTTAAAATGTGAATTTTGATAAAAATTTATATAAAATTCAATGCTTATGAATATGCAATATTAAGAAAATAGTATCAATTCTTCAAAGTTCATTCAAGATTTTGTGAATTGTCATGCACGCAATATGATAAAAATCATACAACATGGTCGAGGGCATGGGGAAATCAAGTTTTTGGAGATAAAAAGGGAAATCAATAGGATAAAAATTTATAGAGCAATTGATGAATAGCGAGGCAATGACGTCACAAACCGATAACCAAATAGGCAATTTGTGTAGTGATTTCCTAAGTTCCATAGTTTTTCATACTTCATTTTACTCAATTTTTGCTCTGTTTCTTGGTTTTCTGCATATATTAAAGGAAACTATTTTTGGAGTGGACTTAGCCTTTAAGGTATTGTTATATTAAATTACGAAATGCTTTGTTAATAAATCATTTGAGAGGTCTTTACGTCATCATAAAAAACTGGCCCGATTTTGCCGCATCATATCTGAACAAGTTTGTATGCGTAATTCAAACGAGAATCTGGGAAATTAGCTTATTGAAAAATGCTGATGAGAAGAATCTTAAACAAAAAGAAACCAAGAATATTTTAAAAAACAAAAGCAATACCCAGTCTACTTCACTTCAAAAGTATAATTTACTTTCAGAGTGAGATTCGGCAAGACACATGGGGAACATATTCGGAGCTTTGTTTGAATAAAGTGCATAACGAGATATCGCTATTAGACGGTAGCTGTCCTGATACGTCGAACGAGTTCCCACAGCGTCATCAATTTTGTATCCTTCTTTAAATTTTGGAAGTTGCTATTGGATGGAATACCGGTGTTGGATGAAATTTAATATTCACAACGTGACATGATACGTTACACCATTTCGGTTACACATCATTCAGTTAAATATGAATAAGATTAGTGAAAAATTGAACAAAATCAGGCAAGGTATAAAGAAGTTAAAGCTAAGGAAATAACGTGTCACCAGAGGATGACTATTAATTTGATGGCGTCATTTGTGGACAAATCTCCATGCCTTCTGATCATGGAATTTCACAATTCTTTCATTTTCTTCGTATTCATTTGTGTTGAATATCCGACTTCATAAAATGTAAAGTAGAATATCATTCTGCATTCTATATCTTGTTTTCAGGTGAGTAGATTATCTCAATCACAAGAAAGAAGGAAAAACATGAAATTCCATGATCAGAAGTTCAATTTTTCACTAATCTTATTCAAATCGTTTAAACTTTACAAAAAAGGTAACTTAGGATGAATGTTTTGGTTCCCTTTAATGATAGGCGACCTTTTTTGGTCGGCTGGTGGTTTTCGATGTAGCAGCGAAAACGTTCTAACTTAGCTGTTTGATAAGAGGTTTTCTTAGTCGTTAAAATATAGGAACCGGTCGACAACAGTAACTGCCTTGCAGTGGCTAAGTGATGGCCGTAGCATTTATTAAATGTACTATATCCCATTTGCATGCCAAACAAATAAAAAGGTTCAATTCCAATGGCATTTGAAGGTTAATAACATTGTGGAACTTCCCACAAAACAGAAATGCTTGAAAATTTCTTTTTGTGTGAAAATAATGACCGTTGGTTGTCGAATCGAATTTAGCGATTGCAGCCGTTTTATTAAATAGTCTGATTTTTAGACCGTTGTACGGAATATTTGAACGTTTTGTGCTACGCAAAGATTCAATCAGCTTAGTTTGGGCCATTACAAAAAGTGTGTTATTGATGTGCACAAATGCCCATGTACCCTTTAAAGCTCATTTTATGTATGCTACTACCAAAGAAAAGAAAAAGTCAGTCAGTCACTCTATAGTGTCTGACAGTGAAGTCTAGAAAGTAAACGGGTTCCTTGCATAATTTGAATACTAGGTTACATTTTACGTTTAAATTTTACAGAAAGGACATACCTGACATATTCATAATTCCTGCAAAGTTCTACAGAATTTGATGTTCACTGCAAAAGGGATACGTTACATATAACGGGCTGTCACATATCCAAAAACGGAGCCCGCCAGACTTCTCTGCGAGCACATAAGGGCATTCGGGACAGGAATACGGCCGGTGGCTGCTCGATCACTGCTCGATCACAGCGAGCTCCGCTGCGTTTTTAGGGGTCAGCCGACGTTTGCAAGACACCGATACCTGCTCCAATTCAGCGATTTTCCAATGGCGAGTTTTGAGATTGCAGGGCTCGTAAACAGGTCACCAGTAGATCGCTCGGGCATCGACAAACATTCGATCGATATTCGGGCGGCAATCCGACGATTTTAGATCGTTTTGGGGTTTACAATTCAGGCGGAGGTCACTAGAGCTGCGCGGCCGTAACACGGGCTCCCTGTCATACTCGAACGTCCCCTTCCGTATCCCAACCGCGTCGGGCGTGCTTCGAGAGCGCTCCATGCTTGTTTCGGCCCGCCGCCGGGCGGCTTTTACGGGCCCTGATGGGATCCTCCTTTCAACTCATGAATTCGGCCTCTGGGGTATATATATATAAATATCTCCCTGCATTTTGAGATGCTTTCAACATTCTTCTGTGCTGGTGAAGCCGTCTTGCCCTAGCTACTTTATCGCTGTCTGTACACAGTATGCAGCAGCCTACCCAACTCATTCTCCCGCAACGGCTCCGCCGTGCTCGTATTGCCCCCTCGGTCTTCCTTGGCGGCATCTCAGGTTAGTTTGCAGTACATTCTCAATTTCTGCAAATTCTGCACCAGTCCTGTGCTCATTCTCACAAAACCTTCAACTAAATAGTATGCTGTGTTGTTCAATCACTTAGACCTCCGAAATATGATGTGTAATACTTGTCAAGTGTCTTATATATATATATATATATATATACATGCAAGGCGCGGACGCGACGGAGGACACCAGGCAGGACGTCGGCCGTAGTCCGCCCGAGCGTCGTCCGAATATCGGGCGGGCACCGACAGACGCATTCATCGTCGATCGTAGGGCACCCGCCCTTATGTCGAGCGGGCTTCGCCCGACTCCCGTTTCTTTACTGACTTGCGTTCAAAGGGCACCTATTGAGCCCGTTCAATTCTATAAATGCTATGATGACCTTACGTCATCGAACCCCCCCCCCAAAAAAAAATAATAAAATAAAATAAATAAATAAATAAATAAATAAAATAAAAGCGGTTTCGCCTCTCTATATCTGAACAAGCTGTCGGGCGTAAGCCAAATGAGAATATGGTAAATTATCGTAGGATAAAGTTTTTGATGTAATAGTAAATTCTTTATCAAACATATCAAAGAGTATTTTAAACACAAAAGCAATGCCGAGTCTACCTCCCTTCAAAAGTAAAATTTTGGCCAACATTATAAGGCAATCGCCATTTCTTGGTGAGTGTCTTAACATTCAAAGCTTTGTCAAAATAAAGTGCTCAACGTGATGTCACTATTACAAAGAAAATGTTCCGATACGTCGAATGAGTTTCCACAGCGTGATCAAAGATTTGTATTGTATTTGTAATATAATGATTATGATTATGATATGCGCCAGGAAGACTATATCTATCACCAGCTTTAATACAAATAACTCAACTGGTAGGATAGTATTATTTATAGCAGCTCGATCAGTATGACGTGGGTGGAGTTCTGCGATTACGAGTTTAATTATCGAAGATGTGACACGTTTTCTTCATATACAACCAAATACCAAGCATATATCGGATGCCACAAACCAGGTGAGAATTTTAAAAAAAATGTTATAGTTGGTGGAATCATTCTTTACCGCTGCCTTTGCTTAACTGCCACAGCTGTATCACTGTGTATACAATTACGGTTGCAATATATGCATTCTTGATATTTTCAATACGTTGGCAAGGGGAGTTGATGAAAGAATGAAGACTCTCACGACATGATAGAGGACATCATCGACATAGAGTATATCGCAAATCTCTTAAACATCCTCTAGAAACTGTTCAATATCTGCCATCATCATTATACAAAATACAGAACCTTTGGAATATTGCTAAATATTTATGCTAGTTACACGTGATGTCTCACTTGATTGAATGTTAGGACCGCTCTTAAATCTTTCATAGCTTAAAAGCAAAAGAAAAATACAAACCAACAAATTTAACTCAGGAATCCTTGTGATTATTAAGAACAAAAATAAAGAAAAAACGCACACGAATGCTTACTGTATTTATATAAGAAGCAAATTAACATAGACAGACAATACGACTAATAAATAAAAGCTACTCCAGTCTGAAAAAAAAAAAATCGTGTTAGAGTTTGAAAAACTAACAATAGCCTAATAAGACGTTTAGAACAATTTCCTGTAAGATATGACCGGAGCCTGGTAAGTGGTGATGTTTTTAGTGCAATTTGCTTTGTTATGTTGTCAAGGTAATAATTCCAGTTTAACGATTGATCTGAGTAAAACACCTACATAACCATCTTTAGTATTCAATAATCAACTTTCAGCTTAAGTGACTCACCGTCATTAGTCAACTTCTGAAATGTTCCTATACTTGGTTTTGAATAACCAAAATACAAGTCAATTTTCTGTTAAGCAATGATTTAGATTATACAAGTCTCTATTATTTTTCAAGCATTTTTAGTATTATTGGAGTAATTGATATTGGCATTAGTTTGACATATTATCTCCACCTTATACGGTTGTTTTCCTGTACAAATTTAAAAACATATATGAAAGACGATTACATATAACCGGGGATGCAACTTTGAGTAGTCTGATGCATATATCATCCAGGAATGTACGCCTTGTTTACATGCATACACTGTTAGAAAATTTCTCTATAAAAAAACAGAAAAGTGCCTGCAGCAGAGTCTCGAGAACTCCTGTAATTTTACTGCACAGTTCTTATCGCAATTTACTACTTATCTGTTTTTAACAGACAATCTGTATGTGATAAATACAATTTCTTCTTTAAAAAACAGAAAAGTACTTGCAGAAGTCTCGAGAACTCCTGTAATTTTACTGCACAGTTCATATCGCAATTTACTACTTATCTGTTTTTAACAGACAATCTGTATGTGATAAATACAATTTCTTCTTTAAAAAACAGAAAAGTACTTGCAGAAGTCTCGAGAACTCCTGTAATTTTACTGCATAATTCTTATTGCAATTTACTACTTATCTGTTTTATAACAAACTATCTGTATGTGATAAATACAAGTTCTTCTTTAAACAAACAGAAAAGCACTTGCAGAAGTCTTGACAACTCCTGTGATTTTATTGCATATTTCTCATCGCAATTTACTACTTATCGGTTTTATAACAGACTATCTGTATGTGATAAATACAAGAAACACCAGTCCATCAAACAATCAACTGCAACATTCTGTTATTTTAAGGGTTTATTGATCAATAATATGCAAAAAACCTAATTACAGACTCAAATCTTAACATTTACTGATGTTCTGACCATGCACATTTACACTGGCAATTAATATTCCTACTGAAAATTGTTTCTGGGTTTAAACACAATCAACAATATACAATCCTTCTGTAACGCGTTCTCACTTAGTCTGTGACGGCAGGTACAGACCAAGTGAGAAGACACTAGTGGAAGGAGTGTACATCAACACTGACACAAGTCTAAGGGTCAACATTTTCAAAATGTCACCCTTCAGTCAAGCAGACCTAAAATACATCACTAACTGAACTGACAATCCATCGGCTGGTTATTCAAGAGCTTTTTCGCGAATCTTTCTCCATACCAAATCCCGGAAGAAAACACATACCACATGGCATTATAATGTACCTTCATGTAGCATAAATCAACAATAAAACCCTAAAAACACCAACATCAAAGTATCAGACATGTTTAAAGTTTAAAAAATTGTATGACATATATATAGGAGCCAATGAGGCCTTCTTCGTTCAAAAAATGGTCAAATATCATCACGAATTAATTACGTATATACCTGTACTTGTACTAGATGCATGTGGAGACAAATACAGCTAGAGAAGGAGCAGTTCGTGCCAATCGGTAGTAAGTTTGTAATCATTTCTTAGGCCAACCTTTACCCACAGCTAATTTACAAAATCTGCATCACAATTACACATACATGTACAAAATTCAGAGATTTTCTTTTAAACATTTGAGTTAGTCAAAAACATTCAGCTGAATTAGCTTTAGATTACTTGTATCGAGAATCTAGAGTTGACAACAGTAAAATATTGATATATGCCGGTGAAGAAAAAGACATTGTAACTCATGCTCCTTGGAAAAGATTATCTTGGCTCTGACCTAAAATCCAATCCCTTCAGATCTGGATGCATAAAACCTACTATAGTAACTCTGGTTATGCAGTTTGTGCCAACTGGCAGTTCATCTGGAATTATGTTTTTCACCAGTCATCTCTGAAACAGTTTCATCTTTGACATTTAAATGCAACTCAGACACATTAACTTGAAAAGTTTCAACTCTTTCCAAGACGTACTTTTAACATAAACAGCCTTTATCATAATCAAATAACATAGCATTGCAAGGTTCAACAATGATACCAGTATTACTCACAAGGTGCAGGACATCCAAACAAAAAAAGTTGGTTGATTAAAAGAGAAACATTCCAAAAATAAGGGGCTTATATCTATGCCCTAGGTTACTGATTAGGACCACATTCTGGTCAATAACATTTCCAGATGTTGCCAATGGAGGTGCAACGTTACAAATGAACTGCTGAAGGTGTATAGTGTTTGTGATAAATTTGAAAATCTTGCATGAACAATGTTGCCAAGCTGTAAATTTCTTTTGACAAAATCTATAAAGCATAATAACATGCATGACCAGGCGCAATAACTTAACAGAAAAAATAAAAATTAAAGTTACTTTATAAAAATAAATGAACTGTCAAAAATTTGCAGGATACAGGGTCCCAAAGTCTATGTGCTGAGCAAACATATTGCACCAAGTCCGTTACTGATCGGTATGCCAGTCCGACTCGAATTCCATGATCCCGCGGAGGAGGGCTACAATCTTAGGAGCAACGGTAGATTTTTCTTCTTCTTGCCTCCACTCTGTGTGACTACTGGCCCCTCTGGGTTGATGCTGATCAGTTCCCTAAAAATACAAGAACAGCAAGCCACAAATATGTTTAAATAATTGAAATTTCTCCCAGGAAGCATTACATTTATAAAAGAAGTTATCTTGTGTAAGAATCTGCACATTTCTAAATACATGTATAGCAGAACTCAAAAGCCTAGCTGGCACACAGGGTACGATACACCACCATAAAGTCGTGGGTGGGGGAAAGGGGGGGGGGCGTTGAACAATGAGAATTCTGAGAGTAAGGAAAACCACAGGCAAAGATGCCTTCCAGTATCTCTCTACACACCATTTGCCCTGGTCAGCGCATAGGAAATTGTCATTTTTCAGATACTGGCCTGTGAATAATTAACATGGCAAGAAATTTTTGACAAATCAATATGGTCACTTGAGGTGATCGTCTACTAATACAATTAACAAAGGGTACTGCAATGTGGAGCAAATCATGATAATTTCATGATGTTTGTGTGTGTCTCCGAGAGGCCTAATGATTTCATCATGTCCTTGTGATGACATGCCATGACATTACCGACGTCACCACTGGTCATGTTGTGCATCAGTCATCGTGCTCTTTCAAGCCAGGAAAAAGTTGTGTAGCAATAACATTGAAACCAAAGAAAAGTTAGTAAAAAGCTCACCTTTGGATAAACTCCATTGTGACCGCAGCCTCTGGCGGGTACTCCAAAGAAAGCGTGTAGAAGCATGTGAAGAGGCAAATGACAGCTTCACTGAAGGTGGCAATTCGATCATTTACAACAGACCCCTCTATTACAAGGTAGAACAGGTTCCGGCCCTGGAAGATGACACCTGTTCTACACATTTTTACATAATAGCAGTGAAGGGATGTTCCTTTGTCCACCACAGCAATTGTTGAGGGTAGAATAGGAACCGTATATTTTGTCCTCTTTCTTTGTCCGTCATGTTCACAGTGATATTAAAAAGTCGAATCATAATTACAAGCGCCAGATTGCGCTGTAGGCCTACGAGGCTACGACTAATAGGAATTTGCGCATAATTAAATTATTGAAAACGGTACATTTTTATTAATTTCACGAAGCACTCTGTAAAATTAAAGAAAATCGGTACATGGGGTCCTGTAAGCATAACAATTTCCTGTAAATTTTTTTTTTTCTTCTTTTCATTTCGAATAAAATAAATGAACAATTCTGTTGAAAACCAGTTATTTCGTTTCTTCTAGAATTATTACAGATGGTCTGCATGCAGGTACAATGTTTTCGCAAAACAATTTTGTAAGAAAATATAGATCTTTCCTTTAAAAATGAGGATTACTCTATTTCAAAAAGCACTCTGTATAAAATTACAGAAAATCGGAACATTAGATCTGTAAGCATAACAAATTCCTGTACAAAAAAATTCTTCTTTTCATTTCAAGTAAAATAAATGAAAAAATCTGTTGAAACCCAGTTATTTCGTTTCTTTTGGAATTATTCTTTAAAATTGTAACAGTAGTCTGCGGCTACAATGATTCACAAAACAATTTTGTAAGAAAACAGATCTTTCCTTTAAAAATAAGGATTACTCTATTTCAAAAAGCACTCTGTATAAAATTACAGAAAATCGGAACATTTGGTCTGTAAGCATAACAAATTGCTGTAAAATAAAATTTCTTCTTTTCATTTCAAGTAAAATTAATGAAAAACTCTGTTGAAACCCAGTTATTTCGTTTCTTTTGGAATTATTCTTTAATATTACAGTAGTCTGCGGCTACAATGATTCACAAAACAATTTGTAAAAAAAAACAGATCTTTCCTTTAAACATGAGGATTACTTTACTTCACAAAGGACTCTGTAAAATTATAGAAAATTGGTACATGAGGTATGTAAGCATACAAATTTCCTGTAAAAAAAATTTTTAAATCTTTTTTTAGGAATCTGTCCTGTTAAATTGCAGAAAATTTCCAGTAACAACAATTTACAGAATGATTCTGTTTTTTTTTTCCTGTAAAATCTTCTGTTTTTTTTAACAGTGTACGTTTGATTGCATTACGTACAAACTGGACGGACCGCAATTTAACCATTTATGGAGCTGACTAGGGTACTTGAAGTCTCCTGACTATGTAAACAAGGCTGTGGCCATTAGTCCCATGAAGTATCACTCTACTTTTTTGAAATTTTGCGGCGTATTAGTTAGCATTAAGTAAGTTTTCACTGTTTTTAGTGATACTGGTGGATGATTAAAATAGATTGCTGAAAGTTTTGTTAGATGCACATCTGTTTGCTTTACTAAACCTTTCGTACTTATAGCTTATTGTAATTAAAATAACACAATATATATGTTTTGTTTAAACCAACTATATAATTGCTTGTGAGACTGTAGTCTAAATAATAATAATAATAATAATAATAGTTCGTCCTTATATAGCGCATTTCAGGACCGCAGGCCCTCTCAATGCGCTTTACAGATATATATTATTACCCCGGTCATCGGATTCATGCTAACTCGCACACAATGTATGCACAATCTCCACTCCCTGGGGAGCATTCCAGCCAGTCGCCATTTTACAAGCGCCACTTGCTAATCAAACCACATTAACTTTCGCATCCTACCGGGTATCCATTTAACACCTGGGTGAAGAGTGGAAAATGTAGATCAATGTCTTGCCAAAGGACATTAGTGCCGCGGTGGGACTTGAACCGCGGACCTTGTGATCCACAATAATTGTTTAACATCCTGTGTTTGAATTTGCGGGTCGATAATAGGTTAATAGAACGATAGTTGGATGACGACGTGTTGATCGAAGTATTATATACCGACAGACTCTTGACAGATCTCCTCTCACGTAGAGTCGATTTCATGTGAGCTTTGATGTACTAAATCCGTGTAGAAGTTTATTTTTTTGCTCATGCTTTAGTGCTTCATCGTTTAAAGTGATCCAAACTATCTAACCATTTACCTTCTTTCAATACACATCGAAATGTTGAATCATTTTAAAAGCCTAATAACCTCGTGTATCATGATAAAAATAATTCCTCTGCTCACATTAATTGATATCCGACCAGTTACTTGTTCCCTGCCTTCAATCGCGAACTATTGTCAACCATTCCCCAATTTTTCCATAAGGTAAATGAGTTCAAGCCTTGATGATCGTACATTTCTCGCTATCGCCAATACATAACAAATACGCATAAGTTGCATTTATGCCCTATTAAAATAAATGCAATCTGGATTAGTTTGGAGACAAAGTCGATACCGGACTATTTCTCGTAGCTGTGCCGTGCATTGATTTGTTTTTGTTTTGATTGTGTGTGTATTCATTTTATTCGACAGTAATCACATTGATTTATCACAAATTTCACGCAAACACGAGTTATTCATTAAGAAAAACTTATAGAAATATTGTTAAACATACTACAAATTAGACAATTTGATATGTGATGGGTTTGAGCAAGTAGAAGCAAATAAATAATAACGTAAATTCCTCGGTTGTGTCTTTTTAGAAGTGCCAAAACTAGTCGAACATACTCACGAAAGGAATACATTCGTTGGGTTTTTAACAGTTAAGCCCTTCTTTTTTCCGAAGTTACGAGAAGGGCCTTCCATTGTTTAATTCAATTTAGTCGTAGTATCCTTGTCTTGTTTCTCGTTGCTGCCATCACAACAAACTGAGAAACTTGTATAACAGTTTTGGGACACGCACGTACGTACAATCCGTTCGCATAATACGTGAACCGCGCCTGCTTCACCGTATACCGGAAGTATGTAAGTCCCAGAAGTGTCCAAACTTATGTCCAAGAGGCAAAATCCGGGCATATTGGACTATTGGTGATTGCAAGAGTTCGGCGAGCGAACAACAACTACGATACAGCCAAACTGCAACTGATCACCCACTATACATTCTTGCAAATTGCTTGTCGATGGTCGTAGCTTTTTTGTTAGCTGTCAGAAGTCGGCAACCGGTCATACGTCTAGTGTAACTGAGGCTTAAGGTACGCTAGAATAGCGATTGGTCACCGACCGGCAACGGCCAGTGGATATTTCGCAGCAGTAAAAATGTTTGGGTAGGTCTCTTCTGAATGTTAATGAAAGGCGCCCGGTTTTGGTCGGCTGAAGGTTTTCGATGTAGCATCGAAAATGTTCTAACTCAACTGTTCGGTAAGAGGTTTTCTTGGGCGTTCAAATATAGGGACCTGTCGACGACTGCCTCGCATTTGCTTAGTGACGGCCGTAGCATTTTTTATGGTCGAGGGCCGTCAGGTTAATCCGCAATCAAATGGCATCTTTTTGCAAATCTATATATTTCAATTACTAGCCGATCGCTTACCATCGCGATGCACTTGGTTTACCGGGATTCGACCATGTGCGGAACTATTCTTAACAATCTTCAATCATTTTAGATGTACATAGTTACCACACTAGACAATGACCAAAATGTGTAACCTGTCGGTGACCATTAAGCAATCTTTCCCCAAACATCCATCGAGTGGCTGCCTTGCAATGTTGCATCTCCTTTATGCTGACCGTACGCCATCATACAAAGAAAAAAATACCACTGTTTTGTCTTGCCATATCTGAACAAGTTCTCAGGTGCAGGCCAAACGAGAATATGGTAAATTAGCAGAGCTTAAAATTGCTGATGTTCTAGTGAATTATTTATCAAATTAATTCAAGATTACTTTAAACACAAAGACAATGACCAGTCGACTTCCCCTCAAAACTAATATTCACTTTCGAGGGAGAAAAGGCAAGACACCTTTACAAGTACGATAAGGCGATCGCCATTCTATAATGATTGTCTTGATATAATTGTCTTGCTTAATTAAAGTGCTTAACGAGATGTCACTATTACACAGTAAATGTCCTGATACATCAACGAGTTTCCACTGCGTAATTAAAGATCTTTATTATTACCCGGCAGTGGCAACAAAATAAACGGATGTTTAACGTTGTGTTCCAAACTTTCGATTTTCAGATAAAAATGTTTGATGATCATGTTTATGATTTGCGCCAGGAAGGGTTTATCTCGAACATCTATCAGCAGCTTTGATACGAGTAGCTCAACTGGTAGGATAGTATTATGTATAGCAGCGCGATAAGTATGACGTGGGTGGAGATGTGCGACTACGAAGTTTCACTTTCGAAGCTGTGGCACGTTTTCTTCATATTCAACCAAATACCAAGCATATGTTGAATGCCACAAACGAGGTGAGAATTGTAAAAAAAAAATCTCAAAAAGGATTGATAACATCATCAACACAGAAATACAAAATATCTTAAACATCCTCTAGAAACCCCCTAAAGCTCTCCCATCACCATTATACAAAATACAAAACCATTGAAATCTTTCTAAATATTTCTTCGAGTTACCAGTACACGTGATGTCTCACATGATTGAATGTTAGGAACGGTCTTACTCTCGTATTAAATCCTTTAGAGCTTAAAAATTAAACAAAAGAAACCAATACTTTTACTTCGGGGTTCCTAGATATTACAAAGGACAAATAGAAGAAATACAAATCAGTTGGGAGATGGTCCTAGAGGAAAAAAATAAACATATATGAAAGACGAGTACATATACCTTAGGATGCAGCTTTGAGTAATCTGATACAAATATCATCCAGGCATGGAGCCTGGTTTTACATTTATACGTTTGATTGTAGTACGTACAAACTGGACGGACCGCAATGTAACCTGATTGGAGTTAACTTGGGTCTCTGAAGTCTTCTGACTATGTAAACAAGGCTGTGACCATTCACCCAATGAGGTATCACTCTACTTTCTTGTATTAGTTAGCAATGAATACAGTTTCACTGTTCTCAGTGTTACTGGTGGAAGATTTTAAAGCTAGCAGAAAGTTTTGTTGGAGAGGGCGCTACACAACATAATTGTTTGTGAGATAATTAAAAACGGAGTGTCAAATTTGAAAGAACATACAA
This sequence comes from Mesocentrotus franciscanus, assembly GCA_037976565.1. NCBI lineage: Eukaryota > Metazoa > Echinodermata > Echinoidea > Camarodonta > Strongylocentrotidae > Mesocentrotus > Mesocentrotus franciscanus. The sequence goes on along the minus strand of CP137681.1, from coordinate 8,635,343 downwards.
TTTAAATGACAAAATCATCCTTTGTTGATCAAAATTGGTTCATAGACGGCTGAAATATCCATAAATGTAACAACTTGTAATATTTGTGGTGGTACACAAATATTCGATAATTCGAACCTTGACATACTTGACTTAAGCCGTCCACACCATCACTGGGATGTATGATGGCTTCTGTTTCACAACGGCTTGCCACACCTTCCTATCTTCTGTTAGCCTAGTGGCTTTCGTCAGGGAGTCAAGTTGTCTGTTGTTGCAGTCCGCCTTGATGCAGTCTGTCCATCTAGAACGTGATCCCATAAACATTCTTTGAAAACAGTAACGACGACTGCAAAACAACATGACCCCCCCCCCAAAAAAAGGGTTATCTGAACCCGATATACATGTACACTAACTTGTACAGTATACAAGGATCATTGTGAATAAATCTATACCCTTACCTTTTTTCCGCTCATCTATTGTTGGAGTTTATAACCATGACAACGACCTTTAACCTCGGCCATGTCTATACGTGCCTTCACGGTTGTTTCATCGCAAAGCATGCCGGGACAGATTTCTAGTACGGCAGTAGATTTTCACCTTCGCCGCGATCAGCTGTTCCATTGCCAACGACGGGATTTTTATCCTGTCGAATCAACATGACATCATAATCTTGTACAGGAACCGTTATTCTGCAGTGATTTTCTTTCATTCCAGTATCATTTGTACGGTAAGAAACCAAAGTCTGTGATTATGTATTTTTATGACGATCCTTCAACCTAAAACACGAATGTTTAGCAGCTTAAAAAGGCAAACCACCAACGCAAACTGCACACACACACATTTGAACATATGGGACTACATATTCATACAAAGGAACCCACTCTCATTAGACCACTTTACTTCGTATTATCAGCTTTATTTTTTGAAGGATCGTCATAAAAATACATAATCACAAAAAAAGAGGAGCAATGGAAAATGATACTATATACTTTGGAAATACCCTTAAATTCACTATTTCAGTGAATTAGTGGCAGGGAAGAGCAATTTTAGACTTGTAAAGACGTCATTCACCTGCCTATTATGGGAACCTGGTATACCAGGTTCCCGGAAGGAACAATAATTAAAGAACATCACAGAGTGAACAAAAAAGGGAAACACACTATATCTAAACAATTGCATTTGCTAATGAGCAATAAAGGTAAATTTCTCATGTTTGCGATGGGGATAATAATCCTTCCCTGAAAGGGATCTGAACACCCTTCTCCCCCCCCAAAATTCAAACCTCCCTCAATTTAAACAAGGAACATATCGAATATGCCGGAATGGAAGAACCCACGCCCCTTACCATAAATTCTCCTAGGACCACGCCTACTTTATTTGTTCTTTTCATGATTCTCTGACAATTTTGCAAACAAAAGAAATAGCCACAAGCAATGGTAACAAATTTTACTTAAGTAATGTTAACAATTTTAATAATCCGTTTCTGATGCAGACACACATTGGGGGGTCGGCAACTGGCCGGACGGATTTCAAACTAACCTTTTTTTTGGATATTGCGTCTGTATTGCTACGTCAAAACTGCGCTTCTGTAGTGATGCTGTGCGTATGTAGGAACTACGCATTGTCATGTCTAATCAAGTAGAAATAGGGCGTTTCCAATCTCGCTCATCCTTCCTGAGCCATATATGAAATGACGCCTCTACTGCGCATGAGCAAGAAAGTGAAACTATCTTGTTCTTCAGCCTTGCACCCATACCAGTTCGACCAAGACCAAGAGAAAAAAACCACGCCAACCTATATCTATGAGTCAAAGTTGAATTCTCCAACCGTTCTGCTCAGCCTCTAGAAGCAGCTCTTCGTATATCCTGCTCTTCCTCTCGTAAGCTCGCTGCATATTTGCCTCATGAGGTACCGTCAGCTCCAGAATAATTGCCCTCTTTGAAGTGGGGGACCAAATTACGACATCAGGCCGCAAGTTTGTCACGACAATGGATGGCGGAAAAATTAACTTCTCCCACAAGTCAATTCGAATGTTCCAATCGCTAGCTCCATCAAGGCAAGTCCTCTGCCTTCCTGTAGAACTTCTGCCTGAACCATTTGTAGCCTCTCCTTCCCTGACGAAATGGATATATGATGCTTGTGTTCGGGTCGGCTTTATGTTGTGTTCTGTTAACCTCGTCTTCAAAGCATCCCCGATGATACCCAGTACACGGTTGTGATGCCAAGTGTACTGGCCTTGTTGGATATCTGTCGGACAGCCAGCAAGAATATGTGTAGTCGTTGATCTATGTTGGCATTAGCTTGCAAGCATTGTCTTCACTTAATCCCCAACGCTTCAGGTTTGCCGACTGCAGTATCGTATATCGAAACAAGCATTAATTGTAGCAATTTAGGGCTGGTATCAAATAGATTCCTCCAGGACAGCTTCTTTTGCTGCACTCTTTCCCATGACGTCCACACTCACTAAACTGGCATCTGTACAGCTTTTACATAATTCAAATTAACATGCTCCTTGACGACTACTTCGCTAATCTCTGTTCTGACTTCACGTTGAGTAATCTTCCTCACAGGTTTACGGAATTGACCAGCCCCCAACCCTCGCCGTCCAACCTGTCCTCTCACAATGTCCTCCATCCGCAAACTGTCCTCCGCTCTAGATATTGCCTTCTCAGCATCCCACTTGCGGCCATGTCGAGACTGTGGCTTGATACTAATCACAACATTGTCTCTGCTGTGTCGCAACTGAAGTGCCGCATTCACCACCGTCTTCTTCATTGTAGTCGTGAGTCCTTCCAACTGGAGACACAACTTTGTCTGATGGCAATAGAGTGCAATATTTGATAAGTTCTTGCTTGCTCCCAGCCAGCAACGTAGCTTCTTTGACACGAGAGTTTCCATCTTCTCTACCTGTGAGACTGGTACATCATATATCATGAGTTTCCACTACATTCTTGGCACAATTAAGTATTGATATATCCAGTACTTCATGACGCCAGTCAAAACACACTTGTCAATAATATGTAGCCATCTCCCAAGCGAATCCATCATGTCCTGACGAGTAACATTAGGGCCCTTTCGTTTGCCATGTCCACATGGACGACGTCAAAGATGTGACGTCATTTCGTCGATTTGCGCATGCGTCGGGGTCGTCTCTAGTCGTCAGGCCAAATTTGAGAACGCGTGCATCCAAAATTTGAGGCTCGTCAGAAAACTCAAACACCATCGTCAAAATGACGTCATCTTGCTTTATCGCAGCGTAAATCAGAAAGGAAAGACAGAAAGCGAAAGTAATAGAATGTAGAAACAAAGAATAACATAAGAGAAGGTGATAAAAAGGAAGAAACAAAGAATAACATAAGGAACGACAGAAAGAAAAAGTGATATAATGATAAAAACAAAGAAAACATAAGAGAAGGTGATAGAAGGAAGAAACAAAGAATAACATAGGGAAAGAGGAGGTGATAGAATGATAAAAAACAAGGAATAACATAACAGAAGGTGATAGGAGGAAGAAAAAAATAATAACATAATGAAAGACAGAGAGAGAAAGTGAAATTGGAATGATAAAAACACAGAATAACATAAGAGAATGTGATAGAAGGAATAAACACAGAATAACATAAGGGAAGAGAAGGTGATAGAAGGAACAAAGGATAGCGTAATGAAAGATAGGAAGAGGAAATTAATAGAATAATAAAAACAATGACTTGCATAAGACAAGGTGAAAGCAGGAAGAAACAAAGAATACGTAAGGAAAAACAGAAAAAGAAAATGATAAAGAATAGATATTGGAAAGATAGAAGAGAAGATGAAAGATAGAACAGTAAAAAATAACATAAGGAATGGTAGGAAGAACATAATAGAACAATACAAACAAAGAATTACATAAAAAGGGGGATAGAGGGAAGAAACAACGAATAGCATGAGGAAAGACAGAAAGAAAATGATAAAGAATAGATAATGCAAAGATAAAAGAGAAGATGAAAGATGAAAAAAACAAAGAATAACATAAGAAAGACAGAGAGACAAAATGATAGAAGGAAAACAAAGAATAACATGACGAAAGATAGAAAAAATGACAGAATAATAAACGAGGAATAACATAAGAAGTGAAAGAAGGAGAAATTGAATAAGCGCACGTGGGGGCCATTACGTCATCGTGTAGATAATGAATTTGAATCAACGGATTTGAATTTTAAAGCTGACTTAACGGGTGCATAACATTTTATGTACCATAGGGCACTAAGCTTGGCCCAATCCTATTTCTGATCATGATCAATGATGCTGCAGATTTCACCCCAAATAGATGGAAATATGTCGACGACCTAACCCTAGCCGAATCTAGAAGACATACTCAGCAAACACAGTTCCAAGATTAGGTCTCCCAGCTAACCCAATGGTCTAGCACTAATCACATGACGCACAAACCGTCAACATGTAAGAAAATGAACAAATGCTTCACGCGAAACCCTCCACATCTTCCTGAAATTAAGATCGGCGATACTGTTCTTCAGGAAGTCACACACCTGTCAGTGTTAGGAGTTACTTTGCAATGTAATATGAAGAGGTGTCAACAAATTGATCATATTGTTGAAAAAGCTTCGAGACGATTCTTTATGTTGTGCATCTTGACGAGATACAATGCTTCCATGAGTGACCTAGTTACGATTTACACATTTCATATCCGTTCCAATATGGAGTATGCAACTGTCTGGTCTTGTTCAATCACTTGTCAACAGTCTGAACAAAGTTAAGCGAGTTAAGAGGCGTGTGACCAAGATAATTCTCGTTTTAACCCCTCTCACCAGGCCCATTTACACTTGCATCCAAACACGTCAAAAATGCCAAACCGGAGCCTGACTGCGATGTTTGAAATAGAAAAAAGCGCACACGTGTACTTAGGCTGGATTTCCAAGGCAACTACTCTTTACTGGCAATCCGAAACATTTCAAACCGAAGTGTGATTTGTTTTAAATGTCCTCGTGGTTTTTGGCGTGTTTTGGCTTGTTTGGTGAGTATAAACGCTCGCAGCTGAAACATCGCGACTTTTGTCACGTGACTTAAAAGTACTATGTCCCTTCTGAAGGCCATGAAAAGGTTAAATTCCAAAGGCATTTGAAAGATTATACTAGTTTAGAACTTCCTTAAAAAGGGGGGCTTGAAAATGTCTTCAATTGGGAAAAAAACGACTATTAGTTGTCGAATCGACTTTAGTGCTACGTGCTAATAATTGATAATAGTCTAATTTCAGACCACTGTACCGTTGGTCGTACGTTTGTGCTGCGCAAAGATTCAATCAGTCTAATTTTGGCCATTAATTACATTAAGAAGTGAGTTATTGATGTAGACAAAATTAATGACCATGTACACTTTATTGCTGATTTAATGTATGTTATTACCAAAGAAGAAAAAAGGCCAGTCAGCCATTTAGTAGTGTCTGACAGTGAAGTCTAGCAAGTAAACAGATTCCCTTGCATAATTTGAATATAGGACACTGCTAACGTTTTAATTTCACAGATAGGACATACATCACGTATTCATAATTCCTGCAAAGTTCGACAGAATTTGATGTTGGCTGCAAAAGGGACATAGTATCTTTAAGGTGAGGGGCTAGCTTTCGTCCTCGAAGCCTTATTTGCTTAAAGTAAACAACTTGTTTATGCTGAACCGCTACGAAAGAGTCTCAGCTTAACTGTAAAAATCTCGCTTTAGAAACCACCAAATGAAATAATTGAAATGTCAAATGGAGAAAGAAGAGTTGTTCTAACTCATAAATATTGCAAATTGTTGTCAAACCCTGTTTTAATATGCAAATACTAAGAGAAACAAAGCGCAATCTTTTTGTATTGTTTATCTAAAAATATTGCAGTACTTCTCATATTTTCCGTCATTACACCAGTTCGATACTTTCGTACTTGATAAATCAAATTATATCAAAGCTCTCCTCCAAATGTCTTTCATAATTTTATGTCCCACGGTTGTTTCGGGAATAAATCGAAAGCAATGTCATCAACGAACCCATGGCGAAACATTCACAGAAGCGTAAGTGTAGTCCAATCTATAGGGGTACGTGCGGTAACCTGTGGTCGCACGTACCGTTATACGTGCCGGGGGTGTTTCATAAAGCTGTTCGTAAAGTTACGCATGACTTTACGAACGACTTAAATATGAAGTGCCACGAAGGATGCCCAGAGTTTTTCATGTTTTAACAAAGTGTGACTATATTTTCAATAACCTTAATTAAATTATGGCAAAAAATATACTTTGCATTAAAAATGTTTGTTATAATAAGAATGTTAAGTTACATCTGCACAGTTCAACTTTAGTTGCTGCAGTTAAACAAATGATTGAGCATCCCATTTGGCTTTTCATATTTGAGTCATTCGTAAAGTCATGCGTAACTTTACGAACAGCTTTATGAAACACCCCCAGGACTGTTTGTGCAGGACTCGGTGTGTATGGATCGAGCATCGTTGGTTTTGTCTTTGTAATGTTGCAAGTAAAACACGCTGATGTGCGGTCAAAATTGAGCCAAAAGATGACACATTCATACAAAAAATTGGTATGGGTACTGTGAAAATATCGCGGACTTGCTGCAACTGTTACTCAATCGAGTTCTCTGGACTGCAGAAGCAAACAAAAAACAGCTGATCAAAAACGCATTTTGCATCGGGAAGACCGCGCATGCGCATTACGAACCAAAACACGCCAAAACATCACTGAACTTTTCAGTCGGTGATGTTTTGGCACAAGTGTATAAAACGGGAGCGACTTTTTAAAATGAGGTATTTGACAGTAGAAATTCGCCTACCTATGATGAAAGGCTTAAACGTCTTAATCTACCCTCCATTCAAGCAAGAAGTACATTGACCCTCACCAAAATGGTAATAGACCTGTTTTATCAAAATCTCACTATCTTACTGGACTATTGCATAACATTTTTGAAAATTGTAAGAGACCAAAATCTATGTCAACTATTATTTGTACCGACTTTTCCAAAGCATTTGACAGATTGGATCACAATATTTTGTTTAGGAAATTGATTGATCTCAATGTCAGACCATTTATCATAAATTGGGTAATAAGTATTTTAGAACAACGATCTCAGTGTGTAAAATATCAAAATGTATTTTCTGAATATGTTACCAACCATGGCGGGGTTCCTAAAGGTACGAAGTTGGCCCAATTTTATTTCTAATTATGTTCAATGATGCTTGCCAAGATCAATCGTTGTTATATTTTAAATATGTCGATGATCTCACTCTACTTCAAGGTCGAACTTTACAAAAACAATCAATATTACAACATGTATTAGATAATTTATTAGAATGGACAGAAAAAAATCACATGAAACTAAACCCTAAAAAATGTACTGCAATGAGAATTACATTTATGAAAAACCCATCTATTCCTGAGATTTTGAGTATTGGTGATTTACAATTGTCATATGTAAAATTTATTAAAATTATGGGAGTCTACATCCAGCAAAATTTAAAATGGGACACTCACATAAATTAAGTTTAAAAGAAGTGCAATAGAAAACTGTACATGTTTAGAATGGTTAAGCAATATAAATTACCAATTCCTGACTAATTCAAATATATGTTGGATACATTCGTCCTGTTTTAGAGTATTGCGCACCTGTTTGTAATGGAGGTCTTACGTTACAGCACATACAGAATTTAGAAAGAATCCAGAAAATAGTCTGTAAAATCATGGTAGGTGACATTTATATAAATTATGAAGACGCCTTGAAACGATGCGAACTTGAACGATTACAAATAAGGCGACAACAATTATGTATTGTTTTTGATGTATCTATAATTAAAAATCCACAATGCAAAGGCTGGATTCCTGAACGAAAAATTGTTGAAATTTCATTGCGAAATCAACAAAAGTATAGTCAATATAAATGCAGGATCTCTCGTTTTAAACAAAGTGTAATGCCATATTTTATTGATCTTCTTAATAATCATTGATTGTTCTATTTTTTTTTTTTTTTTTTACAAACCTAATATTTTTTCATTTGTATATTTGAACAGTTGTCTTCTGAATCAGACCAGTATTTTAAATGTCATGGTTTCATTGTACGATTATTTAGATATTTTTTGATAATAGATATTTTTTTTATTAATATGTACCCTCGATAGTTGTAAACATATTCATTTCAGCTTTTTAGCTGCAGCATGTGCATCATTGTATTCTATGTTTTTCGAAATAAACCTTGAATTGAATTGAAAAAAAGTGATCTTTTTGCCCACTCGCTTCTGACGTCAAGACACAGAGACTTGCTCCCACCATCTAAACAGATCCTTGCTAAATTTTCGCCCCCCCCCCCCATTGTAGTCAAGATTTGGTCATTCGTAGGTGCAGGACTAGCCGGTATCAAAGTTCTCTTGTTCGTACAATTAATAATCCTTGATTCTCTGTTTCTCTCTCTCTCTCTCTCTTTTTTCTCTTTCTCTCTCTCCCTCTTTGCATTACTCCTCAGAATGATTCTAATTGACGAACTCACATTTTTGTATATGTAATATATTAGTAATGGCATAATTTGTTAAATATATATTTCTCTGTTTTAACACCATCAAATCAAACGTAATTATGTTATTTTAGGTTTTAAGGCATTTTATCATTTCCCATTCGCAAAATATATTTTCCATTACTTTCTCTTATTTGGTAGTGTATTGATTAAAATGTATTATTCATCTTGATATATTTTGAACATGCCACAAAAAGTGATGTTTGATAAACAACTGATATAAAAAAAAGATTGAAACCGTACCAAAAGAGTGGACCTTTGGCTAGTACAACGGTGTTTTGCTCAGTACACAAGCATATAGATTTTATTATATAGTATCTACTAAATACCCTTCTAAAGTAAACACATTCAAAATAGGATGTTATTTGGCCCGCAGGCTTCATAGAGTTCAGGATTGCGGAATATTCACGCACTTTCAATTGAAAATATATATATATATCAACAATGTTTATAATGCTAAATATGTTACTCATTGCGGATGTAGTATCGACAATAATATCTCTAGTGATATTCGTTTGTCTCGCAATGTGGTCAATAAGGAATCTAAAAGATCTCGACGTTTCGTGCGCCGCTTGGTTGAGCTCGCTATTGCTTCCGCCCAGCAAACGAGCCGAACCAGCGTCCTGCTGATTGGTCGAGCACCGTGTGCGTCGACCATTAGGCCATTTGCATAATTAGCCGAACCAGCGGCCTGCTGATTGGTCGAGCACCGTGTGCGTTATTGTTCCGATTATCGATCGAATTATTGACCGTCGCGCCGGTCCTCCCGTAGAGTATAAAACACCCTTGCTTACATTAGTTTTTATCACCTGACGAAGTGTTGCAGCGGCGCACGAAACGTCGGGATCTTTTAGATTCCTTATTGACCACATTACGAGACAAACGAATATCACTAGCGATATTATTTTCGAGAAAATGTTTATGTTTATGTTTGTCCGTGGTTCAGTACAATAGGCTTGTTTTAGTCAGAACATGCCGCATGCAACTCTCGGTGCTTGCTTTACGATGAATTTCTCACGATGACTGTGGCCAGCGCATTGCGAATGTTACATTGCAATACAGCTTGGATACAGCGAACTAAATTTGTAGTATGGTATGATAAAATCAGTTCGTACATTATGACTTAGGTGACGAATTGCGAATAAGGATTCGATTACTTAGTAGCTAAGGAAGTTATTATCTACTATACGTCTGATACCACAAACCAGGTGAGGTATTTAAACAAATGTTTTATTGGGTTTTCATAATTTTCCATATCATATCAAACATAAATCACGTCAATCTAACAAACAAAAATGCAGCAATACAACAGCATACAACGAAAATAGTGCAACGTTATCTAGATGAAATAAAAGCAGTCACTTTGTCTCTTCCACGTATGTATCCCCTGTAATGTAAACATTTCTGCATAAGTACGTAGAATTCGAAGGATAACAATAGCAATGGTCATAAATAATTTGGCTTTCGTAGATAAAGGCAGAGTTACAAATAACAATACATTTTCATTTTCTTCCAGAGAGGGAGAAAAAGGAATATATATATATTTCTTTTAAAGGTAGTCTGAGAAATGAAAAACAATACTCATAATTCAAATCTTTATTTCCGAAAATGAATTGGAAGTTTGTTAATTTTCTTTGCGATACGATATTCAATGTCTTTGTTAATGACAATATATGGTTTACAGCCGTCAGACGTTGGTGGTTTATTTGTGAATTTGCAAACAAAAATGTGATATTTCAGTAAAAGAAAAAAATATGTTCGAGAATTATGGTCATAATAACCAAACATCTATTCAAATGTTGAAACAATTTGTAGATCATCCTTTTTCGTATCATGAATAATAATTTTCATAATTTCATCCCAAATGGGTTTTACAAAAGGACATGCAACAAAAAGATGTATATATGTTTCAGGGGCATTATTTCTAAAGGAACATTTGGGAGAGTCTTTTATTTTGATTTTATACAACAACAAAAATCTTTAAAATCTATTGCTCTATGTAATAATTTGAAATAGAAAGAGCGCACACGTGTACTTAGGGTGGATTCACAATTATTTACATGAGTTTTCTCCCAATTGACCTCATCAGATTTGTGAAAATCATTCCAAAATATTATTCGTTTTTCTGGAACACTTTGTTTTAACATGCCACTGTATGCATATTTTGGAATTTTCTGAGCTTTCAAAATTGTTGTTCTTATTTCATTAAGAATTGTATGTGGTGTTAAATTTTATATATTTTTCATCAACAAGTTGTGTTTCCTCCTGTTCATATCATATTCAAGAATAAGCTCTTCAAATAGTTTATAACCAAGGTGAGGAGTGCTGAGTAAATCACTGATATACACAATACCTCTGTCAAATCAATTCTTATATATAATATGTTGCTAAGATTTTGAGCAGATGTTTCAATTGAATCAAATACACTGAAAACAACCTATTGAGGAAAAAATTACACCAAAATCAGCATCATAATTTTTTTTCTCTAAAGATATACCATGTTGGGAGAGACTCAGACAATTGACTTGAGGTTAATCTCTTCAGAGCATATTCAGAAGAATGTGTGTTTCATAGAATATTCTTACTATCACTAAAATTGTTACTGACAGAAATTTCAAAAGATTTCCACTAACTTTCATGATTATCATCAATAAGCATTTTAACCCATGACTTTTTTTTGTGAAAAAGAAAAAGTAGGGGTCAATCATTCGTAACCATCGAAAGAAAATTAATTACACATGCCTTGTATTTTGACCCTACTATTGCCCCCACTCCATATCAATTTAAATAATAAAGTTTCTAATTAATTGAAGAAACTCTGAGGTGTTCCAACATATAAGACATAAATGGTAAAGGAGTTGTGGCAACAATAGGGTCTTTACGACAAACATCTTCGAGTCGAGGGGTAAAGCCCAAGTCCACTCCACTGAAAAGTTGAGCTGATTAGAAAGACGAAAATCTAAGAAGCCCAAATATAACTTGGTTCTGGAAAATGGTGATCGGACTTATTTTTAATATTTGTTTTTAAGAGCAAAAAACAAGTTATTGATCGAGCCGGTTCTCCCCCACAATGCATTGCGCGACATTTTTTGAAAATATTCGGAACTTAAGATTAATCGTGGCTGTGCACTTAAGAGAAAAAAGTTTCGATTGCGTTGGTCTGCTGCAATTCTGCAGATCACCTGTTGGGTTCGTGATAATCTGTATTAATAAGGTGATCTGCAAAGGATCTATAGATCACTTCTTGCTTTCGCCTGAACATTTGTTCTGTAGTTTGCCCTTTCTTTCCCTTTTTGTCAGATTTTCCGAAAACCCACTATCCAATCAAAGTTTGCTCGTTAAATCTTTCGGTCAGGAAAAGAAAATCTCTTCTTCTAAGTGTATATTCTCACTTGTGATGTCGCCTAGGCGCCATTTTGTGTTTATATATATATCTATATATATTCAGGGGGTAGCGTGTATTGTTCAGCTTACCTTTGAACTTGACAACCCCTTTTTTCTGAAAGTGTTCTTCGGTTCTCTTTGCCCGAGCGACCGCTGCTCATCGTTTTGAATTTTACTATTTGTAACAATGAAACAACAAAAGAACAGAAAAAGAAAACTTAAAACATTAACAAGTAGGGGCGGGGGAAGAAATGTAGGAATTAAGAAAATAAGAAAAAAATTAAGAGAATAAGAAAAGTAGAGATGATGAGCTTTAAGAATGATATGTGTGGGGAAGAGGGTGACTGAAACCTGACTGAACTGAACGTATAGTAGACTCTGGTTCTGGATTATGGATCACAAACTGTCATGATAAAAGGTGCATGTTGACATTAAGCATACATTTTTAGCATCCTTTGCTCTCATCATCATCATCGGATTTTGGAGAACACTCTTTGTACACACAATTGTTTCCTTTAATTTATTGTATGGAGCCTCGCATTTTGTATAATTTGACCATATATATATATCTGTCAACTGATTTTTTATTTACTCATTACGCCTACAATTCCCTTTGGATACAATGTATTTGATTAAAAAAAAATACTATTATATTGAATTCAAACTAGGTCCAGTATCATTTCAAAACTCAACACGTTTTTACTGCTTTATTCGAATCTTGAGTGAAACTTTGGAGCCATTTGCGGCACATAATATCCGAAATTTGAACCGGTGACTCTCATGTCAGTATATGCGAATATTAATGGTGCAACTTTTTCATTCAGATGCATAGTATCCCAGAATGTGCTTTGAACACACTTCGATAAACGTTATTGCTTGTATCACGTAGATGCTAAATTGTCTGTAATCTAAAGTTGAAATTTAGATAAACTTATTCCTTATCATCCTCATGGTAAATATACGTATAACCATCGGCATATTTCGAATATTTGTCTTCAGCTTAGACTTGGGAATATTAATTGTTAGGATTGGTTTGAATATAGCAGCTCGACCAGTATGACGTATGTATACAGTTGTAATTACGATATTGCGCACCACCGAAGTTGCGGGTTTTCTACACATTCAGTTAAATACCAAGCATTTGTTGGATGTCACAAACCAGGTAAGGGAAAACATAGATAACTAGATATAAAAAGACATCTTAATTATCTTTAATACATACAAAACATAACATACAATGTATAACGTTTTGTTTGGGGGCAATGATCCGTTTTCTATTAAAGTCAAACCTGTCTTTGCGACCACCTGTCTGTAACGACCACCTGTTCATAACGACCACTTAAAATCCCCCGTGATTTTTCATGTAGTTGGGAACCTATACACAACGACCACCAGCGCCAGCCGTGTAGCGAACAACAACAGCAGTCGTGTAGCGACCAGCTACAGCAGCGTTTGAGCATTTTCGTTCACAGCTGGACGATCGGCGAAACAGCGGTAGCCTTTAAAGCTAGATCTAACGAACATTTACACACACAACAACAACTATTTAACCCCAAGCTTGTATTACAACTTTAATCAAAACATTTCATTACCGACATGATATGGTATCTTGCACATTTAATTATGGTCGATGCCTTTGAAAACATAACAAGACAGTGTCTTTGTCATAAACTTCGCGATTGATGCCTCGTTTGCTTGCACACAAGCCGGCCTGCGAAAGGCCTGGTGAGTGGGTCTGGCGCTGTTTGTCAATCAATCATTTTTATTTCTTTTAAATTTTTTTTGATACGCACTTAACAAAAAATGCCGCAAAATTTCAAAAACTAAATGAATAAATGATATGTTAAATCATTTCGGATTTCTATTTAGACTAAAAACCCATACCACTCTCTGTTTATTTAATTCTTTAACATCAAAAAAATAAACTTGCATTGTTAGATTTATCGATCGGCCCACTGCTTTGTTTTCGCTCGACTGAGCCCTTATAAATTAAGGCATTTGATGGAGAATTTTTCGCACACTTGTGGGTCTGCTATAGAGTGTTTTTTCTGTACGACCCTTTTTCTCTCTTCCAAATTTTAGTTTATATTTACTTTTAATGACATAATACACATGCACTTTTCATATAGAAATCCGTACGTTGATGTACATCAGATCGTGTCGTTGTTATTCACCGCTAATTGGTATGTTGTAGCTGAGAGTGTACTTTAGACGACAGATTATATTTTTATTTTCGAATCAGACGGCGGGAGCATACTTGATTGGTTTTTTTTAATGAGAACGCGAAAACCCGCTGTTAGGCAAAACCACGCACGCCTGTGGGAAATATATGGCCATCTATTATTGTGAAAGCTCACATCAAATTTGTTTATTGCCAAATGATTTTCAACCTTTTTTTTGCGGTTCTCATTAGAGTTATAAATTCCTGCAATTTCAACCAGTGACTCTCATGTCATTATATATTAATATCAATGGTTCAACTTGTTACATCTGATATTCATAGTAGTACAGTGAATACACTTTAATGAACATTATTATATGCATCACATAGATACGAAATTCTGAGTGGAAATGAAGGTGAATTATTTATTTATCATAATTTTTCCGACGAACAGCATATTCCATATGTATGGCGTCAGCTTGGTTTGGGGTATAATAGCGGGATATCTTTGAATATAACAGCTTGATCAGTATGACGTTCGTCTAAAATTGAAATTACGGTGTTGTGAACCACCGAATATGCAGCGTCGATTATACAAATCCAACCAAATACCAAGCATTCGTTGGATGCAACAAACCAGGTTAGGGAAAACTTGATTAACTAGAATTAAACAAAATCAATATTTTGATCTATAACTTGAAGTGTTTGATTTATATAATCTTTCTACATGTTATCTATTCGGGTATTAATGAAATGTCTTACTTTGAATAATATTGAGATGAGCAATCACCTAAAAGCTAAATATGTATCTCCCTTAAACTTTGTGGGTATACAAATTTACACTTGCACAAATTATAGAAATGTGTTAGTCACCAATGAATATTTCTCATTGTTTATGATAAAAGGAAATGTGTGAACATAAACAAATAGTAGTAAATATACCTTTTGTAAAAGTAATTAACGTGTAGTCCTTGAAGGACAACAACAAGTATTCGGATGACAAAAAACAGCTGAATAAAGTGTGATGAGTAAATGAATTTTATCTTTCAATACTTATAGATGATTGTATGCAATATGCGCACTTCTAATAACTGCTAACGAAAGGTGTATGTCTATTCTTTAGGCTATTATTTAGGAGTGATAGGACAACAAAAGAACAGTGGGTGGTATTCTCGAACGCCGCCTAAGTTTAATAAACCTGGCCTAACTTAGTCCGTGGATTAGTTAGGCTAGGCTTAACTTTAGTCCATGGACTAAGTCAATTTCAATTCTCGAAAGGTGGCCTAACTGATCTATGGACTAACTTTAGTCCATGGATCAATTACCATGGTTACAGTTTCTGCTCAGTATACAGTAAACCGAAGCTGTGAAGTCATAATGCGCTAAGACAATGGATGCGCACAGTGTGGAAAGGATGCAGCACCTTGGCAACTTGAGCAGTATGACGTACAGGGGCGGCGGAGCGACTTCTAAAGAGTGGGGGGGGGGGGGGGCAGCACCAACACAAAATGGCACTTGCTGGAATTGTATCATTGTTAAAAGGGAAATTATCAGGGGTGAAAAGGGTCACTTATCGCACCTGAAAAAGGGGCATTGAACATATTTTAAAAGGGGCACTTATGAGAATGAAAAAAGGTACTTATAATAAAGGAAAATGTGCATTTGTTGAAAGAAAAGGGGCACCTCTCAGATTTGAATAGGGCAATTATCAGAGGTGAAGGGGCACTTATCAAAAGTGAAAAGGTGCACTTACTAGAGACTTAAAAGGGCACTTATAAGAATGAAAGAATATAGAGGTGAAAATGGGAAGGGGCACTTTTCCTATGAAAAAGGGGCACTACTTACAAAGTTAAAAGGGCACTTTCCAATGTAAAAAAGGGTAGTCGGGGGCACTGTACCCCTGACTCTTTCTCCCTATCTTCATCTCTCTCTCTCACACACTATCTCGCACCTTTGTTTATTTCTCATTTTCATGATATCTTTCACCATTAAATTGTTCTTTCTCCTTTTTCCCCTTTCTCTTTTACTCTCTCTCTCTGTTCTCTCACTGTTCTATTTCCAGACTTTTTCCATCTATGATTCAATGAATCCAACCGTATACACACTTAAAAACAAAAAATATGAAAGGAATATTGTAAATAAGATATCAAAAATTATGTTCAATTTCTTTATTTTTCAAACAGAAAAATTGTAATTCACGATGAATACGTATTATAAAATTGAAGGTCAAATATTAAGCTCCAATAGCCTCATAATCTGCTACTTGAAATTATTAGAATTCAATGTGATGTATTTGTTACATTACTTGTTCCCACTTTTTTAACACAGCAGAGGCTACTTTTGAGCCCTATTTCTTTTGCAGGGAATCTGTTATATCATGACTTGCACCATATTATAAAACACATTATAAAACATGATTTCTTAAATGACTCAACATCACATATCCAGTGAAACAATGAACATCTGATGTACAAAAAACATACTTTTGAGTGATGGTTGTTTTGTGGTTCACACACACACACACCAAGGACATATCGGGATTTTTTATTAACGGTTGCTTGTCTGTTACCATAGCTTCATGTTATGAGGATTAATACAAAGGTTTTGATCCCCAGTCACAGCTACAGCAGATGGGGTCTGGCTCATTGAAGAGGCTAAGTAGAAATTCATAGTCCTTGAATGTATGTCTGTTGAATCAAAAGAGAAAATAATGAAAGTAAGCACACTGAAACCTATTTCTGTTGTAACATTAAAAAGGTCTTGCATGTACATTGTGATTAAAGTGGACTTGCATGCACATTGTAGTAAAAGTGGAGTGCATAATCATTACATAAAAAGTATTGATGGAAAAATGCCATCCTCGAAGTACCTTAGCTGTATGGGCATACAAATAACAACTTATTTGTACAGCCTACCTGTCAGAAATTCAGCAGCTCAGTAGTTTTCCTTCCTTTCTGAATTTGTGTCAATTCTCAGGGAATTTGCCTTCATTTATTTTACTGAAGAAGAACATCATCCTGAAACAAAAATAAAAAGGTTTAGACCTCATTAAAAAATAAAATATCTACTCCATTGATAATTGGTCTTAGTTATACTGTCAATCATATTCTAACTTTAAAAAACAACAACCTGAGGCTCCTTTCATGTAGGCACCCCCTCCCCACTCAGTTACTAGTAATCATTGATTTACAGAATGACTACCATTATATCTTTTAAAGTCAACAACAAACATACACATGCTTGCAGTACTATCTCATAAATGTGCTTGCACCAAGTTGAGCTTGCTTTATCATGGCCTAAGAAAGCCCATAAGTAGTTAAAGTTTATAGCCAATTTAGTCCCCTTCCTAAAATCAAGTCTAGAGGTCTACATCTTACTTAGATAACCCTAACCTGATGTGAACGCAGCCTGGAATGTAGATTTTAGAAGGCCCTAATCGTTAGAGCCTAACTTTTTCATCTCACTATTTCAATCAAACATTAGACCAAAGATTGTCTTTTTTATGTTATCTCCCTAAATGAGCTTCATGAAAGGGGAAAAAGTTAAATGAAAATTTACTGCACTGTACTGTACTACAGTCTGTAGGTCTCTAAGTCTAAGTCTCTCTAGGTCTCTTTGTAGAGGCGTTGTGGTCGAGTGGATACGTCACCGGACTATCGCTCACAAGGTCCGCGGTTCGAGTCCCGCCGCGGCACTAATGTCCTTTGGCAAGATATTGATCTACATTTGCCACACTCAACCCAGGTGAGGTAAATGGGTACCTGGTAGGATTATTCCTTGAAATGCACTGTGCGCTGATATCGGCTGCCGGAGCTAAAGCTAGGGTAATAATTTCCAAAGCTCTTTGGAAGCGCATAGAGATGTTATTTCATAACGTATTATGCGCTATACAAGAACTGAACTATTATTATTATTAAGTCTTATATGGTCCAGAATTGTTAGTGGTAGGTTTGAATTTTCTTCTGACCCAAATTTGAAAGTACTTAATCAACTGTTGATTATTTGTGTCTTATTTTCAGAGATAGTTCCGCCCAAAAGTCTAGGCCAAGCTGTCACTGTCAGGAGTGACTGGTAGCCATGGCAATCAAGCTGAAAATATTAGCTCGCGCCGATGTAAAATGAATAACAGTTTGAGTGTAGATTGCACCTACATTCATAAGACAAAATAATTTAAAATCACTTCATAATGTATCTGTAGACACATCTGCAGGTTCATAAAATCAGCAGATCTTTAATAAAAAATGTTATAGACTCTAAACATGATTTAGTTTACAAAATTTAGGCGTAATTACAGCTTTACTCACCAGCAGACTTTCCAAGAAAAATGGATTATCTTTTTTTCCTGTTCAGGAAATAACCGGTGTTGGGCCAATACTAAAATATTACTGTAACATTATCAGCAAATGTATGTCAACAAGAAAGGGAAGCTTCTGTCCATTTCCTTTCAATTTTTTTTTCTGGGGGTGGCTGGTCATGAAAATCATCATCATCCTGTAGAAAATTATCGCCCCAACAGCCACAGCTATCAGCTCAGGCAGAGGTGATACTAGACCGAAATTTATGTCTCTTTCGTTCGTTAGCCTCTGATTTGGTTAGGGTCGGCTCCTGAAAGACCCACGACCTCCTGATCTATATACAAGTGTCCTATCCACTAGATTACCGAGCTTTCGCCCGATAGCCAGTGTTGGTTATAATCCTTTGTATTAGAGGGTACCGCATATGTATTCAAATGAATGAGTCTTTCGTCGGGTTGTTTTTATTGC
This sequence comes from Mesocentrotus franciscanus, assembly GCA_037976565.1. Lineage (NCBI taxonomy): Eukaryota > Metazoa > Echinodermata > Echinoidea > Camarodonta > Strongylocentrotidae > Mesocentrotus > Mesocentrotus franciscanus. Next base: position 8,616,517 of record CP137681.1, on the reverse strand, counting down.
AATTGGTTAACAAATTGCCCGACGTAAATATTCACCGAGTAAAAGAAGATGTCAAAACTTCTCCATGACGGAAGTCACATACACACATAAACCCACTTCCACACCCACATCACAAACACACACACCCACCTAACACACATTCACACCAAAACCCTCCACCTAACCCCTTCTCCCACACAGACACACGCACACACATACACACAGAAACACATAACATGACCTTGGCAGTTTGTTTGTGTGTATGCATGCATGTGTCGTGATATGAAGTTATGCAACTTTCGGCTTTGAACTTGATCGTTCAATGTAATGTGCTTTGATCATGGCTGTCTGGTGGCGACAACTTGTGCCGCAACAGAAGTCCTTTCATCCGCGACGTATAACCTAACCTTCAAAATGCCATCTTCGTACTCGAAATTAAAATCTGAAACCGATTCCGTCAAAAATCTCTAAAATTCTTGGAAAATTGACCCCTAAAAATCTGAAATTGCTATGACTTTCTAATACCAATTCCGTTTCGTCTCAATTTCTTACAGTATTTTTATAAAAAAATTGCACATAGCCATGCAAAATTTGACGCTCCAATAGCTATGCAAAAGATAATGAGCGTTGTTTGAAGTTCTAAAAATGGTTTTCTTTCTGTAGCCGTAGCTCCATCGTGTCTGGCAAAACCCGTATCTTTTTGTAAACACTTGAATATATGCCCATTCCATTCAAATAAAAAAAATATACCCTAACACTGACCGACTTTGCGGAAATTGCCCTCCAATTATACAGTTTTCAAGAACATTGCAAAATAACTTCAACTTCTTCTAAAATGAAGATCTTTATACCTACGTCATTAAAACTTGGCAGGGGCGTGTATCCATCCACCTTACAATACGATATATGTTCACTCAGAAAATTTTGACTAAATCGTATTCGAACAAGGGTCACTTTACGAATTCCGTAGAGTATTCTGGGTGGCTATACGCAAAGCATCTCGAAGCCGGATTTTTAAAATCTGCCAAGGGTGCCATTCTAGACGATATTTTATACTCTGCATGATTATATTACTATGTCTATGGGCGGCTGTTAGCGCCATAGCACGCGTCATCACGTGTTCTTCATTCACAACAATCCAATTCATTTGCACGCAATGCTTGCGAGTCCATTCTAGTCCCTTTCTCTATCCCAATTCCTTTAAAACTTCGTAAGGATAGTCTCTAGCATTCCTTCACGGTCACTCAATTCTTTATTAACCAGTCATGTGTGACCGTCCAGGTGCCATTTTGTCATTTTTGGGCCGTTATTGAAGCCTTTCTTTCGTCCTACCTGGTATCTTCATAATCCGAGATGATGCAGACGTCTTACACATTCCTCTGGATAGTCCGGGAGAGGCTCTTTCGTCAGTCATGTATTCACTGTCGCCAATGCATGCACATCGTTCTAATACGATTGCAGTTCAATTTTTTTTCAACATCCTTGAAACTTAGATTAAAAAGAGAGATGTAAATGGGTACCTGGTAGGAATTTATTCCTTGAAACGCAGCGCGCGTAACAGCTGCACTGCTAAAGCCAGGGTAATTATACTGCATTATTGTAAAGCGCTTAGAGACTTCTGATAAAGTAAGTGTTAGGCGCTATATAAGCACTATAATTATTATAATTATTATTATGTTTTCACCAAGATGATGTGATAGTAAGGAAATAACAAATTGACAACCTACAAACTATTGTATATGGTAAACATTTAAAGCATGCAGTAAAACTGAGTTTTTCATAGATCCATCTGTTATGGAAAACGAGTTCAAAATAATTGTCATCTGTTCCTACATTTGTGAGAAAAAAAAAACTTAGTAGATACAGTAGTTATTTTGGGCAACTGACAGGTCATGCTTAAATTAATAACAATAGACTTGTATTATGGAACATTATACATTATGGTTATTATTGCAAGTTTTACAGGTTACATGACAGTACCTTTTATCTCAATTTCGATAACTATCATTTAGAGTAAATTTTCTTGTACATGTAGTTTCTATTATTGTAAGTTTTCGTGTAGTTTATTTTCTTTCTTTTAAATTGTTCACTACTTTTCCTTTACATTTTGTAAATCCTTTCCTTTTGTTATTGCTCTACAGAGTAGTGTCTTTATCATTTCTTCTGTTTCCATTAGCTAAACTAATTCACACAGCCTACCTGTCAGACATTCATCAGGCCAGTAGGTTTCCGTCCTCTCTGAATTTGTCTCAATTTTCAGACAACTTTCCGTTTTCATTTATTTTACTGCAAAAGAACCATCATCTTGAAAGAAAAGAAAAATACGGTTCAGACATTATGTAAAAAATATAAATCCACTCCATTGATAACTGGTTTTAGTTATAGTGTGAATCATAATCTACCCAGACGTGGATTTAGGGGGGGACAGGGGGCCTTTCCCCCTACCCCCAGCAAAAGAAAGAGAGAGAGAGAGAGAAGGAAAAGAAGGGAAAGGGAAAGAGGAGATAAAGGGAAAGAAAGAAGAAGAAACGAAAAGGGGGTAAAGGAAGGAGATCGGGGCGAAAGGGCCTTGCCTCCCAGGTCGTTGCCCCCCCCCATCGAAAAGTAAGAGAGAAGGAAGGAAAGGGAAAGAAAAGGGAAAAGAGGAGATAAAGGGACAGAAAAAAGGAAGAAAGGAAAAGAAAGGAGATATCAGTTGCAATTTTCTCGCCAACAAGTTGTGAATCGAGGCTAAAAGGCTCTTACCTCCCCCCTCACCCCGCCCCCGCCACACAAAAAGAGAGAAGGAAGGGGAACGGAAAGAGGAGAGCTAAAAGGGAATACAACAAAGAGGAAAAAGAAAAGAAAAGGGTGAAAAGAAGGGGAGATCAGTCGGCCGAAAGGCCCTTGCCTCCACCCCCCAGCAAACTAAAAGAGAGAGAAGGAAGGGAAGGAAAAGAAGAAAAAAAGAGAAAGAAGAAAGGTAGGGGAGATGTTCCTATTTCTCCCGCCAACAAGGTGTAGATCGGGGGCACAGATGTACTGACGGGGGCTTGGGGGGAGGGCCTGCCCCCAAATACAATTCAAAAAGTGGTTTATTTCTAATTCGATACCGGTGATTTACAAATGTTGCTGAAATGACATAATTTTTCGAGATTTTTCCTCACTTTTTAGTAAATTATACTTTTGAATGCTTCTGTTGGAAAATGACAAATTCCTAAATTTACAGTCAGGCAAGAAATATGCTTATTTTTATAGAGGCCTACTATTTAGAGGAGCCTACTTTTGTCAGGGCCCGCAAAACGGTGGGGCTCGGGGCCTCGAGCTCTCCCCCCGTAATTAAATACCTAAAACCCCTGAGCTTCGTGGGGCTCCGCCCCTGGACCTCGCGCCAATTAGTGTCCTGCCAGTGTCACAAATAAGGTATCAAAATATGTTCATCTGACCGTAATTAAATGTCTAAAACCCCTGAGATTCCGGGGGCTCCGCCCCCTGGACCCATTCAATGGCCCTAAGGCGGTCCCATGGATGCTCATTTGATCGTAATTTATTGCCTAAAACCCCCGAGCTTCCGGGGACTCCGCCCCCTGGACCCCACGGCAATTAGTGACCTGCCAGTGTATGCTCATCTGACCGTAATTATATGCCTAAAACCCCTGAGCTTTCGGGGGATCTGTCTCCTGAACCCCACCTAGTGCCCTAAGGCGTGCCCCTAGATGCCCATCTCACGGTAATTTAATGCCTAAAACACCTGAGCTTATGGGAGCTCCGCCCCCTGGACCACACGCCAATTAGTGACCTGCCAGTGTCATGAATAAGGTATCGAAATATGCTCATCTGACCGTAATAAATGCCCATACCCCATGGGCTTTCGGGGGCTCCGCCCCTTGACCCTCGCCGGGGCTTTGCCTCTAGACGCCACGCCAATTTACGCTACACTATACCTGATCGTAAATACTTTAGCCTCCCCCCCAGCCACTTTGAAAATAAAACGTTCAGCGGGGCCTGCATGTAAAAGTGGTTTGATGCGGATTTTTTTGTCTGCCCCTCCCCCAAACGTTTTTGCTCATTACGCCACTGCTGGTCACCGTTACGTACCAATATTTGGCTCGCATAATTTCAAATTTGCCCCCCCTAAGAAATCCTGGATCCGCGCCTGAATCTACCTTAACAAAAAATGGAGGCTCTTAGCTCTCACGTACGCACCCCATCCCCATTTGTTTTATTAGTAATCTCTGATTCACTGAATGACCGAATCTTTAAAATCAAGAACAAGCATTCGCATTCTTGCAGTACTACCCTATGAATTTGCTTGCCCCAAGTTGATCTTGCTATGTCATGACCTAATAAAGCCCATTAATACTACAAGTCTATAGCCCAGTTAGACCCATCATCACCGGATTTGATTTTTTTTGTTTACACACAATTTTCCCCTTGAATTTGTTGTATGGAGTATCTCAATTTGTATATTTAGACCTTACAGCTCCATTGTTTTAATACGGTATATTTGATTTAAATATAAAAATTGCCACACACCATAATTTATTTCATTACAAAAAATCTAAATGGGGCTAGTATCATTGAAAAGCTCGACAGGTTTTTACTGCTTTATTCGAATCTGTAGTGAGACTTTGGAGCCATTTGCGGCACGAAATATCCGAAATTTCGACCGGTGACTCTTATGTCAGTATATGTTAATATTCATGGTACAACTTGTACAATCAGATAAATAGTATGTTGGTACGGATATCTTCAAAATAGGACACATAGGGTAGTTGTTAGAAATTATATATCAGATGCTAAGTTATCGTCTTATGGTGTTCCACAAGGTTCAGTTTTTGGTCCGGTAGCCCTCAGTTTGTATGTTGCCCCATTGCATGATATCATCTGCAAACACAAGTTAAATGGTATGATGTATGTCGATGATACCCAAGTGTATGTCCTATTCAAGAAAGGTTGTCAGAATGAAGCAGTTTTGCAACTTCAGGCTTGTATGGTACATATCAAGATTTGGTCGGCCCATAATGTTATTAAACTCAATGAGGATAAAATTGAGGTCCTTCAATTTACAAGTAAATTTAGACAATGTAATCGGATCGATACCATTTCATTTGGTCACGCTGTAACACGCTCTGTTAAATCAGCTCGCAACCTTGGTGTGAGACTAGATAAACAATTGACATTGTCAGCTCATGTGAATCATTTCTGCAAATCAGCGTCATTTGCTTTGCATAAGATTGGAACAATTCGTCCCTTTCTTCCAAAGAGGTCCACAGAAAAACTTGTTCATGCTCATGTAGTTTCTCGCCTTGACTTCTGTAATAGTATCTTATATGGTATTCCTGAAAATAAAATTCAGAAGTTGCAAAGAATCCAAAACTCTGCAGCAAGGTTGGTTACTCGCACTCGACTTCATGATCACATTAGCCCAGTTTTAGAAACAAATTCATTAGCTTCCAGTAAAACAACCAATTGATTTTAAGATTTTGACATTGGTGTTTTTGTGCATGCAATGATTAGGCCCTGATTACTTACAGCAATTGATAACAAAAAATTGCCCGGCAAGAAACCTTCGCTCTCAGTCAAAATCATTGTTAGTTCCTCCTTCAATATCAACAACTTACTATGGTGCGAGATCCTTTCAACTGGCAGCTGCAGAGTTATGGAATAAATAACTTAATTTTCTTAAGCAGGTAGATACAGTATAACATTTAAAGAGTCTTTTAAATACAAACATTATTTTGTTTGTTAAAATAGTACAACGTTATGCCAAAGCAATATTCTTCCTCTTCCCTCATGTCTTGCTATTATCCCTTCTTTTCTTTTCTTTCTGAGCGCATAGGGACTTAAATTTATTTGTGTGATATGCGCTATATAAGAATGGTTTTTTATTATTATTAATATTATTATTATTATTATTATTATTATTATTTGTCCGACGAGCAGCACATTTCGAATATTTGTCGTCAGCTTGGTCTCGGGGATATTAACTGTTAAGATGCATTTGATATAGCAGCGCGATCAGTATGACGTACGTGAAAAGCTGCAGTTACGGTGTTGCGCACCACTGAAGCTGTTCGTTTTCTACATGGTCAGTAAAATATCAAACATTCGTTGGATGCCACAAACAAGGTGAGGGAAAACATGATGACCTAGAGTAAAATACAACTACATTTTGTGCAATAATCTAAATCCGTCGCCTGTAAAGGAAAGTTTATGTACATATGTTTGGGTGTGACAGGGGTTACCTCGGGTGCGTTTTCCTCCCCCTCTTTTGCCTAGAATCGGTGTTTTCAAACATGTTTCAGGCAAATGTTCGTGTTGATAAAAGCAAGCCTGTTTTCAAACGTATTTAGGTATGGGTATATTGAAACGCCGAAAAAGTGCGTTTGAATGTGACATAGAGCCAGAATCACGTTCTGAGAGATGATAAACGCAAAGCTGTTTTGAAACACACATACATATCGGACCTTCCAAGGCTAATTTCTCGTTCGGAGAAATAGCGTTCGCCATGTGCTGTCTCATGGTGTTGTACAATCATGCCTGCATACTCGTCCATCCTTCATTGTTCATTGTATTATTCATTGTTTACGTATTATGCGATTACGTGCTTTTTTCGCGAGCACATGCTAACGTACTACTCTAAAAAGAAGAAGCGCGCGCCCTAGTTGACCTCCGAGCAACTCTCTGCTTCTCGGGTCAAACGGCGCAAAGCAGCTGCACAGAGACAAGGCTGTGGGGCTCGTTGCTTCACCCTTTTAAATACACGCCAAACGTAAATGAAGAGTATCGGACGCCATAGGTGAAGTTTAGTAATGTGTATTCGTTGTCTGGATGAAAACAAACAGAAACCCCCTAGACTAACTGTCACTCAGGCAAGGAAATACAACATCATCAGTCTGTTGTACATGTACCCATGCTTTGTAGCTCGTAAGGACACCTCACATCTCAGTGGCTGTATAAATGGTGCAACACAAACAGGCTACCTTGTCGGCTTCAATTAAACATGATGCGTGGTGAAAGAAACAACCAGCTTCGCCTAAAGCAAATGGACGAATGTCCGTAATATCAAAATGCCTGTCAGGGTCTTGCCTGAAATACTCCACGTCCGGAAGGACTACTTTTCGAGCATGAATGCAAATCCTTTTGAACTAGGTATAATAATCAATTTTAGCAAAAAAACAAAAAAAAAAACAATAAAACATACATGAGAAAATATCATAATTTAATTATGATACATTTAACATTACCTACGAACAATGCATGGATACATAATCAAGGGACTACTTTGTTCTTAGGGTAGGCACACCAGACCCACGTGACCATTAAAGTAATGAGGCTGGTCTAACACGTATGTATAAATTGACCACACCCAAAATGTTGTAGGATGTTCTTAAAGGAAAAATCAAGTTTTGAAAAGGTCAAAACGAGTTTGGTCACTACAAGGCCTTTATTTCGAATCGTGACGAGTTGATAAACGCGACATCCCGCAAATCACGTTCGTATAGTTTGCGTTTGATATGTACATACAGAAACGCTGATTCTAAGTGGCAAAACATGATAAACGCACCCCTAGATATACCGTTGCCAATAATTATACCATTATACCATGTGAAGAAGTCTAATAACTGTGAAACGCAAGGTACGGGGTTCTACTCCCTATCCCAGTAATAATGTCCTTTTGGCAATTGACTAATTTACATTTGCCATACTCCTCCCGGATGAAGTAAATGGCTACTTCCTTGGGGGATCAATTTCATGCCACATGCATTCAGTTTAGTGTAATATTTAGAGGGATTCCAGATACGGGGGAAACTTTGATTTCTTAAAATGTATTACTTGTAATTATTGTTAATCTCTGTTTCACAATGAAAACAGTGCACCGTATCTACATGTAATAAAAGCAGTCACTTTGTCTTTACCACATATGGATTCCCTGTCATTAGTAAAAAAAAAAAAAAAAAAAGAAAAAAAAGTGTATAATAGCAGAGGGGTACAGAGTTTTGCATAAGTGTGGATAATTCGAAAGATAAAAATAGCAATGGTCATAAACAATTTGGATTTCGTAGATACAGACAAACAATCAAATTTTCTTTTCCTCCAGAGAGCGAGAAAATGAGTAAAACAAGAAAAAAGAAGATGATAGTCTGAGAAATTAAGAACAATACTCATAATTTCAATCTCTTATTCCGAAAATGAATTGAAATTTTGTTATTTTTCTTCGTTGATGACAATATGTGCTTTATAACCACCAAACGTTGGTGGTTTTGGGAGGAATTTGCAAACATAAATATAATTTTTAAGAAAAATAAATAAATATATTAGGAATTTATCGTCAGTATATTCAAACATATGTTTGAATGTTGCAACACTTTGTAGATCGGGCTTGGTGGTTTCCTCAATAATAACTTTCATAATTTCATTCCAAATGGGTTTTACAAGAGGACATTTAATACAGAGATGAATATAGGTTTCAGGGGCGTTGTTACAAAAGGAACATTTGGGAGAGTCTTTTCTTTTGATATCATACTAAAAAAATCATTCAAACATATTGCTTTATGAAATAGTTTGAAATAGAAGGAGCGCACACGTGTACTTAGGGTGGATTTACAAATATTTATGAGAGTTTTACCCATTTGACCTCATCAATGTTGTGAAAATCATTCCAAAATATCATCCCTTTTTGGGACATCTGGTTTTTAGCATGACAATGTATGCATATTTTAGAATTGTCTGAGCTTTCTAAAGTATTGTTCTAATTTCATTAATATTGTTATGTGGTTTTAAGTTAGCGGTGACTAACCATTCATTTGATATATATTTTCATTGAGAAGTTGTATTTCCCCCTGTCCTGTGCACTAATAACATAACCAAGAATAAGCTTTTCAAATAGTTCATTACCAGGGCGAGGAGGGTTGAGTAAATCACTAATATACACAATACCTCTGTCAAACCAATCCTGATATATGACATTTTTTCTAAGATTTTGAGCAAATGTTTCTATTAAACCAAATCCACTGACAAGAACCTATTATGGAGAAAGCTGCATCAAATTCAGGATCAAACCATTTTAATCTAAATATATACCTGGTTGGGAGAGACTCGGAAATTGACTTGAGGTTAATCTGTTCAGAACAGATTCAGAAGCATGTGTGTTCAATAGAATATTCTTACTATCACTCAAATTGTTACAAACATAAATTTTTCAAAAAATGGCAACAATAGGGTCTTTACGACAGAGATTGTCCTGACGAGGGATAAGTTTATTGCGCACCAGCAATTTAAAGTCTTATCAGTAGATTTAATTTTGGTCCTAATAAGTTCATATAGTTGATTCATATTCAAAGAAAAATGGACACCTTCGGTTTATAAAAAATAGAGTTATTTCACTTTACACCGTTATGGGAAAATGGAACTGACTGAGACCCTTTGTTAGAACCCATCCATATTGTTTCCGATTTAGATATATTGAGCTTACAATGAGAGCTCCAGATTCCTAATTTGTTCTATAAAATCTACTCGTAACATTTCATAATTATATGGAATTCATCTCCTACAAGATTCATATTACAGTCTTCACAGAATCGTAGATTCGGGGGCGTTTTTCTGGTCTTTTATATCTTCCCGTTTCTACTGGTAAGTTGTTTGCGCTCTGACGTAGTTTGGTGATATTTTTCCTTAAATTTATATTTGATATATGAGATAAATACTTTTCTTGCTTGATCGCATTTTTAAATTGTCTTAAGTTTCTGAGTTTATTTCCTTTACGGGTATCCCTATCATCAAATAAATCCAGTTTTAATTGTTCATCAATTCTTCTTTCCAAAGTTTACATAGCTCGACAAAATCTTTTTGAGAAATTGGTATATTTTCAGGGTCCAATACGGTCTCATTTCCATTATTACAAATATTTAGTGAACTAAATATATCCCGAATTGACATTTAACAACAGCTTTGTTCGTTATGTAATAATTTTTTGTTTTCTTCAAAAGATTTATAGACAAGGCCATTTTCATGAATTCGAATTCGTATCCAATATTTGAGCATGTTTATTGCAATTTGAATAAGTTGAGGACGCCTTCCAATTTTAGCTTAAACTGCCAAATTGCTGCATTTGCGGTATACCCCTAAAATATTTTTACAACACTGAATGTGTACTTTCTCAAAATTGTTTTTTTTTTATATAATAAAGTCATGTTTTCCCTGTTTCTTTTTGAAGAATTTTCTTCATGTATTGTATTGTATTGTAATTACTAAACTTCATTGATGTTCATCAATATTCTGTTCATAAACATATAAATCAATTTTATGTCTATTGCACTAGCACGCCAAATTTTCGATCCATAAAGCAAAATAGGTTGTATAGTTGCATCAAACAGGTGTAATAAGGTTTTAATAATGGGCTTATAGTTGCCAAAAGATTTATAAACTTTAAATAATGTTCTCCTGGCCTTATCCGCTAAGTCCCTTGTCGCCGTTTTGAACGATCCATTATTACTAAAAACAATGCCTAAATATTTCATTTCCTTTACCGAGCTATGTTTGTCCCCGTTTATTTCAAATTCACTGTTATCATTTACATTTACAGCAACAAAATTAAACGGCATGCGTTTTTGCGGGTACTTGAGATTTAATAGAGGATGGAATCTTGTTACCCTGAATATCAACATCATGACAATAGCAACAACTACGACACAAACTTTCCCAACTGAATATAGGATACTTTTAGTTGAAATGTTACACTGCTCCAATCCACCCCGGGGAAGGACCCGGGTATTACTTTCGAATCTTTTAATCAATTTATACAAGTATCAGCACCTGAAAACAACCCAAAGTACTCTCTGCATAGGGGCACAACAGACGAGAACTTGTGTACATCCCCCCACAGCCCGTAAAAAGGCGACAATGTTCCCTGCATTAAACAGGCGAACAGAGTTTACCTTCTCATTTGGAACTGTGAGTACAGGATGCACGTATAACACCCCACTGCATACAAAGAAGGCAAACAGTTCCACTGCGTAAAACAGGCGAACAGATGCCTACTTTACAGGCGGGTACATGTTATAAATAAACGACAGGACGGAATGCCTGTTATCATCGGGGCCCCAACCGGAAACCAATAAATATTGAGCTCTGCAAGATACAATGGCCAAATAAAATAATCCAATTCATATTCTCAAAAACACAACCTTCCCATGAGGTATTTTGGAGCAGTGTGTAATACACATAATAACCTTTATATGTATATATTAACATATATACGCATACACATATATATATGCGAAGAGGCAAAAATAGGGGGAAAAGGAACTTGGACAAAGAGTTGTCATAGTTAATCTATGACAACCCCATGATCGGGACCACCAACGACCCCGCACCAGCCCGGGACGGCCCATCGTCGCCCGCCATGGACAAGATCGGCCAACATAAAAATCCGCGCGCCCTCTTTCGAACTTGCCATCCTAAGTGCGACGATAAGGCCGACCCGGCGTCAGTGCGGAGACGAAGGAGGCCCCGACTCTTACCCCAGGATTGGGTGAAAACCTGCTAAAACCGCAAAGCGGGAAAATTAAAATCTCGCAGGAAAGCCCCAACCTGCCAAGCATTGCTTCGACATCAAGATTTACTTGACTGAGGTGGAAAACGATCATTATTAAACCGTTATGTTAATCACACACTTCTTGACCACTTAATATTAGTAAAACCTACTATCGAATACACTTGAAAAACGCAAGGAGGTGGAAAATCAAATTGGGGGTGGTGGAGGGTAAATTAATTTGCCACCGATTAATCTCTACATCCATCCTCTACAAAATCCACAAGGTGAATGAGAATTCTCTCACCAACACCGTGGGAACCCAATCCATCCCGGCCAATTGAATTCCATACATACATTCAAAACATACCTCGCGCAAATTCCGTTTATAGCTACGCGCACACGAAAGATACCGCGCGGCCGATAACAAAGGGACCCGGTATGTTATTGTTTCCTCTCAAGATGCCGCTAAAACTCATCACAAAAGAAACGCCGCCGCTGACGCGTGCTGTCACTGATGAATGTACATCATTTATATCGCCCTACGTGCGATAAAATTCCTTAACCTGCCTGACTTATTGCATATCGTTATTTTAGTTTTGGGGACATTAACATTCAACATCCAAGAGTTAAAGTATTGAGTGAATTTATCTAAACAGTATTGCATTCCCTGAGAGGATCTAGAAATAATTGCTAGATCGTCTGCATACATTATGCAGTTCAAGTCCTTGTCATCTAGCGTTACGGGTTCACTAACTGTGGTATCAAAAATATCTACAACATCCTTCAAAAACATATTGAATAATTTCGGGCTAATGACACACCCTTGTTTAACTCCGGTATTGGTATTGAAACACGAGGTGGCGCCCCGTCTAGTTTTATGGATACTTTACATTTTGAATACATGTCATGTAGCACTCTCAGAAAACTACCACCAGTACCTTGTTTTAACATTTTATACCAAAGACCATCCCTCCAAACATTGTCAAAGGCTTTCCTTAAATCTATAAAACATATATTTGTAGGCTTTTCCTATCATTCTTTGCACGGCCTCTTAGATATTTATCTATTAATGTTTTTAAACAAAAATGTGGTCAGACGTTCTGTAGCCCGCTCTGAACGCAATTTGAATGTGTTTATATAGTTCATTGTCTTCAAGGAACTGTACTAAATGTTGGTTTAAAACCGAACAAAATAATTTGCCAAGACTACTGGACAGGCATATTACTCGATAGTTTGAGGGGTCACATACAGACCCAGTTTTATAAAGCGGTTTTTAGAAAGCTCACTGACCAGTTTTCAGGGAAACAACCACTAATTAAGATTAAGTTAAATATCTTTGCCAATATCGGTGACAACACAAATCGGCTTGCCTTTAGCATTTCGTTTAAAATTGAATCATTGCCTGGGCTTTATTTCTTTTCAATTTTGCAATACATCCTAGAACTTCGTTTGGAGTTATCTAAAAATATAAAAATGATAATTTTTTTGGCAGTATTGCGTCGTCCGTCAAGTTTTTAATTTCTTTTTGTTCTTTTGACAATTTAGGATTTTTGTTCATAATGTTCTTGAAATAGTCAAACCATATGTTTGGTTGTATACTGTTTGCAGGTCTTTTCCTTTCAGTGTGTAGATTTTCTAGATCCTTTATCAGATTCCAATATTCCTTAGGGTTTTCACTATACAGATTATCCAATTTGTCAATGATCTGATTTCTCTCTTTGCGTACTACATCTCTCAACCTCTTTTTAAACATTTTTTTTCTTCTTCTTAGCGTAATACAGTTGTCTGAGGCCTCGATCAAAAGGGTTTCTACACACTTGTTTGCACCGCGTTTCTAGACGACGCCCTAGGGCGTAACATTCGGCACTTACAGCGTGTCCACACACAAAACAATTTATCCCGAAACTCTATAACGATACGTCGTATATTAAGAATCATCGTATAAATTCCAGGGTGTCCACACACAAGAAACGTCGTATAAAGATTCATCGTATAAATTCCAGGGTGTCCACACACATAAGAAAGTTATCCCAAAACTCTACAGCGAAATGTCGTATAGGTGCGCAGTTTGCTACTGCGGTCATGAAATGGAAGCGGAAATGAGAGGTCAGGGCCCCGTCTTACAAAGAGTTACGATTGATCCAAATCAATCGTGAGTCCTCCAATCAATCGCAAGTCTGCAGTCTCCTATCTCTTATTTACATAGTTGCGATTGATATCAATCGCAAATAAGTTGCGATTAATATCAACTCTTTGTAATACGGGGCCCAGGTCTCCTTTCGCGTGCGATCCGACGTTAAGCCCCGCCCAGTTAGACTAGTTCCGTCCACACACAAAATTTCCGTGATTAAGCGTGATTAGGCGTGATTAGTTATTGAGTTCTAGTTCGAAACGATGCCCAAACCTGCGTTTCGTTATACGACGTATCGTTATACGACGTATCGTTAGTAAGCGTCCACACACAAAATTTCATCATATAACTATCGCGAAACGGTATAACTATCGCGAAACGGTATAACTAATCACGCCTAATCACGGAAAATGTTGTGTGTGGACAGGGGGTTAGTATTTTTCGTCTTTTCTTCCGTTTCTTTCTTACTCTGTGTATCTTTTGCCTTATTCTGGCTTTATCGGCAATTGTTAAAATACAGTTAGTAATGTCATTCACTGCGCTTTTGATACCTTGACTATTTGGATCATAAACCATTTCGTTTATTTCCTTTATTTTATCTAATACGAGGGGTATTCCCAGAGCTTTTACAAAAGCTTCGTCGCTTATGTGGGGCTCCCATATGTAGGTTTTAGTGGTGTGGTTTTAATACCTGGTTTTCAACTCTACATGATTTAGTATTTGTATTGATACTCGATTTAAGAGTTGTAACAATGGGGCAATGATCTGAGAAAATAATAAGTAAAGAATATCGTCTATAGCTACCTTTCAGCTAAAACGTAATCTATTACGTTCGGTATTTTGGCGTTTGACTCGTAGCATGTGAACTTTCCAGTCAGGTCACCCAATTTGCGTCCATTGGCAATTCTTAGATCACATGCTTTAAACAATCGGATTACGTCTTTCCCTCTTCTGTTTAAGGGCCTGGTGTCTTGGTTCCTCCTTGTCATAGACTTAGAACAACTCAATGAAGTCGGTAAAGGTAGTGTTTTACTGTCGTCCATTGAGTCGAACTCATTTGCATCTGGTATGGTGTTGGTATGTGCATTTAGATCACCAATAACCATGCACTTTTCTTGAATTTAATTTTTTGCGATGTTTTTCATTATTTCATCGATTATATCTATGTTTGATGAAGAGGTAGAATTGTCTGGGCTTATGTAGGCGAAACAAATATATAAATCTTCTAATGTGCCAGATTTATTGTTATGTAGTTTTATCCAGCAATATTCGATAGAGGTATTGTTGATAATAATAACGCGATGTTTAATAGCCTGTTTAATGTATAAGGCCAAGCCACCAGAGTCCGATTTCGCGTTTTTATGCCTCTTTCTGCAAATGATCTTTTCAGCATATCCTTGTAACGATATATTTTCATTCGGTCCAATTTTCGTTTCTGCCAAACAGATGATGTCAAATTGATTAAAAACATTCACGAAATCTTGTTCGTCGAGCTTTGAAGAAGATTTTGTCCCATTCCATCTCTTGTAAATCCCATTTACATTCCAATAACATATTTCTATGTTTTTTGTCCAAACACTTTTTGTTTTTGTATTTCTTCGCATTTCTTTTCAGGTTATGACACAATAGGCCACCTCTGATAGTAATATTTGTTTTAATTGGACCGTGTGGCATATATGTCCTCTCAAAGATCCTTTCACGTTTTGCAATACAATTAATACAATGGATTATCTGATTCGTATCGAACAAAATCTTAACAATTTTCTTTAAAATATATGTCCTTACAAATACACTTTCCAGTTTTTCAATACAATTCTTACAATACATTATTTGAATCGTTTCGAACAAAATCTTACCATTTCTCTTGGATATTGAGGACAATATGAACCATTCATCGTTTGTTTCGTGCATAACTCCTTTCGACTGCATATCGAAGGTTTCCTGCTAGTACCCTTATACCATCCTTATTGAGATGGTAACGGTCATCATTAAATATATTACTGTTAATTGTTCCTCGATAAAGCAGGTTTCTAGGATGGACAGTTTTCACTCTTCTGTCATGTAATGCTTCTGTCATCAACATATTGTTCCCATTGTCTACACGTTGCTGGAACATATGATTATCATCTCGGGGCGTGATCAATGACACCACGATTTTACATTATTTGAATGTCACTTTAATCCGGCCAATAAGCTCGCGCATTCTATTTGCACAATCCAATGCGCTGGACCTTATAACGTCATTTGTTATTCCGTGGATGATCACAGTTTCCGCTATTGTCATGATTTGTTTTGCTTCGTTTGATTGTATCCACTCCTCAACGTCCTCAATTCTATATAGTGATGACTTTATGTAATTTCACATTTTGAGAAAATTTATCTGGATCTATACCACTTGTCTGAGAGTTTCTAGTGATAACTACGTTCTTAATTTTCTTGTCATTACTATCACTGTTATACTGTTTTCTATCTTTGTCCACCGTTTGCTCTCTGTTTCCTTCATTTCTTTCACTGCTCCTATATGGTGATTGCTCTCTCTCCTCCGCTCATTGTTCCTCGCCCGGTCAGATGGATGGTCAACGGGGCTTGTGGCGGCGACCTTACTATATCTCCTTTGCTCTCTCCACCTTCCCGCTCCTTCACTAGCTTGCCATAGACGTTTGATGTTTATCTTTTCTTCCTTTACTTTATCAGTTTCTTGTTTTGCAATATTCAGTTCCTCAGTTGTCTTCTCTAGTTCAATTTGAAGTTTGTTTGTCTTCTTTTCTGCATTTTCTTGATATTTCTGATGCATAGCCACTTCTTGCTCCTTGCTTTTGACTTTTATTCTTTTTTCTTTGAGCAACAACTCATATCCAGTTGCCCGAATATTAATTTCTGTCTTCAGTTGATGTATGTTTTTCTTCAACATATGTATCTCCTGTCGCTGTTTACTTTCTGTTGCTTTCAGTTGATCTTTTTTCTGCAGTATCTCTGGTATCATTTCGTTCCTCGTGGATATCCCTTATACAGTTTATCATCTCTTTTTCCATATTTTCTACTGCGTCTTTCAGTGGGGTTTTATCGCTTTCACCTGCATTTATATGGCTACCTGTTGAAGTTCGTTTAGTATGTTCGTTACTAGTAGTTTCCTCTATTTCATTATTTGTAGATGTCGGTTCCAATGCTTGGACAATATCTTCATCAGCACATTCACATTCATTACATATATATTTTGCCCCACTTACACGTCTTATATAAGTCAACATATGTGCGGGCATTCCTGTGCAGGCAAAATGGTAGTAAGACTTGCACTTTTTACTGCTACATTTCATCATGACAGTCCTCTCGCTCTCTTCCTCGCATAATTTACAGACTTTCTTATCTGTGGTGTTATCATTTTGTGATGAATCTTCTTGGGGACATTGATTACTGTCCTGTGAGTTTGTTTGAATGTCTGGTGGGGTTTGAAACAGATCATTTTCGGTCTCATCGTTGATGTCCATTTTAACATATAATAGTACGAAGTATAACACGTACCTTCTGCTGGTTATGAAAAGAACGTGGGCTCGTAGTGAATAAGAGGCGTAATCGGTTTCTTTCAGCTTCGGTCACTGGGGGTGCACATGGACAAAGCCCGGCTCGTCATAACAAAAAAAGCTCCGTCCAGATATAGTTGACCGTGGTTCAACATGGTGACACAGTCGCTGACTACATGCTTCCCCTCATGAAAGTTTCCAACATTCTCTATGCCTCTTTGGGGTATGATATTCCTTGAAACTTGTCTACCAAAGTCCTTGATCCATGAAGACAGTATTGACTCCAATCGGAATCGCAAATTGTCCTATAATGTAGATCGGCGTACAAAAAACACAGGAGCAGTTTTCCCCATGTCATGTCATGTCCATCTCTCTCCCTCCCTATCGACTACTATGACTGTGGTTGGGCTTGAAATGGATGGTTGGTTGGGCTAGAAATACCTCAATTTGTTGTTATAAAATGCTTCAAGATATACGCATGTAGGGCCGAAATGTATTGATGGTTGGTCGGCTGGGCTAGAAGTCGTTGGTCAGTTGGTGGGGCTAGTAATGCATCAATGTTTTTGTTATAAATATATATAATATTTACGTCGCAGGTTGAGCGAGATGTACGAATAGTTGGTTGGTTGGACTTGAAATGGATGGTTGGTTGGGCTAGTAATGTTCCGATTTGCTGGTATAAATGTTTGAATATACACTTCGCAGGAAGGGCCGAATTGTATTTATGGTTGGTTGGTCGGGCTAGAAATGCCTCAATTTGTTATTAATGTTTGGACATGTATTTCGCAGGTTGAGCGAGATGTAGGAATGGTTGGTTGGTTGGTTGAGCTAGAAATGTCCCGATTTATTGGTACTAATTGCGTGAATATAAACTTCGCAAGTTGGACCGAAATGTACTTATTTATGGTTGATTGGGCTTGAAATACTTCAATTTGTTGTTATAAAATGCTTGAACATATTTGCATGTAGGGCCGAAATGTACTTATGGTTGGTCGGCTGGGCTGGAAATCGTTGGTTAGTTGATTGGGCTAGTAATGCTCCAATTTGTTGTTATAAATGTTAGAATATATACTTTGCAGGTTGAGCAAGATCTACGAATAGTTGGTTGGTTGGACTTGAAGTGGATGGTTGGTTGGGCTAGAAATGTTCCGATTTGCTGGTATAAATGTTTTTATATAAACTTTGCAAGTTGGACCGAAATGTACTTATGGTTGGTTGGTTGTGCTAGAAATGGATGGTTGGCTGGGCTAGAAATGTTTCAATTTGATGTAATAAATGCTAGAATATATTCGCAGTTAGGGCCGAAATGTACTTATGGTTGGTTGGTTGGGCTAGAAATGCCTCAATTTGTTATTAATGTTTGTATATATATATTTCGCAGGTTGAGCGAATTGTACGAATAGTTGGTTGGTTGGGCTAGAAATGTTCCGATTTATTGGTATAAATGTTTCAATATAAATTTCACAAGTTGGACCGAAATGTACTGATGGTTGGTCGGCTGGGCTAAAAATCGTTTGTTAGTTGGTTGGGATAGTAATGCCCCAATTTGTTGTTATACATGTTTGAATATATACTTCGCAGGTTAAGCGAGATGTACGAGTAGCTGGTTGGTTGGAATTGAAATGTATGGTTGGTTGGGCTAGAAATGTTCCGATTTGCTGGTATAAATGTTTGAATATAAATAGTTGGACCGAAGTGTATTTATGGTTGGTTGGTTGGGCTAGAAATGGATGGTTGGTTGGGCTAGAAATATTTCAATTTGATGTAATAAATGTTAGAATATATTCGCAGATAGGGCCGAAATGTACTTATAGTTGGTTGGTTGGGCTAGAAATGCCTCAATTTGTTATTAATGTTTGGATATTTATTTCGCAGGTCGAACGAGATGTACGAATGGATGGTTGGTTGGGCTAGAAATGTTCCGATTTATTGGTATAAATATTTGAATATAAATTTCGCGAATTGGACTAGAATGTATTAATGGTTCGTTGGTTGGGCTTGAATGCATGGTTGGTTGGGCTAGAATTGTTTCAATTAGTTGTAATAAATGTTTTAATATAAATTTCGCAAGTTAGAATGGAATGTATTAGTGGTTGGTTGGTTGGGCGAGAAATGTTTCAATATGCTATACATGTTGAATTTTTTTCTTCTTCAAGTTGGACCGAAAGTTGTATATACATCTGAACTTAATTAGTTATCACCCTCTTTGGCTGCCCGTTGGGGCCTGGTGGCCTCGGATGCTAGAGCTCCTGTGAATCATGTGCTGACTGGGCTAGTCCTTCGAATTGTCAGTGAACGGAGCAGATGGATGGCCCCGGGCCACACCAGGCGGAGCTGAGGATTGAAATGGTTGTTGCAAAATTGTTTTTGAGTTTCTGATGGTATATATCTCTATTATCAAATAAACATTTACTTTACTTGTTGCTGAGCTAGCGCCATTAGCGTCCCCGAACGGTGTGTACGCTCTATAAGTTTATAATATTATTATTATTATTATTATTATTATTATTATTATTATTATTATTATTATTATTATTATTGAATGAATTAATGGTTGGATGGTTTGGCTAGAAATGTTTCATTTAATTGTAATAAATGTTTGAATATAAACTTCGCAAGTTGGACTGGAATGTAGTAATGGCTGGTTCGTTAGGCATGAAATGGATGGTTGGTTGGGTTAGAAAGGGATCGTTGGTTGGGCTAGAAATGTTTCAATTTGTTGTTATAAATGTTAAATATATTCGCAGGTAGGGCCGAAACGTACTCATGGTTGGTTCGTTGGACTATAAATGTTTTAAGTTGTTGTACTACAAGTTTTAATATATACTTCGCAGTTTGAGCGAGATGTACGAATGGTTGGTTGGTTGGGTTTGAAATGGATGGTTTGTTGGGCTAGAAATGTTTCGATTTGCTGGTATAAATGTTTGAATATAGACTTCTCAAGTTGGACCGAAATGTACTAATGGTTGGTTGGTTGGGCTAGAAATGGAATTTTGGTATAGGACTAGGAGTGTTTCAATTTGTTGTAATGAATTTTTGAATATAAACTTCGCAAGTGGACCGAAATTTACTATGGATGGTTGGTTAAGCTAGAAATGTTTCAATTTGTTGTTATAAGTGTTGGAATATATTCGCAGGTTGGACCGAAGTGTACTTATGGTCCTTTGGTTGGGCTAGAAACGTTTTAAGTTGTAATTTATCTTTGAATATATACTTCGCTTTGAGCGAGATTTACTTGTGGTTGGTTGGTTGGGCTAGAAACGTTTTGAATTGTTGTGATTAACGTTTGCATACATACTTCGCTTTGAGCGAGATGTACGAATGGTTGGTTGGTTGGGCTTGAAATGGATGGTTGGTTGGGCTAGAAGTAGATGATTGGTCAGGCTAGACATGGCTGGTTGGTCGGGCTAGACATGGTTGGTTGGTTGGGCTAGAGATATTTGTCTGCAGTACGATTGATGGCAGGCAAATGATGTTTACATCGTTATTGAATGCATACTTGGGTCAGGGGCGGTTGACCCGGTGGAATGTAAATTGCATTGGCAACTCGTACAGGTTTGCGAGCTTCCGCCACGGAGATTAAGGCGAGACATTAATTAATGTGTAATTGAATCGTTCTAGCCTGTGCTTTACAAGAAAACATTTCATTATAATGAAAGTGTTATGAGTTACGTTATGTTTCGACTTGGGTCTGAAGGTTTTCCACAGTTTTCTTCTCGTTTAGTTTTATCTCTGGTTTTTAAGACATTAAACATTCAATAGACGGCCGGCTATCCCACCATAATTGAAGTGTGTCATTGTTATTTGTTTGTATTGTGAGTCAAGAAGGATGACAGGATTGAAGTGCAAAAATAAAATGTCACGTTATACGACAGATTGGATGGTTGGTTGGGGTTGAAGTTTTCATGTTTCTTGTTATTAATATTGATGTTGTTCTTGATAACAGGGGAAAGCGGTTTGCCGGATAGCAAGGAGGAGCTATGATTGCTAGAGGTTGTTTAAGGGAATCCGTAATCCCAGGAAACTGGGACTCGGTTGGGTTTCTTCCTCCCGGTTGGTCACGTGATCCGGGTTCTCCCTACTTGGTATTTGGTTTTTAGTCAGCCTTTGCCCCCTTTTCCCTGTACCATAATGTTTGTACATTGATTGTGCTATATTGTTGAAAATGTTGAAAGCCAAACGGTTAACATGGGGAAATTAACCCCAGTGGAATAAATGTTGAGAATATGGCAATTGCTGTCTCTATGTTGTATTTCTTCTCACAAGCGCTTTTCGCACATCGAATAAATGTCCGCTTTCAAATGTAATAAGTGTCTATTCTTAAATGTCACTAGTGCCCATCACAAATATGATGAGTTCCCCATGGCTAATTTGTTTTAAAGAAACCCACTTTATTTCTATCAAATGAACTTTTAGATAAGTGTCCATTTCTCATTATTGTTCCCAAGGCCACCTAATAAGTGCCGTTTTAAGGTTATCCTTAGTGTAGTATCTATCATCAGAGAATCGGAACACCTTTTCTTAGCAACCAGTACTATATTTATACCAGCACAGTGCAAAGCAGTGGTTTTGGGGGCAGGGACACAAGTCATTCAAATATCATAAGAAGGTGCGACATCCCTCTTAGAAATAGATCTGGTGACATCACGTGCCTTGCCGAACTCCTCTCTTGATCTTCCTTATCAATTGCAGATTCTTTCTATCGATGTCTAACCTACATACCCTAGCCATTATACTTCCATGTCTTACTCTATCAACAGCCTTGGTGTAGTAAATATAGCATAAAAATACATATTTCTGTACCTCCAATGTTTTTCAGTTAGCACACACAGGGCAAATGTGGCATTCCTAGTTCCGATGCTGTCAGTAAATCCATACTGCACTTTTAATATCGCTGGTCAATTCTTTGATCTAACTCTCACAAGGAGATATCTTTGCAATTTGTAACAATAGCAGCTGGATCTTTGGCTAGAGCAATGTTGATGGACC
The DNA here is from genome assembly GCA_037976565.1 of Mesocentrotus franciscanus. Taxonomy (NCBI): domain Eukaryota; kingdom Metazoa; phylum Echinodermata; class Echinoidea; order Camarodonta; family Strongylocentrotidae; genus Mesocentrotus; species Mesocentrotus franciscanus. The sequence continues at coordinate 8,594,382 of CP137681.1, read as the reverse complement.
TAATTACAAGCCATAAAATAAGCCCGACCAAACGTGATGAAATAATGACGTGACGATATAAACTCCAAATTATATGCTCTTTTAATCTCGACATTAATTGTTTCATTACCTCACAAAAAAAGTATTGTATGTGGCGCCCTCTGCAACAAAACTCAACTATCCTTAAATCATTAAAGCAAACTTGTGGAAATGCACTCAATTTAGCATCAAATACAAATTTCAAAATGGAAAATAATAGCCTACAAACCTTATCTATTACAAGAATTATGAAAATGGAGGTCGGTTGTGATTGGCCAGTTATTTCATGTAGCTTCTAATAGTTACCTCCCACAGAGATTGCAAGTGGGAAGGAATTATGTGGAGCTCCTCGCGTACTCGTATATTAGCATGTCACAACTATATCTTTCAATAGGCTAGGGTTAACGCCATCTAAGCTGCTTCTTTTACACACGGTCTTTCAAATACCAATCATACGTCGAATGCTACAAACCAGATGAGGCGTTTTAGTCATCCTGAAAAGAGAAGAACACTTTTGAAAACAGTCAGATTTTTAAATTGGTTTGCAATACGATCACTCTATTATATATATATATATATATGTATATATATTTGTAATGCAAAGGCTACGCGTCATTTATTATTGTTTTGCAGTGTCAAACCAGATATCATACATACATTTATAATAATAATAATAATAATAATAATAATAATAATAATAATAACTAGACTTGAATTCTTCACTTGACAAATTAGATGATACGTATTGTAATTTACATAATGAAGATCGCGTTTTCACGATTTCATCGTATCGTATGCAATGCCCCTCCAGTCATGTCTATCTGTATGTCATGTTTTAGTTTCGGAGCATCAATCATTATGAATAATATGGAATTTAGATTGAGCCAATATGACTTTTGACCCGCGTTTACATAAGGTAGGGAGCGTTTTCCATTACAATGGCATTGGCCACTACAAGAAGTGGGTTATTGATGTAGACAAGTGCTGCATGCACTTCTTACAGCTCATTTATGTATGTTATTACCAAAGAAAAAAAGAAGTCGGTCAGCCATTCAACAGTGTCTGACAGTGAAGTTCATAAAGTAGACGGGTTTTCTTGCATAATTTGAATACTAGGCAATTTCTAACGTTTAAATTTCACAGACAGGACATACATGACATATTTATGATTCCTGCAATGTTTTACAGAATTTGCTGTTGGCTGCAAAAAGGACACAGTATCTTTTAACAGATGGATTCCTTCAACTTCAATAAAAACAGTTACAAATCAAAATTGTCTGAAACGAATAGAAAACGAGATTGTAATTCGTCACTTGACGAATGAGGTGGTCTGCCCTTTTTAAAGGTCTATGGTGTTAACGGAGAGATGAAGAGAGAGAGAGAGAGAGAGCAAGATATGAGTATATAGATATAGAGACACAGAGAGAGAGAGAGGTTATAGACATGTAAACAATGTTATATACCTCACTTTAGAAATCTAGCCATCTGATTGGTCGAAATTGGAGTCGTGATTTCAAGCCATACCGAACTCACAGGGCATAGCAATAGCCCACAGGGCCTAGTTAAAGGTTTCTACCCTCATCCTCATTATCCTGCGATTCCCATTGGTTGACTGCGATCCCCATTGGTTTGCGTGTTAAAATTGTCTACGTGCGAGCACGGACGCCATACAGTGCTCTTTGTCTGCGATTCCCAAATGATTGAAACTTTCACTCATTTTTTAAGCGAAGATTAACAGACAGTGTTTCAGATTTTCTGTGATGTTTTAACAAATTTTTACTCACTAAAAGGCTAAGGTAAGAATTCTTGGTAGATTTTTGTTTTGATTCGGCATATAAAAGTCATATCGACTGCTTTAATACTCGAGGACTAGCTGTTTCTATACTGGCTCGCGGGATAGTTGAATCCCTTGAGCGTATAGAAACAGCTAGTCCTCTCGTAGCAGTTGATATAACTATACTATGTCCATGGGAAAGACAAAAACATTGCATGTAAACGTCTGGAAAGGAGATAGCATCATATAAATGGGACGATTTCATATTGTAGCAGACTTTGGATATTAACCCTATAGGTTTAATACACGACAAGGACTCAGATTTCCAATAGGGTTGTTCGCACACTACTGTCATTCCTCTCCCATATATATAACAAGCAAAATTAGGCATTGTATTACATTGTTTGTGATTATATATGTTATAATAGTCGAAGAATAAAACGAAAGCAAAACAAACACAAGTTGACCCACCGGGAACCAAAACTGTGTCACGGAATGGGAGGCAAGTACTTTGACCACAATATATAAAAAAAACTCCACATAGACATTACACGTAAACGGAAAATTTGATTCTCAAAACGCAACCTGTAGGTAAGCCATGATCCCAAAATCTGACTGAAAAATAAATGTCACTTTCCGTGTAGAGAATTTTCTCAGGTACAATATTTCCGAAGCTGGCATAAAATCGAGACGAAAAAATCGAGATATTGCGAAAACAAGATTGGAATGTACAATGAAGATTTCAGAAAATGTCACCTCCCGTAAAGAATACAAGCAACATTGGGAAAATTAACATGCCTCCTTTAATCGAAAGAACGGGCCATGCCTTTGTTAAAATGAACAATAAATATCACCTTTCGTGTTTTATATTGTCTGAGCTATAACAAATTCAATCAATATTTACAGAGATACACAAACATTTTCATAAATATGCTGTCGTCATAATATGCACATTCGTATTTTGAGTTCCAAGGCCATTGTGATGATGTCACGGTATATTTAACGGCCAAATGAGACATGAAATCATATTTCCGATTCATGCTCTATCCAAACATGAAAACAAATTAGGGGTCCCCGAGCATCCCAAAGAGCTATAATGAATTTTCTATAATAAAGCATGTTTTGCCCATATATGTTGTGTATTACAAAAGCTCGCGCGCACGTGAATTTATCTTAAACGGACGCTCATTCCGTTATTAATAGTCACAAAGAAATAAACATTGTATCAAATTGTTCGGAAAAGTATGGGAAATATCATGACATAAAAAGAATGGCGATTCTATGTTGCATACTGCCATGACGAACGAGTACGCGTATTGTTAAAATTAATGCACGCACACGTGATCCATTTTGACGCTTCTCATTGGCTACATTCTTGAACCCGTTTTATAAAATTGATTGTTTAATGTAAACTAATCTTGCATAACAGTCGTTACAAATGAAATTACAAATAAATAAATAAATAACGGAGCACATAGAAAGAAATGGATTTACTTTTTGTTATTTTAATAAATAAACGACAGACATGCAAGACTAGGTGAACACCTTTATGTGACATTTTTTAAATAGTTAAGTAAATTATTTAATTGTGTTTCTTGTTATTTATTTATTTAATTCTTGTAAACGCCTGATCTGCAAGACTACGTAAAAAATTGTTTTATTTAATTTGTTATTTGTTTCAATTTTGATTATTTCAATTCAAAACGGCTTAAATTTCTATTCCTTAATTTCCATTCAAAACGACTGATATGGAAGACTAGTCAACGCACCCTTTCGAGAAAGCCCCAGCCCCTTATCCCGAAAGGGTGCGCTAAGGCGGTACTCCGTTCTCAACGCACCCTTTCGACAAAACCGGGGCTTTGGACGAATGGTCGCGTTCAAGTTAACGCGACGCACCGCGACGCTACCCGACCATTTGGAATAAGCCAACCATATAAAATGTGGCACGTTTGGTTCATATACATCCCAATACGAAATATTCGTCGGATGCCACAAATCAGGTGAGATGGTGGGAAAAAAAAACCCAAACCGAAAACAACACGAAATAAAAATACCACTAAGGCATAACTCTTGCTTGCAAATATATATAGCTACCATGTTCAATCGAATGCAGAAAGAATGGTAAACGAATATTTATATTTTAGGTTAAAAAGAAATATTGATTCATTAAGGTTGCCATTTTCACAAATACTATTTTAAGAAAGATTTTGTTCGCAGGTAGTCACTCGAACAAACAGCAACAAAGAAATTAACACAACATATAAGTGCATTTATTTCCTATTTGTCAGAATGTTGCTTTAGTTTTATGTTATGCCGGCGTACATTTGATTTTCTTTAGGCCAGATTTGGTTGCCCCACCCCCTCTTACCCTTCGATCCGCTAATATGACTTGCACATAATCTATGTTTTTTAGTTGAATTGCAAGAAGTGATGATAGTGATGAAGTCGTCGTATAATCTTATTTTCAAGCTACTTTTGTCCGCTTGTCTCTTGCTCTACGTCTATATTATCTATATCAATATATTTTTTTCTTCTGTGTTTGCCAAGCTGTCGGGTGGGTACATGTCTCCGAGCCCCCTTTCGTTATGCCATTGCAGTTAAAATGGATGAGACCATTTATATAATCTTATTTTAGTGGAATTTCAACATAAATGATCAAGTTTCCATATAATTGATGTAACATGTAAAGACAAATAAATAATGTTTATTGGTCGCCCGGGAACTGATGGTGAAGCGATTTTCTGCAATTAAATTATATTTCATGAGCAATTCGAACTATGACATATCATTGAATATTCACCGTAAACATTGTGAACATGTACGCAGCCATTTCTTATGGTATCAATTAGAAAAAAGGAGCATATGCCAATACCATTTATAGTAATAATATGGATGTGGTACTTTTGAGTATCTATGGAGGAGGAATGTAAATACTGGCTCTATTTTTTTTTTACACCACTTCACTTCTTTTTGTATGCATTAAGAATACGAAACGTCGACAATCGTGAAATCGGGATAAAAGGAGCTCCTTTTTAAATTGGAGAAATAGCGCTGGGTATATGTCCGACCCCATCCAGTTTATTCGCCGAAGGTGGTTTGTTAATAAAGATTGTTCGTATAAGTATGAATATAGCGAGATAATACCCAGATATGTATGCTGTTTCTGTCACGTTCTGAAAATCGTTCATTGCATTAGCCACCCATGGTGGTGTGGTTATGAACGTAAAATTCGTAAAGTATTATGATGCGCACTAAAATTATTTAATATGTTCTAGTATGTTTAAAAATCCACATGCAAAGAATAATTATTAATTAGGTGGGATAAGGATACTTATTAATTTTTGAACATGTTAAATGGGAGATATGCAAGAGCCAAATAGCGGCGCAAACTGTTCATATGACAGGCGGAGAACTATTTGTTGAGAAAAGTTTAAAATAGACCACACAATGTAGAACACATATAGAACACTCGAATAACGCCATCCCTCTTCAGCCAGATGTGGAAATAATGCTTTTGGCTGCAAGCGCACACTTTGACTTCCAAATTCATCACCTGTTTTATTCAGTTCATCCTCCTTTGGGTTGCATGTAACTTTCGGTTGGAGAAATCAAGTATGCCCCCTTCCATAGGAAACAACTCCGCTCCACCTGTCTTTAATTTGCATGATCATGATTACGATTTCCTCACATTTTGTTTATATCCTCTCTTGTGTACGCTCTATGACACGTTTAGGGCCTATCTCACTGAGCGGCGAATGCTTGCGAACGTAGCGAATTTGGGGTTTCGCCAGGGTCGTAAACGGTTGCAAGAAAGTTCGCAAACAGTTTTCATTGTCGCAAACAGTTTTTCTCGTCGCAAAACAGCCGTAGGCCTTTGCAAACGGTTGTAAGACGGTGTCGCTGAAGTTCTTTTTGATCCCAAAATCCAAAATTCGCAACGTTCGCAAGCATTCGCCCCTCAGTGAGATAGGGCCTTTATATGGCACTCCTAACCCAATTAAAACTTCCGTCCGCATCTAAGGTTGGGTTGGATCATGTTGGATAGAGGTGACGACACCATGCCTGCTTTGGCGAAGTTATAGAATTGCATTGTATGTAGTCCTATTTAGTGTTAACACTAGTTCCTCCAGACTCATTTTTGTCTGATGACAAAGAGGGCAATGTTTGTAACAACTCTATACCAGCCTGACCAACACCAACTAACGGCGGAACTTCTAGGAATATTGTATACAGGGCATGTCATGTATTCAGTTTTCATCATTATTGCTCCCGTATGTCCTGCATTCCATTGCTCCAGTCACAGCACACCTGCTGATGTTTAGCAACCAGGTAACTACCAATTCATGTACGCTCTCGAGGCACACTTTATCATACAGGTTAATGGTTTGAGCATGTTCAACAAAAGGCTTATTGTGCTCTGTTCTACCTCTCTCTAAGATAACCGATCTCAGATAGCAGACTTGATCCTTATCACTCTGTAAAGCACTTTCTAGGCATTGCCAACAATCATCAGTCGTCATGGTTGTCAAATCCTAGAAGGTTGGGGCAGAACAAATGTTTCAGATGGTTTCTAGGAAGGAACGATGTTTGGCAATTGATTTGCTTCAAACTATTCCAAAGGCAAAACAGAATAAACTTGAGGCTGGGTTATTTTTTTATAAAATTCATTATCTGTGCCTATAATATCGCGTGTGTAATGCAGTAATTTAGCATTCAATTTAAAAATGAAATAAACACATGATAATCATGAAATAAATGATTTTTTAAAATGACGTGAAGAAAAAGAGAACGATGACCGTACGTTCTGTCTACATCGCTTAATCTCATGGAATATGAGTGTAACTTGATAATTTTGCAGGGGAGGGTTTAGACCCAATATCAATTGAAATAAACTAAGTTGATCACCATTGTCAATTATGAGTATTACGGGTATATTACGAAAAAAAAAAATGTGTAAGCTTTAACTGTTAGGACTGGTTTGAACATAGCAGCTCGATCAGTATGACGTACGTGTACAGCTGCAATTAAGATGTTGCGCACCACCGAAGCTGTTCGTCTGGTTCAGTGTCGTACCAGTACCAAACATTCGTCGGATGTCACAAACAAGGTGAGACGTTTGATTATTGTCTTTTCAGTGTTAAAAATGTGTCGCATCATTAATTTATATGCCGTTGTAAAAATCAACGAAAAGGGGCACCAGTCACACTAATTTGTTTTCTTGCCAGGAACAATGGCCCAAATAAGTATGACTGGTTAATTTGGGATTGTATACCCTGTCACTAACATGCCTATCTTCACTTTGGGAAACTGGAGATAAACGTTGGGAGAGGCCAGTTAAATGAATAATAACCACTAACATAATTGCCACTACTCAATTCACCTTATTGGACAACTATAAACTGGCTCTAGATTGAATATAGAGAGATGTAGGTGGGGGCAACACGACATGCGTCTCCGGCGGTTAAATACACTTCCTTTAGTGCCTTTGTATTCCACTTTTTTGTCTGACCTTCGTAGTAACTGTTTCGATATAGTAAGGTTCTTAGGTAGACAGCTAAGTCTTGAGAGGGTTTTCCTCCGTAATGGTAGGAGTTGGTATGATAGTCGTTAAAGCTTGGTCCATATGCTATGTTGGTTCCACCACTATTTCTCCCAGCTTTCTCTGTGCATTACTGCAAACTTTTCTGTAGGTTTGTTTTACTGCTAGATCATATGGTTTGGAAAGAAGTATGTACAAAAGATCGTTTTTCGTGGAAAACATCTGTGATCTCTTGGTTAATTTTCATCGAATCATTTTTCTTTCTTTGTTTTTGCTGGCATGACAATCTACTACAACAGTTACCTATTAGAGGATGAATTTCAACGTATGCCACTGGGTCTCTGGACCCTGGCTCTCCTGACGCAGGTTACTGGCGAGTTGCTTGTAGATCATCCTTTATGCTCTGATCTGATACTTCTTTTCAATTCCATATAGATTATCATAATGCGCATACACGTTTCTGTGCACAGTTCAAGAAATATCATTCCGTTGTTACAATTGCATACTCCAAATCGGCCAATGTCCCTCGGCCAATGTCCCTCGGCCATGATCAAAGTCTCTGCCTACTCTAGCAATAAAGTTGCCCATTATGAGCATCCTATGTACCTCGCTTATTCCGCCAAAGAGGTGTGTGTGTGAAGAAGGAAACTGTGATAACACGATCCGCCAGTAAAAATAGATACTGATGAGGGAGCTACACTGGTCGTCGCACAATTGCAAGCGGTGAGACAATAATAGTAGTGAAATAGGGAGTGGGAAATTTTAGAGTTTGCCGGTTACATAGAGTCATCAAACACGGATCATGGTTCTCAACCGTGTATAGGTTCCATGGTCTAGTGGATACTGAATACTTATATAATATTGGATAGCTTTGAGTGTGATAACAGGATATATTGTCAAAGCTAGAGCAATATATTATTGTATCACACGAAAACAAAGCCATATAATATTATTATTATTGTCTATATTTTTTTTGTTTAGGTTTGATTTCCACATTAACTGCATATAAAAATAATTTAAAAAGTAACGCATATGCCAATCATGTGAAAGAATATGTTTTGACTAATACGTGATGATACAAATTTTGCCGGGAAACCGCCTACTAATTGATATATTTAGTAAATTATTGTATCTATTGGGACCAAATATATATCGCGCACGTGGTCGCGTAGTCCCATATACATCTTTCTGTGTACAGTGCTTGTAACTTTACCAAGACTGGGCCAAATTTCTTATCATTTTGATGATTCCAGAACCTTGCAGTACACACCAATACTTATATGCTAGATGATCAACCTTTTCTGATCTTTTCCACATCGTTTCTTTCACAATGCAATCGCATGACCAGAACTGGTCTTTATATTTAAGTACTCTTTATCAGTGGAGTTTATCGTGTTCCTTCCTGTTCCAGTTTGATTTAGCGTGAGAAAAAACAGCATCTTTTTTCCCCTTTCTCTTGCTTAACGCCTTATACTAAAACGTTCAGTTTTCTGTCATGGAGCTCTAGGGCTAACAATTTTTCTTTTAGCTCAGTTTCAAGCTTCTTTGATTTATTTTTCATCTGTGGTAACAATTCATTTTCTACTTTTGCTAGCCTAGCAGACGTATCGACCTCCAACTCAGCAACAACAGCACGTACTTCACTAATTACCTTTCTCATTGCAGAAATATTAGAGCTTAGAGAGTCGAGTTTTTCAATAATTGTGTTAGACGTTTGTTGAAATTCAGCACGATTTACCAAATCCTTTTGAGTCAATATACTGGAGACGGCAGTCTCATACGAAGCGTCCGTTTATGTGTGTAGTGGTGCGGTGGTTTCGGCGTCTACACGAATCTGGGTACGGCTTTGTGCACATGCAGGCGCAGATTGGGTTAGTGGTGACACAGTCTGAGAATATTTATTTCCTTTTTCCCCTTTCCGACGTAAATCATAAGGATGACGATCAGTAGTTTGGTTGTCATACCTATTCATAGTAACCTTTAGAGAAAGTTTAGAATCACGTACGTCATGAATCCATGACGCCAGCAAAATTAATTAACTCCCCTTCACGAAACTGTAACCGTGAGCAGGGGCGGCGATTTCTTGTCATGACCGGGGGACGAAATACAGATTTTCTACAATATTTACTTGTACATTTTGAAGGATATTATGCGAGAGAGTGCAGCGACCAAGCGAGAAGATTTTTGCATTTTTATTAGTCTAAACACTGCACTCTTGGGCCATCCAGAGCCTAAAAGTGTGTTGCAGTCTTTAGTCAGTATTTCCTATACATTTTTTATTGGGCACTTTTTCAAATTTTCCGGGGACTATCCCCTAAAAAATTGAGGGGACGTGACCCCTGTCCCCGGGATCGCCGCCCCTGACCGTGACCATCCTCCATTTTTACTGACTTACCTCGGTAAATTTCCAATAATGAAGCAATATTGTATCGACAATTAAAGTTCCCGGATGACAAAGCAATACGAACACAATATTGAGATGTCATCCCGGTACTGCGCTAAATGCACAAATGTATTGTTCCACTTGGAAGCCTTATATAGATAATAATAGTGAATATGTCTTTTGGCAAGTTATTACTTGCATTTGTTACTCTCCACCCATGTATCAATTGGGTAGGATTCGAATGTTAACGTTGTTGTATTGGTATGCGTGCACTCGTAAAATGAAAAACAAAATAAAATCACATTTCAAGACTAGTGGAGAGTGTATTCTGCTCCTTGTATTTTATGTCCAAAGTACGCCTCCGTAAAAAAAAATATTGTGCCTTGGGGGTTGAATAAGTATAAGGTGCGAAATATTAGACAATGGGAACACAGTTTGCTGTGTTTATGCTTCATAAGAGCCTTCTTGCCTTTCAATAAAATGTCAAATATAAGCCTTAGTGGTTGGAGAACTAAAGTGGGATGTCACACCATTAACCTTTATTTTCTCTCAACAACAATTTGTTGTTTCAAGTACTATTCTGAATGATCTCATGAAAAGCTCTTGGCCAAATCTGGCGCAAGAAATTTCCTATAAGGGGTACAATGCTGTATATGACAGAACGATCAGTATACCTGTTAGGGAATGAAGTTAGAATACCATAGACCACTTCTATTGATTGGCGTTCGCCACAACTAAAAAGAATCAGAATCTCAAACATTTAATTTACTTTTAATTGCCATGGAACAGGCTTTCAAATAAAACCTGGACAAATTTGTATTATCATCATAATGATTTGAATTGATTTGGGTAGATTTCGAACATCTGTCAGCAGCTTTTATATGAGAAATTGAACTTGTGTGGAATAGTATTGATTATGGCGGCTCGTTGAGTATGACTTGGGTGAGGGATTGCAATTACGTAGTTTAACTATTGAAGCTGTGGCACGTTTTCTTCATACACAACAAATTTCTAAGCATTTGTCGGATGCCACAAACCAGGTGAGGCGTTAGATTTAAATGAAATAAAATATTGATATTCACATTAAAGCATACCACATGTGATCTTTATTCATAATGGTACTTATATTACGCGCACATATGAAATAAATGCATAAATAAATAATGGTTCTGAAAATAATCATATTATCAAATAAAACAAAGGAAACTAAGAAACCAAACTAAACATATATTGCTAGTCCGCGATAAAACATAAATCATTCGGGGTCATATATATATGCCATCAAACATATATAATTATGTCATCAAAGATTAACCGTCGTACAATCATTGGAGATTATAATCAAGGTGAATTAAAAATTTTACATCTTTCTTCAGTTATTAAAGGATTGAAAACTGCATGGGTAAAACGATTAATTGATGTAAAAAATACAGGTAATTGGACAAGATTTTTTAATACTATTTGAAATATCTCGGGGGAGATTTATTTTGGTTATGCAATTTAAAGTTTAATGACCCTAAAATATTCAATGTAAAGAACCACTTTATACGTGAAATTTTACTTGCTTGGAGTGCGTTGACATTCTCCCCTAAATTGGCTGTTATAAACATTTAAGCTTAAGTGTTGTGTAATAACTCTAATTAAAACAAGTGGTAATTTTGTAATTGTATAGATATTTGAATCACTCGTATAGGACATTTGTTGGGTGAGCATGGTAAATTGTATTCACATATGACATTTATTCAAAAATATTAAGTTCAATGTCATTTTCTTGACTACTACTCATTAATCTCTGCACTTCCAAAATAATGGGAAAATGGTATCCCACAGCACCAAGCTAAAAACAAGACACCTCAAGAAGAATTATTGCAACACTTAAAAAAGGTTTTCAAAGTAGTATGCGAATATGTTCATCGAATTTCTGTAAAAAAGATCCTTAAAATTCCGATTTCGGAAATGAAATGGGCTATAACTTTAACTGAACGTGTTCAAGACTGGAAGAAACTTTACACTATTCCTTTAAAATGTTGAATTTCTACGAAACTTTGTTATTTTCAGTTCAGAATTTTACATCGAATACTAGGGGTCAACAAATATCTTCACATTATGGGCATAGCATAGCTAATTCTAATTTATGTACATTTTGGTTATCCTCTGATGAACGTATTTCACACTTATTTTGAAAATGCCCTGTTACGCATCAATTCATTCAAGACTTCCAAAGCTCTATTTTAGACAATGAAGTGCTTTTGAATCAGAATTCCCTTTTGTTTGGTTTCCCAGATGGTATGCAATCTATCTTTAATTTTGTCAGTTTATATGTAAAACACAATATATATCCTCTGCGAATTCAAAAGTGAACGGTTATCTTTGAATTCTTTTAAGTAGATGCTTAAACGTTTTTTTTTATGAAGTTGAGCGGGTTCTTTCTATTAAACGCATTAAATGTGTTGTATATTACTAGATAAATGTAGACATAGGCAATTGATGTAGCAATGTTTGTTTTACCGATATGTCACAACATGTACTTTGCTCAAGTCTACTGTTTTTTTTTCTTGCTCAAGATGATTGAATAACATTTTTCTTTGGAAAAAAAAAAATCCCCCACGTTAGCATGGCTATTTATAGGCTCAAGGATTTGCGGTTTGTGGACCCATTGGTTTATAAACAGGGATACCTTGGGGGAGGAGCTTCATTGTTTTATTATTTTTTTGAATATATTTTTTTAGCTGTTCCTGGTGGTCTTCCTTCTTTTCGGACAAAACATGGGGCGACATTTGATGTGATCCCCCCTCCAGAGGAATAATTGTCGGGGACGTGTCCCCTGTCCCCCGATTGACGCCCTTGACACATAGCTTGCATTCTTGTTTTGTTTTCTTTTGTTAAAACTTTGCCGAACGGCTTTGCTTGTAATTTAAATTAACCACCCTCTTCCCTGCCGAAACCCATTTTGTGTGCATATTCACGTAAGTAGCAGAAAATAGTTATTACGGCTTTTTACAGAATAAATTTCAGACCTGTACGGATTACCAACATTTGTAAATGTGCGTTTTCCAAAGTTTAATCCTTATTTTCAATCGGGAAAATTTGCTCCCGTTCCATATTCTTCATTGATCTGCCTCCAGATAATACCAGACTGCTCCTTTGTGAAGACTTGTTTTTGTTTGCAGACGTTTTTGAAATTAATTGTTATCTGTTATTTTTAATAACTAGTACAAAACGAAATTAAAATGTATAGGTCTATAGTTCCCGACATCTTGTCAGTCAATGTTTTTTTTGAACTGGGTAAACACTTGGCAATTACAATTCATCAGAAATTATTTTTGTTTTCCAAAGAAATATTCATAATATATGTTAGAGATAACTGTACATTCAGACTTCATAAGATATTTCACCATTGCTTGACCGTGGCTTTGTCCGATTTCATGAGCTTCATTTCCTTATACACAACTGTAATAGTGACAGGTTAAACAAACTTAAGTTATATTAATAAAACACTTTTCCTGAGCATTAAACTAAGTTGCAAGCTCCTTCCTTTTATTAACAAATTAGATATTAAACTCATCTGCTTAAAAATAAGTATTCCGCTGTATAGGTAAAGTCCTAGGCTTCGCCATTGATTCAAATGTATTTTATTTATCTCCATATTTCATAAAGGATTGTCAGAATTGTATCTTTCATTTAAATAATATAGTTTTTTCTTCTTCAAATCTTAGCCATGTTATTGACAGTAAAGCGTGCCTTTTTATTTAACAGCCAAGTGCATCAGTTTGATGTCACCACTTTTCCGGCCCTTTGTCTTAAGTAAATCCCTGTTTCTTCCAAGTTCAAGCATCTCTGTAGTAACTCAAGGCGCTGTGTGTTTTTATTACTACAGCGGACATTTCTGAAATGTGCATGCACATCGTACGCTTTATTAAAAATACTTCGCAAATATCACAGGCTTCATTCGCATTGTCCATACATTCATCCATATCTTATGGCATAAATGCTAGTGTATTCTAACATTTTCTTACATAAAAGTGTTGAAAGTTCTTACATTCAGAACTCGTACTACTTGCCTACGAACTGTCATGTAATATGTAAAACCATTGACTGATCAAGAACCCAAAAGATACAACTTAATTTCTTTTAATTGTATCCGGATGATACAAAAATATATGGTCAATACACGTGTTAGATTTAGTTTTTACCCTTATAGCCTTTTCTTCTAGTTGTAATAACTGATGGTAATATCAGAAACAGTTGATCTTATCCCTCATTTAGAATGACAGATTGGCTTGATTTCACGTCAATTTCAATCCAATATGAACAAAATTAATTGTTTTTGTGTCAAGAATATCATGAAATAATACTTGACTTGAAAATAGTTATGTACCTCCATGGCTATTATAGTCAGGTCGGTCAAAATGAATCATCGAATCCCAACGAATAAGGATCTCAGATTTGCTACTATCATAGTGGAGCCACGTTTCAATTAAGGCAATTACATCAATTTTGTTTTCACATAATAAGTATACGCACTAAATCCTCTTAAAGGTACTATGTCCCATTTGCAGGCCAAACAAAAAAAATGAAAAGGTTAAATTCCAACAGCATTTGAAAGACAATACTAATTTAGAACCCCCAAAAAAAAAGGGGGGCTTGAAAATGTCTTTAAGTGGGAAAATAACGACTATTAATTTTCGAATCGACTTATGAGGTATAGAGCCAGTAAATTGCACCGAATGGTCGTACGTTTTATGCTGCGCAAAGATTCAATCAGTTTAATTTTGGCCATTACAAGAAGTGGGTTTACTTATTGATGTAGACAAATGCTCATATACCCTTTACAGCTCAGTTTATGTATGTTATTACCAAAAATGAAAAAGACACTCAGTCACTCAATAGTGTATAACAATGAAGTCTAGCAAGTAAACGGATTTCCTTGCATAATTTGAATATTAGGACACTGCTAACGTTTAAATCTCACAGATAGGACATAGATGACATATTCATAATTCCTGCAAATTTCTACAGAATATTATGTTGGCTGCAAAAGTGATATAGTATTTTTAATGTCTTAAACTGTGAATATTCAATTGATGAATTTTAAAGCATAATTAATCAGTAACACCTTTGTTGATTTGTTTATGTCTGTGTTGAGTTTTCTTTTTTTTTTTTTCTTTTTTTGCATTCGCTCGTTCTGTCTCTTTTTGGTTTAAATTTTAAGAAGTTTTCATAAAAAAGACGCGTCTGATTCTGGTTCTGGCTCTAGCGAATTAGAAGTAGCCCTTCCATTCTCTATAGTTCATATAAGGTCGCTTGAAGGCCGGTTGCACTCTGATTCTCTGATGTCCCATTATAGCAAATCAAATGAACCATCTGTCCTGTAAGCAGCTGCATCGGTGTAGGACTTCTGAAGAGGAGATGAATGCGGCTGATGGCTGGGTCACCAGTCGTCCACACGCTGTGTTTGTTGGCACTTGTCTTGGTCTGCTTTGGGCGAACGCTCACCCCCTGGTGCATATACCCTAGTTCTTGTGCCAGGCAGCTTTCTCCAACAGGCCGTTGACGTATTAAATCCCCTCTCGTCCTATTGTAGTAATTCTCCCTTCCTCATTGTCCTCTGTCACTGTGGATGTTCTTAGTATGTGGATAAGAGAGCTGTCTGTTGATGAGCGAATACCGGGTCGTGCTGAGTAAATTGCCAAGAGCTTGATTTTTTTTAAATTCTAGTTTTCCATTCACCTCCTCGGTATGCTATTTCGACGACTTGAAGTTCGGTGAACTTGGGGTATTTGTGGCGGCAGTGGTGGCGGTGGTGATTAATTTTGTTATTGTATTATCATAATAATGCGTATGCTCATTACTTAGGAAGCAGGGAGCCGGATTTAAGTCCTCTCCGACTAAGTCGGCATAGGAATATGATTGATGCCGTACCAAAGGACACAAGAGTATCTATTTGATTTAGAACCCGAATTACAGGATCACCGCTCTGCCACTGAGTCATCATGCCTGACAGCTTGGCTTGATAAGGACATTACATTTAACGAAATATAAATATAAATTTCTGGCCGGTTTGTTGAAGATCTAACAAACTTGCTACCGTAGTGCCGTAGACGAGTAAAGCCAGCGACGTGCACGGGTGGGAGGACTGCTGATATTTGTTACTACTTCTAAATTTAGCAGTTGCTTCCCCTACTGACAACACGCCTTGCCACCGCGTCAGTATATGGCAAAAAAAACCCTCATGACAATTATGGAGAGAAAACTTAAAGGAGGCCGTAAAGCCCATGGCCATAACAAGCGCAACACTCAGAGTTGCAAATTGACCAGTAAACGCATGGAAGAGGATTCTTTTCATGATATTTTGCAGTCAAAGCCAAATGGAAGCTGTAGGATGGATAGATGCAATAACACTGGCCAAATGAAATCTGAACTAAATATTTATACATACAATGTTAGAACCTTGAGAACCGAGGAAAGTGTAGCAAGTTTGTTGGATGAATTAGAGGGATTCAAATGGAACGTCATTGGGCTTGCTGAAACGAAGAGACAAGGAGAAGGATTGACAGAACTTAAAGGAGGCACATGGCTCTACAACAGGAAAAACAGAGGATGACAAAAATGCAAAAGGAATTGGATTTCTAATCCATACCAAATTTAAGGACTATGTGAAAGAAGTTAAAAGATATTCAAACAGGGTAGCTGCCATAAAAATACAATTGACGGGAAAGGATGAAATGTGCATCAAACAAGTTTATGCACCCACAGGTGATTATGATGATATAATAGTGAAAGAATTCTATGAAGATATCAATAAGGCCATAAGAGACAATTCGGGTACCTATACATTTCTTATGGGTGACTTCAATGCAAAAATTGGACAATGTGAAAAGGGGGAAGAAAATATCATGGGATCATTTAGTTACGGAAAAAGAAACAGGAGAGGTGAAAGGATGATAGAATTTGCAACGAAACATACACTTAAAGTGACCAATACATAATTCAAGAAACACAAGATTCGTTACTGGACCTGGGAGAGTCCAAATGGAGTTACTAAAAACCAGATAGATGTCATACTTAGTAACCAGCGAGGGATAGTCAAGAACTGTGAAGTCATCAGCAATGTAGACATTGCAAGTGATCACAAAATGGTCAGAGTCAATACAAGCATCAACAAGAAACTAGCCAGGCTTAGATCCATTCAAGATAAAAGGATGGCACGGATTAACATCATGAAGCTGAAGGAAAAGTAAAAAGAATTCCACCTAAAGCTTCACAACCGCTTTGATGGATTAGAGTTGGAGGATATGGACATTGATGAGCGATGCGATATGGTGACATCAGCAATGCTATAAGAAGCCAAATCTTTAGCCCCAACGCAGAAAAGAAAGATAGTAAAATCGGAAGAGGACAAAGAAATAGAGGAACTAGATCAAAGAAGAAAGGAAAGGATTTATAGAGGAACTTTATGGTTCAACGAAAAAAAAAACATAATGATCTAAAAGATATCTCACCCAGAAACTCAAACATTCCGCCAATACTACAAAAAGAAGTTGAGGAAGCTGGAAACAGTATGAAGGACAACAAAGCACCGGGAAATGACGAAATAACATGCGAAATTATCAAACAAGGAGGGGAGAAGACAATTACACAGTTACTGAAACTATTCAACCAGATAATTGAAAAGCGACAGATTCCAACCACTTGGAAAGAGACAAAAATAATTCTTTCATACAAGAACGGTGACAAAGCTGATGTAAAAAACTATTGCCCAATCAGCATTCTTTCTCATCTGCACAAGATCTTCACCAAAGTAATCCAAAATAGAATCAAGGATATATTGGACACAAATCAACCCAGAAAACAAGCAGGGTTTAGAGCTGGATTCTCAACAACAAACCACATACAATCTATAAATCAACTGATTGAGAAGGCAAATGAGTACCAACTTCAATTATGCCTCGGATTTGTGGACTACCAGAAAGCATTCGATTCCTTCGAACACACAGACATGTTTGATGCCCTACGAAAGATTTACATTGAAGAAGGGTATGTGAACATCCCGGAAGATATTTACACCAACGAAGTAGCCGGAATTCACATTGATAATGATGTATCAAGGGAGGTCAAGATTCAGAGGGGAGTCCGACACATTATCTCCAAAGATATTCAGAGCCACTATAGAGGAAGTATTTAAAAAGTGGCATTTAAATGGAGGAGTAAACATTGATGGGGAAACACTTACTGATCTAAGATTCGCTGATGATGTGGCCTTGATCTCAACATCAATCAAAGACTTGGAAGACCAGCTGACAGGGCTCAACATGGAGAGCAAACTTATTGGCTTAACTATGCACAAAGATAAAAAAAATATATCACAAACTATGACACAGATGAAAACATTGAGATAGAAGGTCTAACGTTAGAGAGAGTGAGCAGTTACAAGTATCTGGGACAGACTTTGAAAATTGAAGACACCACAAAAGAAGAAGTTATGATGAGAGTAAAAGCAGGATGGATGAACTTTGGAAGATACAAAGACATGCTGACCGATAAAAACATACCCATGTCAATAAGAAGAATGTTCAACCAATGCATTCTAACAACTATGACATACGGATCAGAAGCATGGTCCCTGACAAAAAATCTACACTACTCAACGAGCTATGGAGAGAAAGATGTCGCATTTATCTCTGCGAGACAAAATCAATCACAAAGTCATACGCCAGAAAACAAAGGTTAAAGACATCATGGAGAAAGTCAGAGAATCAAAGTGGAGATGGGCTGGGCATGTATTAAGACTTCAGGACATTAAATGGACAAATCGTTTAACAGAATGGCAACCAAGGACGGGAAAGAGAAGAAGAGGAAGGCAGAACAGAAGATGGAGAGTTGACCTAACATCATACATGGGAACGGCCGTTTGGACGAGGATAGCTAGAGACAGAAGAGAATGGTAATCTTATGAGAAGGGCTTTGTCCAACGTCTGGATGAACTATAGCCTGATTGATTGAAATATAGGGGAGGACAAGATTATGCACCCCCCCCCCCTCGAGAAAATGGCTACATTACACGAAAAGTCATTTTAAAGTTGAAATCAGCTGCATATGTATTATGATTTGTATCTGTACTACCAGTATATTGTGAACATCTGTCGTCAGCTTGGTTTCGGGGAGCTAAATTGGTAGGATGTCCTTGAATATAGCAGCTCATACAGTATGACGTACGTGTACATGTGCATTTACGAATTTGTGCACCACTAAAGCTGCACGTTTTCTACAGTGTCTACAAAATACCAAGGATTCGTCGGATGTCACAAACCAGGTGAGACGTTTGATTATTGCCTCTTTAAAGTAAAAAAACAAAAAAAAAAAAAAAAACGTTGATACTTTCATTACATTCGACATTAATTCAATTGAATTGATTTTCCGAGTTGGAATAGACAAGGGACAGGGAGAACTGGCCATGCGATTGTGTGTACAATAATCGACCGTTATATTTTATGAGGCGGGTTGCCTAGTCTCGCATCATGATCACCATTACCTTTCCCATCACAATCACCATTACCTTTCCCATCACAATTACACTATAAATTAGCCTCTTCATCATCAAGATCGCTATACATATTTTCCTGCATCCTGCATCCAAAATGTAATGTTTCTTGATTGGTTGAGAGCTCTTCACGTGACAAGAAATATTTCAACCAATTTAAGGTTGCTCTGAAAAAAAGTACTATTTAGGATTACTATTTGGCAGTTGAAAATTCATCGAGTGTACGGGAATTCAAATGTCTCAAGCGGCCAACTCCGTCGTTGTCACGGCGCTCACGCCGTGCAATCTACGCTGAGCCGCAGTCGAATAAACTGCACTACTGCAGTACCTGCATATGAAATATTCTGCTTGATTATACATTTTTGATGTAGGATATAGAATAAATATACACTGCCTTCTTTTTGAGGTACTGGTTCAAATTGTGGGCCTTTGTGACTCCAATAGTAGCCTACTATTGGAGTCACGTCGTGCCCATAATTTTAACCAGAACCTCTCAATACAGTGTATATTTGCATAATATCGAGGTCCAAGCAAAGCTTACGTTAAGATTAGACCCCCCCAAAAAAAAAAAGTAAATACATAAAATAAATAAATATATAAAATAAAATGAGGTCACCATTGTTCACCGTTAGTAAAAACGAGGCGCCATCTATTTTAAATGTAATCATCCATGCATGGAAATTTTTGGGACACGGTCATGCAGTTAAAGAGTAAGCAACAATGCAGAAAAAATGTACGAATTTAATATTGCAACTGTTTAAGTGAACAAA
Source organism: Mesocentrotus franciscanus (assembly GCA_037976565.1). Classification (NCBI taxonomy): domain Eukaryota; kingdom Metazoa; phylum Echinodermata; class Echinoidea; order Camarodonta; family Strongylocentrotidae; genus Mesocentrotus; species Mesocentrotus franciscanus. The sequence continues at coordinate 8,574,357 of CP137681.1, read as the reverse complement.
TATTAATTGAAGGGATATTGGGGAAAAAGGTGACACAGAAGCGGGGGTATGGGTAGGGGCGAGGGGTACACGTCTTATACTTATTCCAGTAACCCCAAAGTGTTCATTTACTCTGATAAGTGCCCATTTACATTGTAACGAGTTCCCTTTGCACTTCCGATAAGTGTCCCTATTTATTATTACTTCATGTCAATATGCTTCCGCAAATATCACTCTATGGACATAATATTGTACCTTCTTTATCGAATAAAGACCATGTTCTTGAATTATTTCTAGGCCTCGGTAAGGCCTTGTATACGTTTGTTCATGAAATTCTTTAAAAAAAAATGAAAATGGATGGCATTTGTTTGTGTGATTAGCCCTTGTTTTTGCGACCCGCAACAAATGCTGCATTTAATGCTGCCCTAACGTCAATACATATTACGAGCCAAAATATACAATAACATTCAGTTGTAACACCATCGTTTTCAAGAGCTTTATTACACTTCATTTCATTACAAAAATTAAGACATTCGTCTTTTGTTATAATCCCTTCACAAAGATCCTTATTATTATTGCATTTTTAGTCTTATCTTAAACAAAGAGAGAAACCTTTTTATCACTGCCCACAACATTCTCAATAACTTATTTCTGTAAACATAGATATTGATACAACAAACGAACTCAGTGTAAAATTCACATTTCGTGTGATTCTACTCTTATTTTCATGACATAACTATTTTTGCAACTGTACAGTATAATGTATTTTGATTTTTACTTCTTCAACCAGGCTCGAAATTGAACAGACATTCTGTCGTTCTATTGAACAATCAAGTAATTTCTTTATTGACTTTTTTCCATCAACAGTCTCTTAAATATTGCTACTATCATTTACTGCAGCATTCACTAATTGATCTTCTAAGGCTTGTAATTTCACTCATAATCTGTCTATTTATTTATGTCATTTGATTTGTCTTAAGCCTAAATTTTGAAAATAGTATTGTTTATACACGGCTGATAAAGGAGGAAACGACAAACCGTTCGAATTATGCATTTTCGTGGCTTTTATTTAACATTGGATTCTGTCATTTGTACATGTATCATTTTACCATGGCGGTACATGAATTCACGCCAATTATTATAATTGCATTACACACATATTTGAGTATCCAACCCAATTACAGAACTAGTGCTGGAATCTAAGCTGTAATCTGCACCCCATACATAAACCTTAAAATCAAATATGTGAAATCCAATCGTGTAGCCAGAGAAGGGTTAAACCACGACTAGAAACCCCTTCTCGTAAACGAATGTCCCTCTGCATTGCCACGAGCACCCCTTGCTAGCCGTCAGGAATGCCCGATCAGACGGGGAAGATTTGTATGTAACCCGGATGCACCACCCATTCCCAGCTCTCATCAACGATTCCAGCAAAAGTGCATTACACACAAATTTGAGTATCCAACCCGATTACAGAACTAGTGCTGGAATCAATGCTGGAAAATGAGGAAATTTGCACCCCATACATAACCTGATATCCAAGCGTTTAGCCATCAGGAATACCGCCCGATCAAACGGGGAAAATTTTAAGTAACCCGGGTGCACCACCTATTCCCAGCTCTCATCAACGATTCCAGCAAAAGTGTTCCCAACCGGGCTCCATCACTTCCCTCCAGGTATACCTCCCCGCATGTTAAAATCGAGCGAGGCTCCTGGAATTACTTGTCTTACGAATGGTAATATAATTTCTTGCTATTATATGTAAGTGTGATGAAGGCCCAAATTGATAAATTCCGTCCAGGTCGGCGACCTATATTTCAAACAGTGATTTTATTCATATAGCATGCACCAATTGCAATTACACATGTCACAACGCAAATTATACGCGATGCGCGTATTTAGACACCCCTCCCCGAGGCCACTCCGTGACCCCTTTCGGATGAGGTGAGGGCGAAAACCCGATCTTCAGACCCCTGATCTGAAAAAAACATGACCGGGACAAAATTCCTCGGCTCACGGCCCACGACTGCGGAGCCAACCGCAGATATTTGTGCGACCAAGCAATTTGCTCCAGATCCGAGTAAACTTTTAATTTGTTATAGCATTACCGTGCGTGTCCCTTGGGAATACAATTATCCTGTCATTCATTAACACAATCACTAAATACCTTCAAACTCACTGTATACAGCGGAAAGCCGGTATAACACCATTAAAACTACCATGCTACAGCAGAAATGCCGGTATATATACCCAATTAACAACAAAATATGGTATAACGAGCTGGGACCAGGAATGTTATTCGCTATATTAACAACATATTGTTATATATCAAATCTCCTTTAACTAAAATTCCACTGTACCCTATTCGATTGCTTGACCTACAAGCATTTAAAACAATCTCCATGCATAATTGCATTCGTATCTGTGAGACAACACAAATATCGTGTCAATCATAACTTATTCCTTAAACCAAGAAAACCATTATTACAGAATCTTATTGCTTGCAAGACAACCTAATGCTACACAGGCGGTGATATTGGGGATGGTGGGTGGGTATTTTTGATTGTCCAAATCAACAGGTCTTGCCTCTACCAAAGCCACGAGAGAATGACATAATTTCTACGTGCGCGTACGTACGCGCTCTCAAAATCGCGTGTTATGCGTTTCGTGTGCAAAAGGGAGCGCATTCGGAAACGCGCCACAAAAGCGCGCCTTGTCTAAAGGCGCCAAATCCTTGACAACAATGTAAACAAGCTTATTGTTGCGTCATCTTGACCAGCAAAACCAAAACACAAATGGAATTGCTTACCAGCCGTGTATAAATATGTTTGAAAGCGTTTTTGGTAACTCTTTAAAATTTCTTATACACGGCTGATAAAGGAGGAAACGACAAACCGTTCGAATTATGCATTTTCGTGGCTTTTATTTAACATTGGATTCTGTCATTTGTACATGTATCATTTTACCATGGCGGTACATGAATTCACGCCAATTATTATAATTGCATTACACACATATTTGAGTATCCAACCCAATTACAGAACTAGTGCTGGAATCTAAGCTGTAATCTGCACCCCATACATAAACCTTAAAATCAAATATGTGAAATCCAATCGTGTAGCCAGAGAAGGGTTAAACCACGGCTAGAAACCCTTCTCGTAAACGAATGTCCCTCTGCATTGCCACGAGCACCCCTTGCTAGCCGTCAGGAATGCCCGATCAGACGGGGAAGATTTGTATGTAACCCGGATGCACCACCCATTCCCAGCTCTCATCAACGATTCCAGCAAAAGTGCATTACACACAAATTTGAGTATCCAACCCGATTACAGAACTAGTGCTGGAATCAATGCTGGAAAATGAGGAAATTTGCACCCCATACATAACCTGATATCCAAGCGTTTAGCCATCAGGAATACCGCCCGATCAAACGGGGAAAATTTTAAGTAACCCGGGTGCACCACCTATTCCCAGCTCTCATCAACGATTCCAGCAAAAGTGTTCCCAACCGGGCTCCATCACTTCCTCCAGGTATACCTCCCCGCATGTAAAATCGAGCGAGGCTCCTGGAATTACTTGTCTTACGAATGGTAATATAATTTCTTGCTATTATATGTAAGTGTGATGAAGGCCCAAATTGATAAATTCCGCCAACGAGCAAATTAAATAGCTCGCCGCCAAAGAACACGGTTTCGCTGGAGAGCATATAAATCAGCTTGAGGTGAAAATTCTCACCAAAAATTGAAGCCAACTAATTACCAAGCACGAATGTATAACCACTCCAGAAACCATATACCCGGTACCGCAGGCAACCCTTGCTTCTTCTTCTTTTTTTTTTTTTTTTTCTTTCCCCTTTCTCATGCCATGCTCTATTACCTAACCAAAATTCTGACATACTCCCTAAACTTCGATTACTCCATAATGTTATAAACCTTACTTTATAACGGCCATCAATAACCACCCAGAAATATATATTTCTATCAATAACTAATCAATAGCTCCACAAAAGTGGAGAACCAGAAACAAAAATTTACATATTTACAAACTTTGTACAGTTCAAGGGAATATGATTCACACATATACTGAATAAAAATGATGACACTCTTGTCATTTCGTCATGACCTTGCCCCACGGACATTCATTTCAAATCTTAGCAACCTCCAAATACAAAAACAAATCGCCATTGCCATATACAAAGAACTCTTAGAATTTTTGGCTAATCTCCTCCGCTACCAATGTGCCTTTTTGGCCTCCGTCTCCGCGAGGTTAACATAAAAATGAAGGTACAGAGATCAATCCTACTGTTCTTAAATAGTCGGACCTGTATTTATTCCAAGCAATTCCGGTCCCATATTGAGGCTTCTTGAATAAACATTAAATACTTCATTCCAGCTAATTCCACAGTAATTCCAGCCAATTCCCAGGTACATACCAGAAACCTCAGTATAAAACAGTGCAATATCCATTACGCAACACACGCATACAATTACTGTGAATAATTGCTGACCAAAAATGAAACAAAATTTCACGTTCATATCCCTGCTTTTTTCAAAAGCAGCCTCTAAAACCAACAAATATACATCATGCGTATCGAACCGCGATATCATGCCATGCTGTATGACCTAACTAAAATTCAGACATACTCCCTAAACTTGCATTACTCCATAATGTTATAAACCTTACTTTATAACCGCCAATAACCACCCATAAATATATATTTCTATCGATAACTAATCAATAGCTCCCTAAAAATGGGGAACAAGAAACCAAAATGTTTACATATCTACAAATTTTGTACTTCAAAGAAATATGATTCACACATATTCTGAATAAAAATTATGACACACTTGTCATTTCGTTATGACCTTGCCCAACGGACATTCTTTTCAAATCTTAGCAATTAGTGCTGCAATCAATGCTGGAAAATGAGGAAATTTGCACCCCATACCTAACCTGATATCCAAGCGTTTAGCCATCAGGAATGCCGCCCGATCACACGGAGAAAATTTAATTGTAACCCGGGTGCACCAGCCATTCCCAACTCTCATCAACGATTCCAGCAAAAGTGCATTACACACTAATTTGAGTATCCAACCCGATTACAGAACTAGTGCTGGAATCAATGCTTGAAAATGAGGAAATCTGCACCCCATACACTGTACATAACCTGATATCCAAGCGTTTAGCCATCAGGAATGCCGCCCGATCACACGGGGAAAATTTTATGCAACCCGGGTGCACCACCTTTTCCCAACTCTCGTCAATGATTTCAGCAAAAGTGTTCCCAACCGGGCTCCAGTATTAAAAACCAACAATTATACGTCATGCATATCGAACCGCATATCATGCCATGCTGTATTACCTATCCAAAATTCAGACATACTCCCTTAAACTCGCATTACTCCATGATGTTATAAACCTTCCTTTATAACCGCCACCAATAACCACCATAAATTTATATTTCTATCAATAACTACATGTAATCAATAGTTCCACAAACAGTGGGGAACCAGAAACAAAAATTTACATAATTATTTACGAACTTTGTACTTTAAAGAAATATGATTCACACATATTCTGAATAAGAATTATGACACACTTGTCATTTCGTTATGACCTTGCCCCACGGACATTCTTTTCAAATCTTAGCAAATAGTGCCTGAATTAATGCTGGAAAATGAGGAAATTTGCACCCCATATATAACCTGATATCCAAGCTTGTAGCCATCAGGAATGCCGCCCGATCACACGGGGAAAATTTTATGTAACCCGGGTACACCACCCATTCCCAACTCTCCGTCAACGATTCCAGCAATAGTGTTCCCAACCGGGCTCCGGTATTAAAAACCATCCATTATACGTCATGCATTTCGAACCGCGATATCATGCCATGCTGCATTACCTATCCAAAATTCAGACATACTCCCTTAACTCGCATTACTCCATGTTATAAACCTTACTTTATAACCGCCACCAATAACCACCATAAATTTATATTTCTATCAATAACTAATCAATAGCTCCACAAAAGTGGAGAACCAGAAACAAAAAGTTTACTCATTTACAAACTTTGTACTTCAAAGAAATATGATTCACACATATTCTGAATAAGAATTATGAAACACTTGTCATTTCGTCATGATCTTGCCCCACGGACATTCTTCAAAGGAATGTGATTCGCACATATTCTGAATAAGAATTATGAAACATTTGTCATTTCGTCTTAACCTTGCCCCACAGACATTCTTTTCAAATCTTAGCAACCTCCTAAGATACAAAAAAATCGCCATTGCATTATACAAAGAAATCTTAGAACTTTTGGCTAATCCTCTCCGCCACCAATGTGCCCCTTCCGGCCTCTCCGTGAGGTTAACCGAAACACAAAGGTAAAGAGATCAATCCTACTGTTCCTAAATAGCCGCCCCAGTATTTATTCCATGCAATTCCGGTCCCATATTCTTGGAATAAACATTAAATACTTCATTCCGGCTAAATCCAACAGTAATTCCAGCCAAATCCCAGTTACATACCAGAAGTCTTAGTATAAAACATTACAATATCCATTACACAACACACGCACGTATACAGTAGGCTTGCGGGTGCACCATGTGATTACGCACGCAATTACTGCGAATAATTGCTGGCCCAAGATTAAACAAAATTTCATGTTCATGGGCTCCCTACTTTTTCAAAAGCAGCCTCTAAAACCCACAATTATACATCATGCGTATCGAACCGCGATATCATGCCGTGCTGTATTACTAACCAAAATTCAGACATCTCATGTCCAACTTTAAATTTCAACAATTTTCAAGTTCAAATAAAGGAATATTCCAACCATTCATAAGTGACAAAGCTATCAATGCTAGAGCTTATACCTGCTTCACACATAATGTAATCCCTCCTATCAATATATAAAATACCGGAGTCTCTGTATGCCATTACCCTGAGGCTCCATCCAAGCAGCCAAAATCAAATATGAAAAGGGGGTATGAACTGTTCCAAACAGTTTTACCCTGGCACCCTGAACAGCCTATGTATGAAAAGTAGTATTCCTTTTGCCAGAAACAATTTAACCTGAATACACTAAGAGTATTCCATTAAAAGATCATTTAAAAATAATTACCCTAAACAACACACACAATGTAGTTCCTTACTAAACTTCCCAAGCATCAAACTGGCTTACAGCTACAGCACTCATAAAACAACCTAAGTACTAAAGTTACCCAAATTTTAACGAATCTCACGCCGAACTTTAAATCTCAACAATTTTCAAGTTCAAATACAGGAACATTCCAACCATTCCTAAGTGACAAAGCTTCTAATGCTAGGGCTTATACCTGATCCACAGATAATGTAATCCCTCCTATCAATATATAAAATACCAGAGTATCTGTATGTCATTACCCTGAGGCTCCATCCAACCAGCCAAAATCAAATATGAAAGGGGGGTATGAACTGTTTCAAACACAGTTTTACCATGTCACCCTGAACAACCCATGTATGAATAGTAGTATTCCTTTGCCAGAAACAATTAAACCTGAATACATTAAAAGTATTCCATTAAACGATCATTTAAAAATAAATTACACTAAACAAACACAATGTAGCTCCTTACTAAACTTCTAAAGCATCCAACTGGCTTAAAGCTACAGCACTCATAATATAAGTCTACGGCCATTATTTCTGAAAGATGCATGTACATGTACCCCGTCCGGGCGAAAAAGGCTCGCAAGAGGTATCTTTGGGTGCTCTTATTCAACCTCCTAGCTAGGGACCTTGCATATGCCTGTTTAATGACCGCCGCTTGCGGTCGACGAGGCCCTGCTTTTGACCTGTAAACTCCTTACAGCACAGCCGATGTAAGATATCTGGCCATGTGATGTTGCACCCAAGTGGCCGCTCACGAATTCAAGATACGTTTCAGCTCTCTTGAAAAATCCCTCATACTCTTTGCCTCGATACTGTTCGTCCTCACGTGAAATATGTGGCGGTGTCCAACCCAAGGAAAAGGGACGAAATCAAAGCCATATTAACTCGCCTAGATATAGGCCTCTTCTGCCGTGCCAGGTAATCACCGCCCCACAGCTGAGATCTCCGTGCCCGTCTGCTGGACACCCGGAGCCGTCCAATACACTTTTGAGTCCCCTACGATCCATACGGCCGTGGCTGCAAAAATTAAGAAAAACTTTTCGGAGTATCTTGCACTAGGGACAAGTAGGCCTACAATTCAATTCTGATCAAGTGATTTTCATGTAAAAAACTATTTAAAAGCAACTGAGAAAGTTGCATTAATTAACATACACAGGTGCCTAACGTGAGATTTAATAAGAAATTCACTCACTTTCCACAATAACTGGTTGCTCTCCAGCCGTCCAGGCTTTAAACTGAGATCAAGAGTAGATCTAGGTCTAGCAAAGTAGCATTACAACCATCGTAACAATTTCTCCTTATTGCCTTTGAGTATTCATAGGTAATGATTAATTGAGTTCAGTTTATCTTTAATTCAGATAGGCCTTAAATGAAAGAGCACCTTTTCCTTTTCAAATTTGACATATCATTCAAGCAAACTGATAACAAGATACCATTTTGTATAGGTGGAAACATGTCTTTGTTTTCAAGCTCGTGTGCTCATTTAATTGTAATTTGTATGCATATTGACCACTGGGCTTTATTTATTACGACTACGATAAAGCCTACAGCGCACTGACTGTATAGGCCAGGGAGCCCCTATATAAGCTCCACATGACTATAACTTAGAAGCGACGTTAACTACAGAACTAGCTTCATCAATACCGTTTCACGACTCACCGGATACATGTTGAGATTCCGGTCCTAAGGGCTTGGACTTGGCCTTGGTCATATTGTTAGTCCGCAAGATCCGAGCCCGCTGCCTGAGCCTGAGGTTGTGATGTTTCTCGGCCTGCAGAACTAGCCGATATAGAATCTACATTGTAGGTCTACTCTATGCCTCCCTCGCCTACGGGGTCGCTCATTTCGTACCGACTCCTTCGCTTTGACAGGGTACCCGTCTTCCTCTTTTTACCTTCGGAATGCCGGTCGCTGATTCCAATTTTCAGCACTAACCAGCTCTTGGTCCTAGTCTACCGTACAATACTACACACAAAATCACTGCAGCTCCAAAATGTAATCACCTCTCCACTGCAGTGCCGATGCCGTGACGAGGAGTTAGTAAAAAATGTGATAATATACTAAGCGAATATAATACCAACATTCAGACAAGGTATTCCAGGAAAATAACGGGATTTCCACTGCCGATGTAAAACAAAGTCAACGTCAGTTAATTCCAGAATCCACTGATATTTTTGATTGTCCAAATCAACAGGTCTAGCCTCTACCAAAAGCCACGAGAGAATGACACAATTTCTGCGTGCACGTACGTACGCGCTCTTACAATCGCGTGTTATGCGTTTCGTGTGCAAAAGGGGGCGCATTCGGAAACGCGCCACAAAAGCGCGCCTTGTCTAGAGGCGCCAAATCCCTGACAACAATGTAAACAAGCTTATTGTTGCGTCTCCTTGACCAGCAAAACCAAAACACAAATGGAATTGCTTACCAGTCGTGTATAAATATGTTTGAAAACGTTTTTGGTAACTCTTTAGAATTTCATATCTTAAACAAAATTACTCATCAAATTCACAAGGAAACCTATTAGTACCAGGTGTTTTGTTAGTTTCCATAGTTTTAAGCGTATGTAAACATTCGGTCAATGTTAAACAAAGCTTCACATTGTCATCATATATTGTTGTAATTACTTTAAATTCCCTTTGTTTTCTTTTTTCTAAATTAAAAAAGTAACCTGTATTTGTGTCATTATGTTCAAAGTGCAATTTGATCGGGATCTTATATAAGCACCATTAACTTTCTTTCTACATAAGATATATAAATCTTTCCTGAACGATTTTGGGGTAATCTGATAAAGATTCATTAACATTTTCAGCGTAATCTGATTTAAGTTTGTTTAACTTTTCAACCAAACTTTTTTTTCTAATATTGTTTTGTCTTTGATAGTTTAATATAATATCGCGTTGATGTTGAACTCATTTGACATTTTAGAAAATCCCAAAAGGTGTAAGGATCCAATATTTGACAATAATGAAGTACATTTTCTTGTATACAATTTTGTATCAATTCAACATATGTTTCATCCTGCAAGAGTGATAAGTTAAATTTCAAGAAAAACCTTCATTTAGCTTTGTTCACTGTAGTTAACTATACTATAATTGCGGAACGGCCAGTTTTAAACCCACACGAAATAACGCATTTATCAACTTGTGCGATCAAATTACTTGAAATAAGACTAAAATCTGAACGACAAAATTAAAACTTTATGTACTGAATGAACACCTTCATACTTATAAGTAATTCCGTTATCTATGTTTCATTCTCCATCTATTCATTATAATATACACACATGCAGTTGCAATAGCTTTTTAGATTAAATAGTCAGAATTTCCTTTTTCTTCTTGCCATCTATTCATTATTGCCATTTCTTCGAGGCTCAGAATGGGACACCCTGCCTTTTTAAGATAACATGGATAAATAAATGGATAATAAGTGGATGCTCCTTTTAAATGAATAAACTTTACTTTTATAAGGGACTAAGACACTATCTCCCTGCTTTTATCTCCGCTTAGACATTATGATAACTCTGAAATACTATATGTGGTGTTTTTCTTTTTTGAATAGCTTAATCTACCCAAAGAAAGTATACATGCCGCAGAGAAAGCTGAAATTATATGTGTTGCATGCATGCTCAAGAGTTATTTACCGCGTTACACACTTTTCGAAACAAAATTACCGTCGCTAATGATTTTGTAAAAGCTATTTTGTCAGTAATCACGAAATGATATTATTTTGGAAGAAAAAAAATTCACGGATTTTTATATCAAAGAACAGATATTTCTTCAAATATAGATTAATTTTACACTAGGCATGCTAGGTGCAAGTATAAAGCATGGAATAGCGCCATCTTCCATTTTTGTTTCATCAATTTTTTCGTCAATGCAGTATCTTCTTTCTAGGTTGGATTGAAATACTAATATTAATGATTTTTTTAAAAATTATATCAGTATGTTAATATATTTTATCCATACGAGTCACTTTAATATTATTTTCCATATTCAAGAGCATTTTTTTTAAAGTAACCAAGATTGGTATCAATCGAATGTACTGTCGATAAATGTTAACTCTTTTCAGGGTATATTGTCGTACCACTGTTTATAGCTCTATGAATGTATTTTATATTTTTTGCAATTGCTTTAGTGAAATAAATTTGACTTGACCTGAATTGAAATGATTAAAAACGCTTTAAACAAAGGAAAGGTTACATGTAGAACTAGCCTATTTAGCAGCATTACTTTATATATTTTAAAACCAAGTCTTCAACAGTGGGTGTATTCGTTAATGAAAGATACATCTACAACTGGACGAGATACTCGTATTTATATTACGAGCGTTTGAAAAACAAAAACGAGATGTTATATACCTCAATAGATAGACGGTGTGTACCCTTTAGAAATAATAGTTCCCTGCGTCCTTTGAATGAAAATTCATCCTTCAACCAATATTCTCCTTCATTTTATGTGTACCTATATTTACATGGCTAACTGAAATGCAGAATCTTGTGAGAAAAAAAATCAAAACTTCAAAATTTAAATTATAATTTGTTAAGAGTAGTAGCCATCTAGTAAACATAATTTTGCCTTTGTATCGTTTATATTATAAAGGGAACTATAGACACGTTACAGTAATTAAATAAAGACAAATTTTTTCTTCAAATTCTACATCGTCGGGTTATGCCTCAAGCATGTAAAGGTAACAGAAAGAACATTATATAATATCGTAAAAGAACACATTTGTATTTACAATTTTAAAATACGATAATAAATAACGAACATCTGGTCTGATAACGCAGCATTTTCTTTATAACGTAAAATGAGTCAATTATGCGATTTTAAGTTTTTGTTGTTGATACAACAAATGATCTCCTTTCACCATATCAAAAATTAGAAAAATGACACAAACTCAACGTTTTATGTAGGTACATTTTGTCTTAAAATCGAATTTGATTTGATAGGTTTTGAAATAATTCCTACTAAAACATTTAATACAAAAACTTTAGCTGTTAAAGGTAAACATGATATATTGCGAACCATCTTTACACATTAAATACAATATATTACTGTTTATTACTTTATTAAGGTGGTTTCTTTTTACTTGCATTCATATAGATCATGTATACAGACCACAATTCTTTCTGATAGTAACTTAGTATACATCAAGAATTAGAATTTGCAATTCATTTATGTTAACGTAATTGTTTTATTTGTAATAACCTTTAGCTGATTTGTAAGAAAACTACATTCGTCCTTGTAATAAATAAAATTGAAATGTATATTTCACAATTTACCTCGCATATTCAATATAATCGTAACATGACCTTTTGAAATGATTATTGCCGAATGAGAAATAAGGCACTCTTCTGACCAATTACTCTACCCTTCCGATAATCAACATATACTATTTTCTTTATTTGCAACAAAACCATTCCATTTCCATGGTTCCTACTAAATACGACCTCAAAAAATGAAGCCTTAGACTTTAAATGTTACATCAGATTAATAATATTTATGTAGCAATCATAACACAAGAAACATATTTAAAAAAAAATATCTTACATTTTATCATGACTGATAGAATGTTGAAAAATTCAACAACGTTTCAAAAAATTCATCAAACGCATTTCGGAAGACTCTCTTCAAGGTTATTGGGTATTTTTAAAAATTCTCCTTCTTGTCAAATATCATGACATATATCAGAGCATATTGCAGCCTCCTGAAATGACTTGTTTGTCATACAAGGAAATAATTCATATCGCAACGGTTTTTAAGTCAGAAATAAGTGGTCATCTTTGATTACGTTTTAATCGTAGAGGTTTTGCCATCTGTTTCCTCCTCTTCTCTGGCATGGATCCAGATTAATGGCGCCATTTCTATCTTCACATCTGATCCGATGAAACAAGAACTTTCCCGCATGTTCATTGGATGACCAAAGTAAGGCACGCTAACTTTTTTCCATCCACTGTTGGTCTCCGAAACATGTATCTGGTGTCGATCATAACGTTGTAAGCCACGTAAGAGAAGATATTCTAAACCTTTTGTTTTAATTGATCAATTGTGTGGCTGCTGTGGCTTGTTGATGACGTATTTCATGAAGTTTTCTTGACTGAATTTAATTTGAATTTATTATGCGATACTCTATTGTTATTTGAGGATTAATTTCGGCTTATAAGAGTTTTTTTTTCTTTGTTAGATCATGAAATGGTAGAGTGTGTGATGTCATGATATGTACCATCAAGCACACGTATGTCTGTTGTTTCTGCTTGTAGCGATGGTTTTACGGCAACACCTGTCTACACGAACGTAAAAAATACCACTCGGATATGACGACCATTTTGTACGATGGCGTTAATATTAAGTACTGATTATTTACTCTGATGTAGCAAGGTTTGATAGCCGGATACATTTCAAAAGACACAGTTGTGTGCGTTGACGGAAATGAAAACCCTTTAATTTTCCCTACTCTTGCACTCATATGTTAGCAATTAATTTTAAAGTCTTTATCTACTATTTTAATCATGGTAATAACGTTGAAGACAAACTGAATTTAATTTGTTTTAAATTAAATTCGTGATTACACTTTTTACTCTCCCATTCTAAAACCGAATTGAAATAAATTGAAAAAAAGAAAGAAATAGAGAGAATGCAACGGAGGTAAAAAAGCTAAGCTATTATATTTGTAATTGAATGATGTAATTCCCATTTCAGCTTCTTCTATCTTCCGTTGATTAGGATTTTTTAGTTATATGAAAAAAATGTGAAAAATACACAGCTATGTAAAATATTCCGAGATGACGATATGACAACTTCAATATTTCTGAGGGAAATCTGGCATATGCTGACAGCATTGAATATTATTAGACACGTATAAAAGCGATTTAAACAAAAAATGTCATCTGCATTAGTATAGGGAAAAAAAGCCATTTCTATAATCGAGAAAGTATGCGAGAAACGAAAATGAAAATAAAGAAGATTTGCTCAAAAAACCTTATCTAATGATTCCTGTAAAAATACTTTAGAAAGTGAGCGCTTAAAATCTACAACGCTTCTAAACTGTGTTCTTCAGGGGCATTTGCCATACAAATGTAGATATGCTTCTTTTTCATCTATTTTAAGAAAAAAAAAACAGCCGTATCACATTTGAATCCTTTTTTCAGTTTGATTCCTTCAAAAGGAGGGCAGATGGACTTCAAAAACTATTTGTCTTAATCCATAAGAAGAAAATACATTATCCTTAAAAGACATCACTAAAATTCTCGGTTCTCGATTAATTGCTGCTTAACCACATAAACATTACGAAATCCAATTTTATACAGTCAAAAGTGCAAGAAAACTGCTGATAGTTGACGAATACCTTCATGCCGGTTTGATAGTCTAATGATGGAGTAAATATATATTTTCCTCTCAGTCCGGTTTCATCTCCCTGTCTCCTACTGGTTAACACGCTACTTAATAATTAGTTGGAATAATTGATCACGAATATTGATCAGTAGCTTGAAGATATTGGACCTAAAGTGTTTCATTAAGCTGTGTATATCTGATGACGAATACTCATCTTACCGCACACTCGATTAATTGAAAGTCGTCAAATCATGCATCACTGTAATAGTAGCGTGTTATTATTTAATATTGAAACAACAATTGATATACTATCGTAGGTCAACGCCAAAAAAGAAAACCACATTTTAAAAATTTATTCTTGATAGCATCAGTATACTTTCAAGGGTATTAACTGATATAATACATGTATCTCTATGATATAGTGAAAAAAACAAAAACAATATAAGATAGGTAGATTGTCAACTATTATTAATTGATATAATAGATGTATCAAGATAAAAGAGAAATGAAAAGATGAAAATATCAAGACAAATATATAAATCCTTTGTGTATCCCCTCCAATTAACAGCAAACCCAGAAACACACGGCCCCCATTTGTAAAGCGAATATCGTGTTCACGATATATTCATATCTTTGGCTAAATGTATTTGTAATCATTACAGTGTTATAAATTACAGACACATTTTGTCAATATTTGTAAAGGAATCACGTTGATCATTAACATTTGACATTATGACTCTGATGCGATGCTATGTCATACTCTCCGAAGTTCCGATGTGTTTTATCTAACAGCATATGCCTACAATCCACTACACCCATGTGTCATATCTCTTAACTTTCTACAAATGTTATCCATTACTATCAACAGTTTTGAGCTAAAAGCCGCCACATATACGTATGCGTATTCTATTCGACATGTTCTAATTTTCCTACAAAATACAAAGGGAACGCTAATTATATATGATATCATAGTTACCGTAAATTATCCGTCAGGAACAACAGCTAATGATAATGGTTCACATTTTGAAATATACTTGTTGTTTAACTTTATATCTTACTAATTGTACATGTAAACACCACGCAATTACGAGAGGTCTTCAAAGGAGTTTACCATTCGTTTGGCATCCCTAACACTTTTAATTGAATAATGTATGACCAATAGGTTGCTCTACTGTAAGACATGTTTAGATTTTATGATAGTAGATAGTAGTTTAGATAGTATGACTGTTATATAATATTACCAGATCCTATCAGACAGGGTTAGAGGGTAGAGTCAAAGACCTAAAGAGTTTTTGTTTGTAGTTGTTTTGTCGGAGTGTCCTAGCCAGGCTATACGATGTCGTACATGGCGTGGTTTGTTGTATTCTTGAGACGCTATCCAGAAAGCCCCCTGATAGGTGTACAATCAGAAGAAGAAACAAAACAAAAATCGAAAATCTCGCTTTTATAATCATGCTTATGTGCGCGGAAAAAATATATAGAAGATACAATGTTAAAATAGAAAGGTAGGCACTAACAGACATGTACATGGCATTAAAAAAATAAACGAAACTCTTTTTCTTGACTGTATTGAGGCAAAATATACTCTGGATATATACTTACTCCTTAACGTTTTTATTTGAATATCTTTGTCTCAAATAATGTTGATAAAATAGAAAGTGATTGGCTCAAATGACTCTTTAAAAATAACTGTTAACGGTTTTTAGAATATGAATGTAAATAACGTGTCTAATACAAATTGCACAGGTTGATTTCGAGATTCTCTGCCTTAAGTTATATCAAAAAATGAAACAATTATGTGTATATTTTTTCAAAATCAAAATTGAATAATCTTTATCGTTTATTTGAGTTACCTTGCAATTACAAACACATCTGATCAAACAGAATAAAGAGCCACTTCATAATGATTAAAATAAAATTGATCTGTTCAAATCTTCTCCCCTGTAATAAAGATCTTTTCCTTTTTTTAATGAACTTATGATGTAAAATATTCTTTTCTTTATTTCCTCATTCCAAATTGCCATGTTTCCAGGTTCATCGTATTGTAAAATTATTCGTTAATTCACATTGAGGGACTATAGTTGACTCATGGGTAACATGTCAACGAAGGGCAGAAGCATCAAACGATTCGGACTGTTATACCAAATCTATCCCGCTCTGCGCTTTGTTGAATAAGTTATATTTAATGTTAGTTATGTAAGTTCTCGTGACGTGGCTGAAAGATAAACCTCAACGGGCATGCAAGCCTTCAAGAGGTTTGTTTATGATATTCTAGCTTGATAATACTTTGGCTTTTTGCCTGTTTTGAAGTGGAGCCTTGAAGGATTTTAAACGTAAAGCCTGATCATCACATCTCTTTGACTTCCTTCCTTGTTTGTGAAAAGCAATTGGAAATTCATGTTTCTTGTTTAATATAACTTATTTCTCGGCAGTTACGTTAATTTTGATTCCTAAAATATAACCAGAAAATGAAAGTACCAAAAGTAGTAAATTAGAAATTTTCAATACTGCGTATCATCTGAAAATGCTTTTGGAAACTGGTGCAGTTTTTATCGGTTATCAACTTTATTCCTGGAATAGAAGGTTCATTCCATTGATTATGCTGATATTAAATACACTAGCAATATTTGTTCCTATTTTGAATAAAATAGACCATGAATGCAGTTTGAATATGAAGCATTACTTTAACCTGTTGTAATAAGTAGATGCAACAGATAAATGTATATCAGTTTGTAGAGCATATGTATGAGTAAAGACTCAAAAGATAACCATTCAAGCTATATTCCATATTTAACAAATATGGGGTAAAAATTGAACCATCTTTTCAGAAATAAATTTTTGTTTAGAGTTATACTTCTATTTTTCCAGATTGTAGTAAAATTGGTGTAGTGACAACAAATGTAATTTGTTTTGATCTTAAAAAACACCCTAACGAGTATTAGGCTTTACGGCTCGAAAAACAATCCTAAACCTTAACACTAAGTTATATATTAAAAACAAATCAACAAATGCTAAAAAAAGAAGAAAACTAAAAAAAGACATGGATACCCGTTTCGTTTTATTTTCTTATTGGCAGAATCCCAGAAATATATAACCATATCAATAATAAAGATGACATGTGACACACTGACAAGTTAATATCGTCTTTATATTGGTAGTTGTTATTTAGTATGAATATTTTGTTCTTCATTTGGACCAATTATGTCTTTATTTTACTCAAAGAAATCACAATCAAAGATCCTGGTTGAACATTTTGACAATGATACAATAGTATCGGTTGACGCATTGAAAGTGGGTCCTTCCTGTTTTTCGCTGATACAATTGCTCTTTCCGTGCAAAGTTTGTTTATCTTTCTGTATTTCCTCATTGACCGTTGAAAACAGGAATTGCGTGTGCGCGCCATTCGTTCATGCATGTTTTCGCGCGTTACCATTGCTGCACTGGATGCATATAAAAAGGATGACAAACAACCTTTGTTGTCATTAATTAGTTCTTCCTACGGTGAGTCTGATGTGAGATGACAGCAATGATGTTGAAAGTGGTTTTATGTTTTTTTCTTGGCTTTTTCTGCGTTTCATCAGCGGAACGTCGTGAGTATTATCGTAGTCTCTGTTCGATATTTTCTCTGCACATATTACTGAATAATAAAAGTATTATAAAGAGTTTATATTTGCAATGTTAGCATGCACCTAGTGTATTTACAGATCATAACCATCAATCAATGGTCCTTTACGCTATACTCACATTTAAGTAAGTTATTACATTCCTTTGACATGAATCTTAATCTTGAAGCTGTACTAGAATGTATACATGTACTTGTATTATATGTCCATACGTGCCTAGCACAAATTTGAAAAAGAAAAAAGTGCAACCTTATAGCTAAGCGATAAAATAAAATACAATTGTTGTTTTGCCCTTTTCGATTTCTTGATTGTTTCATCATAACTTGTCTGTTCTGCTTAAAATATCAGAATATCAATTACAGTTTGTGGAAAAGGCAGCGGATCACTACCCACATGCCGGTCGTGTTGACGTGTTTATCGATGGCGGATGGGGGACCATATGTGCTTCTGACTGGGACATGAACGATGCTGAGGTTGTCTGCCGGGAGTTAGGAAAAGGCTCCCCCAACAGTATCAATGTCATCGGTGGTCCACCTGCTGGAAACGGTACCGAGTGCTTGTCTAGGGTAAAGTGTTACGGCCATGAAAGTCTGCTCTCAGAATGCGAAGTAACCAAGACAACGAGAACGAGTAGTACAAATGACAAGGGCATAGTCTGCTATCCTCCCCAAAGTGAGTCATTTGAAATGGGAATAGATGCATGATAAATTTACAATATAATTTTAGAAGATTTAAGTATTCATATTGCTTTCCAAACTAATAATAGAAATTCAAGGAAAATGAAACCGTAAATCTCGGTCATTGGTTGTACTCCTCAAGCAGGCAACAGTGCAGTCAGGTGTCTATCTCTAGTATTTAGCTTTTCCTTATGAGATGTCGTACAAAGAAGCTCGGATGGATCAGATCTTTCTGATGTTTTAGGGAAAATACGGTAAAGAGTGAAGACCCTTATATAATACTTGAATAGTGCAAACGTGAATAAATAAATGAGTTATTATCTTCTTTTTTTTCGATTACAATAACGCCAAAAAAAAAAAAAAAATCGATTAATATTTCACGCTTTCTCAATTATGCAATTCATACATTTTGTTTATTTATACGAGATTCGGAAAGAATGTAATGAATATGAATAATATATTAGCATTGTTTCTCTCAATCTCACTTGGCATTACATATTTGAATAACTTTTACCAAAAAACATGTCTCAAATGAAATAGGTGTCGGATAAGTAATCATATGTGTATTTTGTTATGGTATATATTGGAAATCAACAAGAAAATTATAACGCCGTTATATAACATGAAACCTCACATGTTATCTCCGAACCTCTATTTGTTTTTTCTTTCTCTTACTTAAACAGGGGATTCGGGTTTGCGGATCAGATTCGGACCTGATCAGTATTCAAGCTATGTAGAGGTCAAAGTGGCAAGTGGCGGTTGGAGTAAATTTGTATGGTATTATGGTTATGATTATCATGGTTATTGGTCTGGGTTTCAGTATATATCGAACATCTGTCGTCAGCTTAAATTCGGGGAGCTCAAATGATGGGATAGTTTTTAATATAGCAGCACGTACATTATTACAAAGGTGACGAGATGTTCTTACGGAGTTGCACACCATCAAAGCTGCATATTTTATTCTTGAGTAAGGGATATTATATTTGGGGGTTTATTTATCATATACAGTATACACAAAAAAATTGCAAAGCAAACTTCCAGATACATTGCGAGGGTGTACACCCTGCATTTCTCAGGCGGTTGCAATTTTTGTTTAAATACTGATACAATTATGGACTTCAACAGGGACCTACCCCGTGGACATCCACCCCCGGATAAACACCCCCAGTCGACTACCACCTAGGACAATTACCCCCTAGGGCGACCACCCTCTATGATGACTACCCCCCGGGACAACTACCCCCGGACAACTACCCCAAGACAATTACCCCCTAGGAAAAATACCCCCTAGGACAACTACCCCCTAGGATAGTTGTCCGGGGGTAGTTGTCCTAGAGGATATTTGTCTAGGGGTAGTTGCCCCGGGGGTCGTCGTCCTAGAGGGTGGTTGCCCTAGGGGGTAGTTTTCCTAGGGGGTAGTTATCCGGGGGATGGATGTCCATGGGGTAGGTGTCCTAGAACCATAATAATACATCATAAATGCATTTCGTATACATCATCGAGTCTTTGGTATTACCATTTACAGCTTCTGTTACAATCCTAGCAAAACCAATCAAAACCGTCGAAATTTGCATGTGTCTTTTACATTATTATCAATGCCATCTGATATGAACATAACGGCGCTGATCATTGCCCGGATTCACGATATTACTTGGGTAGATAAAATACCATCATCGTAAGCTGCTTTTTCACTGTAATACACAATCGTTGATATATTTCACACAACGCAAATCTAATTCGAAAGATACATTTCTGGAATGTGCTTTTAGAAATGCCTGCCGCCATTTCACCAATTTGTTTTAGTGGAAATGTCCGCTCTTTAAACACTACCACACAAACTAAGTACATCTTGTTTATTCGAAAGATTTTATCATAATACACACTATTTCAGAAGTTTTTTAAAATATGATTCTAGCAAACGCCCCTAAACCGGAGGGGGTGTTGATAAAAGCGGCCCTTTCGACAACAAATATTATGTTGTAAATAATAATCTTAATTTTGAACCAATAGCACCGGAATTGGCATTGGCAAAAAATCACTAAAAAACATGATTTGCTAGTGATTTTTTTCCTCCAAATATTGAATTTTATTTAAAAAAAACGTTATTTTCCATTTATCAAAATCGGAGAGGTGCATTATTTCTAAACTGTTCAGGAATGTTTTCACTCTATTATACAAAAGGGGAAGCTCTTATCTGATTTTACTGAAAACTTTATAGCAACCCAAAGTTATTGATTTGATTTCCACAAATATTCAGCACCCATGTCCAGTGTCACCTGGTTCAAATGCTATGCCTGTACCAAATCGTAACCTTCTCTAAACGCTGCGAAATACCCAAACGACTTATTAATTATTCATTCATGCACAAGTCACCCGAGCGATTCAGTCTTCTAATATTGTTCATACCAGAATACTCTCCGTACGATCGTAATAACAATCTTAATGCCTAGGTCACATTTGCTCTACGGCTAGGATACGGCGGCCGTACGCTCCCGAAATCGAGAGATACTTGCGGCGGCCGCAGAGAATCTGCGGTGGCCTCAGGGTCACCCTAGGGCGTATCCCTATCTTTACAGGCCGTACGGGTCGCCGTGGGATTATAACGCGGAGTTATAACTATTTTCATTTCTAAGTTCGCCGTAGCGAGTAGACACGCCGTAGCCATGCCGTAGAGCGGTTCCACGGCGACCATACGTCGGGCGTACGGTGGCCTTGCGTTTGCCGTGCGGTTGCTCTAGGGTCTTTTGAATTATAATTGACTATTGCGGACCCCAAACAAATTGTGGTGGCCGCAGGAATTCCATGAGCGTCCTAGGTCAGCCTTAAGGCGGCCCTACGGCGCCCGTATACGGTGGCCTTGCGGGCGCCTTGGTATTTGTCAAAAACCTACGGCCGCCGCAGGGACGCCCTAGAGCGGCCGTGCGTCATCACTTCAAGGCCGTACGGCAGCCGCAGGTTTTCTCTCTCCACAAATTCAAAATACGCCGTGCGGCTACCCTAACATATGTGACCGCTACCGTATGTGACCGTGGGAATGCTGCGGCGGCCCTAGAATTGTTATTGGCCGTAGACATTTTAGACCGCACGGCCGCCGCGGCAAATGTGACCTAGGCATTACACACACAAATCAGTACACATTTATTAATTGTTGTGCCTGTGCGCTGTATTGAAGAGTTGCCGGTTAGTTACCTAGTATTTTTGAACCTGTGCAGTTATCTCGGTAGTTTTCTATACGCTAAATCATTATTAGTTGGCCATGAGTAATTTTCCATTCTAATCATTATCTAATGATGAGTTTCATGACTCAGTACCCACTAGAAGTAAGTACAAATGTGGACCATCGAAAGACTATTTTGAACAGGAAATGACAACTCGTTTGAATTCAAAAATGCCTGATTTTAACTTTTAAGGACCACGTGCTATGTCGGCGCAAAAATATTACTCGCTTCCAAGAAAGCTTATCCCAAGTTAGCTGGTCGGAAGTAATTGATACTTATGATGGACTGTGCATACGATAATTGCATTGGTATAATTTTGTCCCTGTTTAATACTCATTTTCCAATAAAGCCACCTTCCAAACCCAAATATAACAAAGTCCTCAGGTCTCCTTTGATTACTAGGAATATTCTAAGAAGTATCAACCGCAGAAATAAACTCTTGTCTATGAACTTAGGTGTAATAAATAAGTTGAAATCTTATTCTCCATCTCACGTCTTAAAAATATTATGCTCAACCCTTTCTACTACCTTATCTAAATTACGGGTACTAGCGTGGGACATTGTTCAGAAACAAAAATCAATTCGATTTTCATGATCCAAAAAGAGCAATAAGAATAATTAATCTGGCAGATTTCTAGGCACACACTAACGTTTTATTTCTTGCAAATCTTTTTTTCTGAAAGTATCTGATTTATACAATTATTTCCTGGGAATTGTCATGAATAAGCAAATTAAGGATGATTTGCCCAATATATTCCCTCCTATGTTTGCTTTAAACATCGTTATTCACTCCTATCCGAAAGGCAAAGAGACAATTTCCACCCCCCCCCCAATCCGGACAGTTTTTGCCCCCCAAAATATCAAGTATACCGGTCCCTCTTTTTGAAATGGTTTAGACTGGGAGATTAAGGAAGCATCATCGTTAAATTGCTTTAAACGCAAACTTTGATTTTTTTTTCCTTTCTTTTCTTTTCCCCCCTTTTAAATTCTTTCATCTAATATAATTTGTTAGCCCTCCCCAGTCTTTTTTTTCTCCAATGATAATCTTAATTGTTAATTCCAAAATTACTTTGTGCTTGCTAACTAAATTGCTCGGGTGACTACGCATTTTGACTACGCATTTTAATCAGGTGACTCTGGGTATTGGTGCTAATGCATTATTTTGTATACAAATTTCTTTATTCCATTGTGTTTCAAATTCATTCCCCCTCTAAATTATGTCTTTCTCTACTGCTACGGTTTTTACACCTACTATACTTATTTTACCAGTAATAACCTATAATATACAAGCACTGCTTTTTGATAGGTTCCTCATATTCTACTTAATCTATTATATGAATTGAGGATCATTGAGACGTGCTAATATATACTTTATGTATTATATATTTTTATTGTATATTTTTTACTTTAAATGTACGTCTATATTGTTTGTAAAATGTGGAACAAATAAAATTGAACTTGAATTTAACTTGAAATACGATATTTTTGCTCCCATGTGTATTAATTGTTTGCATATACGTTTATTAGTGTATTGAGGACGTGTTTGGTGTGTTTACATCGAGTTTTAAAAATATTTTGTTAAGTGAACCTGTTATCACCATGGATTTGGTGTCAAAAGATTGATAATTAAAATACCTTGAAGTTGATATCAATTTAATTTAGTTATGTAATGCGTGAAATATAAATCTTAAGGCAAAAAGGTGCTTTTTGTAGATATTTCCTTTCCTCATATGGAAACGTTTGCTTGGATTTGTCTCATAAAAGAAGTTGACCCCAAACTGACTCCCACACAGTATTGAGTGCTCATGAACCACGGGCAACTGGCTTCATCGGGCAGGTAGTTCAATTATGTGAACGGGTAAATTAACTAAGACACAATGAGGGGAGAGGCACAGTACATGTAAAATAGGGACACACATTGTTTTTTGTTGAGCAGAAGATAGTATTGTATTGACTTACTTATTGAATGAAACTATACAACCAAAATGCAATTTGCTTTTTGGCCATTGGAGTACAAAGAATAATAGCAGGTGAATGAAATGCTTTAACATCACGAACACCCGGGAAGGAAGCATCCATAAATTTGAAAACATTTAGTTTATAAACGACTCCGCATATTGACGTTTAGTGGAGCAGAAAGTAGTGGATTATTCGAAAACAACACGAATTCACCTAGCAGAATGTCACGGGTACGTAAATTAAATTTGGCGCGGTTGGAAAATGCATCTCTGCTACTCTACGACTTGAATGGTACGATCCAGTAAATTAAAAAAATGAAATGGCTCTTATTAAAAAAAATACCCAAAACTTAAGTGGTATCAGACTTAATAAAGTTATAATTTACTAATAATTAAAAAGATGTATAAACAGTGTGAAAGTGAAGCATTTAACGATAAAAGACGCCGATTTAGCGATGATGACGTCATTTGGTGAGAAGATACCTCTCCTACAAGACGTGTTTCTAATAACACTGTTGAACATAAAGTTGGAGTGAAAGCTAAATGTGTGTATATGTGTGAGTAGGAGCAGGAAACTCCCGGATGTGTTCTATCTTGTCGGGGGCGGATACCGTCCTGAACTACGTGATGGCCTAAGGAGATCAATGATGATACACCAAACTGACACTCGAAAGAGTCGATGCCGATGTCGTACTCACGAAGTCGATCTCGTATTCTTCATCTGAATTACTTGCAACGAGCAGGTCATCGAGGTACACGAAAACGAAAGGAAGACCACGAACTAAGTCATCCATCAGCCTTTGACTGAGCAGCGTTTCAAAGTCCGAAGGGCATGCGAACCCACTCGAAAGTCCAAACGTAGTGGTTATTGCAGTCTTCGGAATATTACACGGCTCTACCGGAATCTGGTGGTAAGCACGAATTAAAAAAATCTTAGAGAAAATCGTCCTACCACTGAGGCAGGATGAGAAGTCTTGTAGGTAAGGCATCTTCTCTCCCCATGATCCAATAATTGAGAAAACTAGACTAATTTCAAACAATATATCCGCAATGAAAAAAAAAAAATCACTGTGTAGTAGTCTTCTCAATGAACAGTTTCAGATGCTGCATGGTTAAATATTGAAGCAATAGATGTTATATTTGCCATCTGGTCTTTGTTCTCTGTTTAACAAACCCACCGCCACATTTAGAGACCCTTTTTTAAAAGCTTTTTAACAGATTTCATTTATTTTGGGATGGTAACTTCAAATTAGCCACTAGCCTGCAGAAAGTGGATATACGTCTACATTAAAGTGACTCTGTAACATTGTTGAAGGTTGATGAATAAACTGCGTAATTGTTGTATGAAGTGTTACTTATTATATTCCTTCAATTGTACAAACCCTCTAACATGCAAAAATCCTGAGAAAATTCTCAAACCACAAAAAATATTAATGGTTTTCTTTGTAGGCATCACTGTGCGACACCCTCTAACAGTACATTCTCCCATCCAGTTTGTGAATTGTCCCAGCCGTTCTTCCATGAAAATACGATATAAAACAGACTTTTAAAAATCTGTCAACACTTAATTGTTTTGGAATGGTAAATAGAGCTAAGTCATTGCTTTGTGAAGATTTACATTCACCTACAATTTGATTAAATTATAATAATATAGTTGCGAGAATTAAGGAATCCATCAGATAATTTTTTCCCAATTGTTATTAATAATGGTCTGTTTTCCCAGAACTTTCAGATTATCTTAAATTGTACATCTAGTGTTGAAGTCAATACCTTAGCACCATTTTGTCTCGCTGAACAATGTTACAAAATCACTTTAAGCTATACCACTTGTTATTCAACATTTGGCAATTAAATAAATAAACAATTTTCCATTAAAAATATAATAAATATAATCTGAAAGTAATATATATTTTCATAAAGTATTTATTGCAGTATTTGTTAACCCTAATAAGGCCCGGGTGCCATTATTGCCCCCCCCCCCCTCCGCGATTTTTCTATTTTTTGGGGAACGCATACGGATGGCGCCCCGCCGCTAGCTGACTTTTTTTATTTCGAGTCTTGCGCATCTTTTAAACAATTTTTTTTGAAAATCGGACGTACAGTTACAAAGTCACGTGACCTTTTGTTTTTGCATGTCAGCCCGAAAATCGCTCATTTTCATGATTTGTGTACAAAACATATGGAAATGTCATTTTTTTCCTATAAAGAGATAAAACATTGGTTATTGGGTCTTGTTTAAAGTTTAGGTGTTTGTTTTGGGAGTCAAAATAGTTGAATTGTAGTTAGAAATGAAATAAAGCAACACAAACAATAAAATACATAGGTGTAAAACAATGAAATACATAAGAAAATATCAAAACAAGAGATAACATAAGGAATAACCCAGCTCTTCCAATTTTTTGTTGTCGTATTATTGTTTCAAATGGTCTAACGAATACATGTAGTAAAAAAGAATGCTTAAATATAAAGAATATATGATTTGTGGGTAAAAAGGTGAATTTTATGACCTTATTTGCATAAATTACCATAAATATGAAAATGAGTGAATTTTTCAAAAAATTAAATTTACCATAGTATTCTATACACTTCACTTGACATGCGTGCAAATTTTTGCGGCGATCGGCAGTTTCACGGCCGAGATCTTAGGGGGCATAATGCCCCCCCGGCCGTATTAAGACCTCAAATAGCCCGGCCTTTTTAGGGTTAAAGGTCCGTCATTTAAAATGTGCACCGATATTCAAACATAGATACGATATTCACGTCAAATCGGCCCCATTTGCCAGGCTCGTGTACATAATAAAAATATGTTTCAATGGTATTGAGACAGTACCTAACACAGATTGGTGATTTTGTAAAAACGGCTCTAAGCACATTAGATCATTTTTCAAAAATATCTAAATGTGTCATTAAGAAGGCGGATTGTATCGCCTGTATTCATTAATAGGCATGACTGATTCCCTGTCACGGTGAAAAGTGTCCGAATATCAGAGCTAAATGGGAGAACTGCCTACATTGATAATTAAGAAATAACATACAAGTATCTATATATATATTTAAAATTATTATTATTCTTATAATTATAATCATTTGATTTCATTTTTTTTTTGGGGGGGGGGAGGGGGGAGTTAAGTTTAAGATGAATGCATAGATGAGAAAGTTTCAGCAAAATCTTGGAATAAATACCTCACTGATGTGCATGGATGTGCAATACACAAATATAATTTCATTTCGCGAATAGAACCATGTTAGCAAAACAAATTTAATCCATGGATTGATCCTTCGAGTGCTATTAAATTCTGAGATATTCTACCGTGCAATTCATTTTATCTACGTATCACCATGGTAAATATTTTATAAAGAAGAGGGGTAAAATACAGCAGCGGTTATTCTCTAAACTTTAAAAGAAAAAAAATCGATTAATTTGTCGCATTTGTTTAATGTGAAATTATTACAATTTGCTTATTTTTACGAGGGTAATGAAGATTGTAATGACACGAAATAATATGAAATACATTATTAAACATCGAACCTCTAAATCAAAGTCGATTACACATATTTGAATTTAAAAAAAGAAACGTGACTAAAATTCCGAAACAGATGTCTGAGAAGTAATAAATGTGCCTTTAATAGTTATTGAATGGCTCCTTTTTTAAAAGAATTAAAGACAATTCGTAATGCCGTTATATAATACCATTCTCCTTCTCATTTAATGTCCGAAAATCATTTGTGTTTCTTAATGAAGGAGATCCGGATTTGCGGCTTAGATACGGTCCTGATCGGTACACAGGGTGGGTAGAGGTCCTGGCAAGTAGCAATTCGAGTATGCTGTATGCTGGATGTATAATGATGGTCATGGGATTTGTCTCGTTATTAGTATAATTATCTCGAACATCTGTCGTCAGATTTGATTCGGGGAGCTCAACTGGTGGGATAATGTTGAATATAGTAGCACGTACATTATGACAAAGGAGATAAGATGTCCTTAAGGAGTTGCTTACAACCGAAGCTGCATATTTTAAATTACAATATAATAGAATATAGAATAGAATATATCATTTAATGTCTTCTTCTAAAACAAAAGAATAAACTCTCCATCCAGGTGAATCACATTACATAAAATTATACGACTTATACAAAATTTATAAAAATAAATACATTCATATCAAAATATAACATGCACAAAAAAGTATTAATTTATAAATAATACATACATATAATACAAATTAGATAAAACATAAGGATAAAGGGACGAAGACTAGAAGGAAGAAACAGAGAAGAATGTAGAATGAAAGGATTAAAGGAAAATGTAGCCCCAGGGAAAAGTAACTCAAACCCCCTCCATCCCCCTGTCCCCCATCCCGGGCGTCACTCTCCTTCAAACAAGTACGAATAGACAGAGAGACTAGGGAGATAAATCGAATAAAGAAGGGAAAAAGGAAAGGAAAGTAACAGAAAGAAAAGGAGAGAGGGACAGAAATAGATGAATTAGAGGAAGATAAGAGAGAGAGTCAGGAGAAAAAGGAAAGAGGGAGAAAGTACATACCATATACAAAAAAAAGTTATTGGGAGGGCAGCTGCACTGCTCGGAGGAAAAGTACTCAAAGTAATAACAAAATAATGACCAGCTCCCAAGTAAATATTGAATTGCATGGAAATGTCATGGAAATGTCGGCGGGCGCATGCCAGGTGGCTACCATGCCAACCATTTTTAACTTGAAACATGTTCTACAACCCGGCACGCGCCCGTCGAGGATCCCGAGTTCAAAATAAAGGGCTGATTCATTAAGACCAATTACAAGAAATTACTGAAATAAGAAATCACCACATGATTAAAAGAAATCAAATTATGGAATATTATACACTGCTGCTCCGTAAAGTTGGATTTTGTTTTTGATTAACGTACGATCAAACAGACATTACGCGTTTTTATCATATCTATGGTGCACACTTTATTGATCGATTCCTTCAGTTCATATTTCAGTGAAATGAAACTCTTTGCAAAGGGTGTATCAAGTCACAAAAAAAGGGGGGGGGGGGTATGGACACACAATAACTAAGGATTATGTTACAATGTTCAAAATTGGTCGGTATAACAAATACAAATATTGAAAATAACTGTATGCATGAAATGTGTTTTGCTTTTCTCTTTCAAATTTCAATCAGGTACTAATATCGGGTATGACCACCTCTAATACGGATCATTGGGTTTAGACGTCGCATCAGCTTGTTGATGAAGTCAATTGCCAAAGCGTCACACTCGTCAGTCAGAGCCTGAGCTAACTCCTGTAGACTTTGAGGAATATTGTCCCTGACATGGATGGCTCGGCCTAGGGCGTCCCAGGGCATGTTCAATAAGGTTCACATTAGGGGAATATGCAGACCATGCCAACTGCTGGTGCAGCAGCAAGGAATTCTCTCACTGCAGCTGCTTTGTGTGGCCTAGCGTTGTCATCATGCAGCCGGAAATTCTTGACATAGACCTTTTTTGCGTGAGGAAGGCAGTAGTTCCCCAGGACGTCCAGGTACACGACGGCGTTGACGTTTCCATCCGGAACTACCAGTTGCGTTTTTTCCGCCATAGTGGATTCCTGTCCATACCATCATATGGACCCACCAACACTAAGCTTTGAGTCGTTTCCCCAACGCAGTCATCTCTGAGGTTCTCTCCAGGTAGTCGACGCACCCGTTGCCTCCCATATGTACGTTCAAGGACGTAGCGGCTCTCATCCATGAAGATGTCATGTCGCCAATGTCCTAGCTCGAGTCTTCTGTGCTCCCCAGCCCATTTAAGTCGGGCAACTCTATGTCTAATGGTCAGGCTTGGAAACTTGGTCATTCGTCTTACCCGATAACCATGTTGAATCAGTCTCCGATTGACAGTTGGGCGGGAGACGTGTATTCCATGGTGTCTTCTCCAGAGACGACGATGACGACCCGTTGGGATTTTCCCATTCTGATGGCACAGATTAAGACCAGGCGATCATCTCGTGCACTGGCCAATCTTGGTCGTCCTGGAAATTGCCGTGGCCTTTAATTACCCTCCTCGCGATATCCCAAGGAAAACAGCGATATCGACTTGTTTGTGCCCTTCCTGTTCGAGCGTAAGCACTCTCCGGCTTATAGCGTATGGCATTGCACGAGGCATAGCGTAGAGAACCTCTGTGCCAAATTTGGTTCAAAATGATACAACCAACTCTACAAAGAGTGGACTAGTTGCACATGAGGCAATGAGAGGGAACTACACAAAATTTTGAAGCGCGATGCCTCTTATAGCTTCAAACAAAAGGCTTAAAACAAAAGGCGAACATAATCATCATTATGCAACTATTCATTACACTTTGTAGTGGAGACACATTGTACAATTAAACAAGTGGCATAAATTATATTGATTACTGAAGCGTAAACATTGACACATATACGGGGTTTGATTAAAAAAAAAAAATCTAACTTTATGAGCAACAGTGTATTTCATTAAAAAAAAAAATATATATATATATATATATATATATATTGCACACAAATATGCATAATGACCTGGGTTTAATATCAAGATCCTTACGGATGTAATCCAAGAGACACACAAGTTTGTGCAATGTAGATGTACATGTATTATAGCGGTGTTTCCACATGATGGACTTTAACGGGGAAAGGTCCAGGCTGGTCCATTTATAGATGAAGGTCTCCATCACTTGTGAGAAGATAGCCCTTTTCCAGTCAAAGGGTAGCTAGCCGTGCGAAGAATAGAATTGCATAATAAGGACAAGGGCTTATAATGTACCAACGCAAACTATTTATAAGTTTAACTGGGAGATCACTGGACAAGGTGACGTTAGACTTATTCAGCCTTCAAAATAAATTGTAGACCTCATGAGCATACACGGTAGGTGGTGCAGAACAGGATTGGAGATAGGACGGCAAAGATGTAAGGTCAAGTGGCGGGAGATGGCTTCAGATATCAAAGAAATTGTCATTAATGGTCAGAAATGAGTCATTGTGTCCAAGACATTGTGGTAGGATTTACCCGTTCCTTCCGGGAACCTTGTATACCAGGTTCCCGTGGAGCGCACTCACAGACGGGATCCTGGTATACCAGGTTCCTATAATAGGCAGGTAAATGACGTCTTTACGTACAAGCCTGAAATTGCCTTTCCCTGCCACTAATTCACTAAACTAGTTGATTTGAGGGTATTTCCAAAGTATATACTATCATTATCCATTGCTTCTGTTTTTTTGTACTTTCCTATTATTCATTATAATTGTACTTTTACATAAACATGTCAAGTTTTCTCTCACAAGAAATTCCTATAGCAGCGTATACAGCTCCGCGATGTCTGTCTCACATATATTGACTTTTGCTGAGACCTCTCTATACACAAAATACTGATACTGCTGGTACTTCATTGGGAGCAGCGTAATCCGAGCTCGCCCTTTATAAGCTTATGACGCACCCAAATGCATTACTTTCGCTCTTCTATTGTTGGAGTTAATAACCATGAAAACGAACTTTACCCTCGGCCACGTTCATTATTCCTCTTACGCAACTTAGCTGTATGTGGGCCTAGGACATAACTCTTATATATATATATATATATATATACAGACAGACATAGAGAAGGAGAAAGGGAGAGAGAGGGGGGACGGGGGAGATAGAAAGTTGGACGAAGTCTGTACTGTATTCATTATTATAATATTTGTCTCTCCGATCACCCCCTCCCCCAGCTCTGATGTTTTTCTTTAGTTTCTTTCTTTTGTGTTTGTTGATATATTTTCGCTGAAGTATAATGTCCGACGTAGGCCTATATAAGTACCGTCAATAAAGCATAATACACTTTTTTTCTTCATATCATTTTGATGCAACGGAGATTTTTACATTCAAAAGTTTTACTTTTTAATAACTATTGTACAGTAATATTATTCTCATTTTGAAATCATCAGGCGCTCGTTCTGTGTTTTCCTTCTCCATCTCGAGGTTATGGTATAATAATTTATCTCAAGATCGAAAGGAATACTTTCGGAACAAAAGCAAATAGCGGAACGGAAAATAGTACCAAAAATGAGGATGGAATATGGCGCTGAGAAAGCGAGCAAGAATGAGAGAAAGAGAGAGAAATACAGGGAGAGAACGAGAGAGAGAAAGAGAGAGAGAAGGAAAAAAAAGCGAGAAAGAGACAGAGAGACAAAGAAAGAGACTGACAGAGAGATAAAAAAAATCATTTCTCATGTCATATTTTAGTCTGTGACATTTTACTAAATCACATTTTTTATTATTCCGTTATCTTTCCATGATTGTTATATATTTGAATTAATATTTCAGATAGGGTCAAATTCGGTACTAAGTTATAATTATGATCAGCTATTTTTATTTAGGATTACGTCGAAACGCGATCTCATTAAAAATCGCGGAACGGAAAACCCTATGAGAGATCAAGATTGAAAGCGACACCGAGACAACGAGAGGCAGAGAGAAAATTGGGCGTATTGTTATTTATTATTATGCTATTTGTCTCTCCGATCAACCCCAACCCGCTCTGGATTCCTCTTTAGTTTCCATTTATCATGATTTAAATCAAAAAGTTTTACTTTTTGTAATGATTGTAAGGTAATATTCTTCTTATTTCGATATCACCAGGCGCTCGTTCCGTGTTTTTCTTCTCCATATCGAGGTTATGGTATTATAATTAATCTCAAGATCGAAAGGAATACTTTCGGAAAAAAAACAAATAGCGGAAAGGAAAACAGTACCAGAGATGAAGATGGAAAATAGCGCTGAGAAAGCGTCCGAGCGAGAGAGAGATAGAGAGAGAGAGAGAGACAGAGAGACATACAGAGAGAGGAAAAGAGACAAAAACAATAATTTCTAATAATCATGTGTTTGTTGTGACATTTTGCTTCATCACATCTTCTTGTTAATTCCTTTATCTTGCATGATCGTTATATCTTTAAATGATTAGTTCAAATAGGGTAAAATCTGGTCCTATGTTATTTGTTTAATAACAATTTTTATTTAGGAGTACGTCGGAACGTGATCCCATTAACATTCTTTGAACACAGTAACGATAACTGCAAAACAACAAGACCCCAAAAAAAAAACAGGGTTATTTGAACCCGATATACATGTATTATACAAGGATCATCAACGCATTGTTGTGCAATGCGAGGTCAGTTCATTGTGAAAAAAATCTATACCCTTACCTTATTTCCGCTCTTCTATCGTTGGAGTTTATAACCATGACAACGATCTTTACCCTCGGCCACGTCCATTGTTCCTCTTACGTAACTTAGCTGTATAGGAGGGCCAGATCTGCGCATGCGCTATATGTTACTGCTCGTCGAAGCCACTGGCCAGGCTTGAACGCACACAAATTGTACGGCCCGTTGAGCGCTCGCACGGCAGCGAACGGGTCGAGTCTTTGATTTTTATTCTCGTTTGTGAGGCGGCTATCAGGCTGAATATTATCGGAAGTAACGGGTGGTTTGGAGACCCCAGTCACGTTTCAGATATGACGATACCACTCATTCAGAAGGTTCAGTCTGTTTTAATCTGTTAACCTTCCGAGGATAGTACGATGCCTTGCTCTTTGCAATCTCTCTCTGAACTAGATTCCGAACGGCACGGAACTCAAACTTGATCCCCGCTATGGAATGCCCGTTGTCGTTTTCGTATCAAGGATCGAATTCGATCTGTGATCCAAGGTTTAAACAATTTCCGTTTCGAGATAACGATTAGGAAATGTTTTAATAGCCTCTTTTGAGCACTTCCTAAATATTATTAGCCATTTCAACAGTGCTATCTATATGATGTAGCCAATCAAATTGGTAAGATGTTATGCATTGTCCTAACGGTCTTACGTTACAGTCCTGTAGAGGGTGTCTGCTATTCTCAAAGGCTATAGGAGAGGAGCTTTGAGAAGGCTCCGACATCAACACAGTTTTATACTTTTTGTTATTAATTCTGTTCATTTTTGTGATTGGTTAAACTATGAATATGGGGTTAATTTCATTTGCATAATTGTTTGAATAGCTTTTGTGAACAAACGTAAATCAAAACGCCACAAACAAAATGTCCGCGCGCGTATGATGCGAGCAAACTGACTCACGTGGATTGCAGATTTTTCACTGAAAATTGTTTTTATACCGGTAATATCTTTTGAGGCAACTTTTATTAACGAAGTGATATTAATGAAATGACAAAGAATTAAGAATATGTTTAAAAAACTCAGCTGAAAACTAGGCAATTATACCTGTTTTTATTATCAAATATTTTTCGAAGTTATATTACCTAGTACTTTGTTTTGATTATATTAGTTTACGGCTTGTACTGCAGCAAATGAACAGCCGATCACTCTTGTGCAATACTGTGCATGTTGCTGAAAATGCCCTAATGCATATACACGTTTTACAGCTAGTCCGAGGGTAACGAATTACAGTGAGAATAGCGTGAATGTTCTTATTCCGGGATAGGCGCTTAGTACGGGACTAAAACAGCGTGTGCAAAAAGCCCCCAAAAGGTAGCCCCGGGCGAAGGATTGTACGTGGCTAAACAAAGTGCAGGGCTAAGCAAAACAAGACAGTATGTGAATTTCAAATTGGAAATTTGTCAGTGGATTGTGGCAGTCACAGATAACTCTCTCTTTTCGTGTACAAAAATATCCCTTGTTCTGGTCATACATGTTTTTTGTTCAAACTGTCACTAGTCTGCTTCTCTGACTTTTCTGCTTCCTTTTAAAGTTGTTTGCTTTTAAAGTGAAGGTTCATTAAAATTTGGAAAAATGCAAATCACACCTCTACAGATTGCTGAGAACATTAACAAAATGACTAAAGTACTTTTTAAGCCCTCAATATTGTGAGGAATAAATGAAATGCAATTTTGATACCCTTTCCAAAACCCACTCACAAAGTGAAATGACGGCGTTATTTACATGCGATAAAATGACGTCACACTATGAACAACCTACAATCACACATTCGGGACAATGTTGGATACCCATTGGAATTTTTAGATATGGGTTAACGTTGTTTGTATATTTACCGCCAGTGGTGATATTTCCTTTATTTTAGGCACTTTGAATGACATACACTGAATAAATAATACTTTCTACAAATGTGTATTCGATTTTTATGTTATTAACCGTCACATTTGAGCATAAAAATCGGAAAAATAATCACATATTCTGAGGGCAGCTCAGCGTGTATGTGTCGGATCTGGGAGTGCCCAGGATATTTTTCATGCTGACCTAACGACTCTTCTGGAGCAAAATAGGCGACAAATTTACATATAATTGTCCAGATGTTCATTACGAAAATGTCTGATTAGGCCGATTAGTTTAGATTTTTGATAGATAAATGCAAATGGGGAAAGTGGAAGTCGAGAGAAGACTTAGATCAGTCCGGTTCGCGATTCCCAGCTAGCTCAAGCGCCGGGCCGGCTGGCTGTGATATGCTGGCAAGCAAGCTGCGCTGGATGCAGGCAGGCTGTACGTACGTATATGGCGCGCCGTTTGACCAATAATTCAGATAAACACTGTTTATCGCCGATAAACAGTGTTTATCTCCGAAAAACACTGTTTATCGAGCGATAAACACTGTTTATCAAGCGATAAACACTGTTTATCGAGAGAAACTATGTTTATCGACTGAAAAACACAATTTCTCTCGATAAACAGTGTTTATCGCCGAAAAACACTGTTTATCGCCGATAAACACTGTTTATCGAAAGAAACTGGCCCGTATTCTGAAGTCAGGTTTAAATTTAAACCTAGGTTTAAGTCTAGTCTAAGCCTCGCCTAACTCTCAGATTTAAACCTAGGTTTAACATTGCGTTTCTGAAGTCAGGTTTAACTTAAACCTAGGTTTAAGCCTGGTCTAACTTTGTAGAAATTGTACACATATTTAAACCTGGGGTACACCTAGTTTAAGTCTGGCTTAAGTCAGGTCTAACCATTTTCGCAATGGCGTTTTTGTTGGATATTCAGAGAAGAAAGCACCATTACGACGAATTATTGCAAATAATGAGACCGGAGAGACCTCTTGTAGAAAGAAAGAAAACCTTTCACATGTATGGCGACGATTGATTTTTGCATCGCTGCCGTTTAAACAAACAGCGATTTGCTAGCCGACTCCTACACAGGAGAGACACACACATCGCGTGTGGATGAAAGTGGGCCTTGCGATTTTATGCCTTCGGCAAGTTTGAACATTAATTTGGATACTTTATTTGCTTATTGAATCTTTATTCCTAATATTTTCTAAATCTTAAGATTTTATATTTGTGTGATTTGTATAGTACGACAATTCTTGAAACGAAAAATTTGCCAAAGTAAATCGACACGTATCATTTTGTTGCAGAGGAAAATAAATATAGTAGCCCCATACCTTTAGTTTGACGTTATGTTCTCGTAGTTTGAAGCTGTGAATGCAATGCACATTTTCGAATTGCGTCCCAACGATGTAAACAAATGCGAGTTAAAATAAAATTGTAAGGTTGGATTAGAGTTAAGAGTAAATTCATGTAGAGCTAGATCTATATTTATAAGGCAATCATCATGGATTAATTAAGAGCCAACGAGCGTATTAAGCCGGAACTCTACTCTCTGATCAAAAATACCTTCTTGATGCAGAATAACTAGTCCAAAGTCAACATTGAAGCTCATTTGGTCGAATTTTAGGCGTTTTTTAAAGGCAATGCAACAAGCAATACGTTTTCTAACCGTGCGTACGAACGAATGCGCGTACGATCGAATGATATGCGCGCACGATCCACGATGGCCGAGAAGGAGATCGCGATACTCGGCCGTACGTAAACTTTGTGTAGGCCTAGCCTACACACGTAAGTACGTCGGTTCGCAAAATTTGCATGGTCCTTAAAAAAACGCCTAAAATTCAACCAAAATGAGCTTAAATGTTGACCTTGGACTAGTTATTCTGCATTAAGAAGGTATTTTTGATCATTTTTAGTTTCTATTTTAGTCATTTTAATCTTTTTAGAGCATTTTTATGATGTTCTGGAAGTTTTGACTTATCTGGGCAGAAATTGTAGAATTACCGAGTGTTGTATCGATTATTTATTTAATATTTTTAAAGGCCAATTCCACCCTATAGGCCTAGATTCAGAATTTTTCAGCAGTTTTACAATAAATCAAAGGGTAAAACAAAACAAAACATCACGCCATAACGTTCAACGGTTGCTTCGAAAGAGATTTTTTGTGTCAGATATTTTGAATTGAAATTAATTATTGAATTTGCAGCACGAAATCCAGCTATAAAAAAAGCCTATAGGCTATAGCAGCTATCCTTGAAGATGGGTGAGCTGTACTGAGCATGTGCAGTAGAAGCAGACTACATCTCCATGGTAGTTAAACCTTGGCTTAACTTTAAACCTGGGTTTAAGTTTAGACTAGACTTAAACCCGGGTTTAACTAAACCTGGCTTTCAGAAACTGAAATGATACTTAGACCTGAAGTCTGGCTTAGTTAAACCCGGGTTTAAAGTTAAACCTGGGTTTAACTAAACCTGAC
This sequence comes from Mesocentrotus franciscanus, assembly GCA_037976565.1. NCBI lineage: Eukaryota > Metazoa > Echinodermata > Echinoidea > Camarodonta > Strongylocentrotidae > Mesocentrotus > Mesocentrotus franciscanus. The sequence goes on along the minus strand of CP137681.1, from coordinate 8,536,905 downwards.
TTCAGAATACGGGCCACTGTGTTTATCAGTCGAAAAACATAGTTTCTCTCGATAAACGTGTTTATCGCTTGATAAACATTGTTTATCGCCGATAAACACTGTTTATCGCCGATAAACACTGTTTATCGAGAGAAACTGTGTTTTTCAGTCGATAAACATAGTTTCTCTCGATAAACAGTGTTTATCGCTTGATAAACACTGTTTTTCGGCGATAAACAGTGTTTTTCGGCGATAAACACTGTTTATCTGATTTATTTGGAAAATGGCGCGCACTTATGGCGCGCCGCTTGACCAATAATTTAGATAAAACACTGTTTATCGCCGAAAAACACTGTTTATCGAGAGAAACTATGTTTATCGACTGAAAAACACAGTTTCTCTCCATAAACAGTGTTTATCGGCGATAAACAATGTTTATCAAGCGATTAACACTGTTTAACAAGAGAAACTATGTTTGTCGACTGATAAACACAGTTTCTCTCGATAAACAGTGTTTATCGGCGATAAACAGTGTTTTTCGGCGATAAACACTGTTTATCGAGAGAAACTGTGTTTTTCAGTCGATAAACATAGTTTCTCTCGATAAACAGTGTTTATCGCTCGATAAACAGTGTTTTTTGGCGATAAACAGTGTTTATCGGCGATAAACAGTGTTTATCTGAATTATTGGTCAACGGCGCGCCATATACGTACGCGTATATACCAAAGAGATATCACAACTGTTGTGATATCTCTTTGTATATACTGCACGGACGGGCCTACGCTATATACGGTATACCTGAACGTGAACGCTACATCGACGTATTTGGGAGTTATAAAATTGATTAGACTTAGAGCTAAGAGTAAGAACCTAAGGTACTTCCTTCTTCTATCTCCTCTAAACTCAAATCAAGTATGTTTTCGTCCATATCGATATTTCCAGGGTGACTTTGATGAAGGTAAACAACGTTGGGTATGAATGGGTACGGTACTCAATAGTCAATGCAATACATATGTGAATTGCACGCAAACTGCATCGCACACCGTCGCCAATCATTTCAGCTAAGCGGCCCATTGTACTCATTGTTCATTTTGCTACGTCACTCAAAAATCAGCTGACTTACGATGTTTTCGGGGTCTCGAGTGGGGTGATATTTCGTCAAGTTTAATCAACTTTTATAATTTTCGCACGAATTTACAAGTTACACAAATGTGATAGTAGTAATCAGTGTAATATTCCGATTGCAATGATATCAAATTCAGTCAATTTCAAAATCAATGAACCTTCACTTTAAGATTGGATTGTCCTGTAAAAAGAGGCATATGTACTATTACAGGGACAGTTGAGTTCTTGTTTAAGAGCGTAAATGCCTTCAAAGTGCATGGTTATTGCTCTTATTCTTATGTATGACCTTTCCAGTGCCCTTTTAGGTAATTTTAGACCTCAAATGTGTGAAATTTCGATTAAATCCGATCATACAAATTAAGCTCCATAAAAAAAGGGCCACCGTTAATTTAATATTTAACGGTGGTTGCGCCAACATTGGCATTGGCTGGAAAATACCTTATAAGGCACTATTTAGTCTTTTCAAAAGTTGGTTCAAAATTATCGAATATTTGTGGGGCCCCACAAATGTTAGAAATGGTTATAATTATCGATTTTTCAGCCGTCTCTGAACCGATTTCGATTTTAAAAAAGATGATTTTGTCATTTAAAGTGTATGCTCCTTCAATTTTGACACTCAGTTTTTCATCATCTCACCAAAAAGATATATTTTTGTTGTTGTAATGCCCTCTATACCAAAACTCAACTATCCCTTTTGTACATGTATTTGTGGTGATGATCATCTCTCCGTCTGTAGTTGTATTAATGAATTGTCTGTCCATCTATAGTTGCAAAACATTAATGGCGTTATCAACAAGTACAATACGAGAGGCGCACCATATTTCTTGCAAACGTTAAACATGGCTGCGTGCTAAGTTCCACCGAAAAGTACCCAAAATTCACTGGCACCGGAAAAGTGATTTGTTGGCAGGATGTGTTCAGTGATATTATATTATTGGGAACCATGGCAACCAAAGCGTAACATCGGAAACACCCTCTTTCCCCGGAAAAACACATAAGATTGGCAGCGACAGTAAGAAGCTCCGTGCTCAGGATTCCTCACGGCAGAAGCTCGGTGATGTACGATCATGTACCCATCTCCCGCCCCGATGAGATGAACTCGTGTACTTCGAGTACCAAAGGCTCAAAACTAAGTGCTTTGGAACGCACGTTGTTCGTGGAGATGATGGCGGGAGAATCTTCCCCAGCTTGGTTTACGAAGTTTCGAAGGATTCGAGTCACGCCTCATTGAAACTCTCAAAATTATTGATCTTTCTACCCTTATCTCCGACCAAGAAGAGAAGATTTTAGCATGTGTTATCCAGATATCTGATTTAGAGGGAGAAATAAAAAAAAACTGGAATCTGCTTGATAAAATGGACTATATCTGGAAAATAGGGGAAGGACGAACAACCTCATACTTCACAGCGTTCCCGAAAAAGAGGGCCCAGGTTCAAAGTAGAATGTAACCATGACTCTCAATCAGATGCTGCATGAATTTGTGGGGTTTTCTTCTTTTGAGTACTCTATTGACATGTGTCATCGAACCCCTTAGGCTCCAAAACCAAGGGATACAGAAAGTCAGGTATGAAACAAATTCAAGGAAATTGAATTTCATGGTAATAAAATGTTTGTGGCAACACAGATTTCTCGCAACGCATCGTGCGTCAACGGAAGTAGACAGGATTCTTGTCGACTTTATCACATATTATCGATTATATCGCTTTGTTTGGTACGAGTAGCGGCCCGTGTGAGAAGTTAGGGATCAACAACCTGTCGTTGGGAATGCCATGTCAAGTGTGTGCACGTCCGATCTACAGTCGATCGTATTGCACTCACGGATCATAAGCTGCATGTGTAAAGCAACTACGAAGTCAGCCCATGCAGGAAGTGGGCTACAACGGAAGGAGAAAACGGATCACTTAAAACAACTGAAGACTGACGGGAATAACCCTTCTTCCTGTATCCGGCCAAGTTAGCATACTGGCAAGCATCAGGACAACTCATCATTGTTAAATAAATGACAGTTTTGTGGACATACTATCCTAAAACTATACATAGACCAATACAAATTGAAGATTATAAACAGTGTTTTTCTGTAAATGAGGCCTATGGAGTGGCAAGTATTTTGTGTCTGTTCATTTTGTCCTACGGCCATATTTGTCTTGCCATTTAAAAAAACATTATTTATGCATGGATTTTCCTTCCACTATGATTATCACACTCTTTTTAGTGGATTAATTAGGCCAAAAGAGAAAAATATCCCCTCCCGGCCTACCCTATGGTTTTTTGTTTTGTGTTAAATATTTTGTATTGCTATCGATATCGCGTATGATCGTGCTGCCGTCGCAATCGAATTTGTTGTGCAGAAAACCTGGATGTGTTGCAGACTAAAAAAGAACAGTTATACTTTTTTTTTCCCGCCGTGTTTAGTCACATCAGGTGTAAGATCTAATGACTATGCTTAAATTGGTTCTCTGCTACTTTGGAGTGTTTTTTTTTTATTTTTAGAAGTTGACTTTGCTGTTTTAATATGTGTTATATTTTAACCTTGTGTTATGCACCGTTTGGTTTTTGAATTGCTTGTTGCTGGTTTGTAGGAATAGGGGACAAGTTGCTGCTTGATGCAGAGCTGTTACTTGATTTGAGGCTCTGTATTCTATGTTATGCAGTAGCGCCTTGGGTTTGTATATGTAATTGTAATGATGTTCTATTTTGTTGGCCTGTTGCTTTTTTTGTATTTATTACTTTGTTTTTGTTGCGATCTCTTTTGTTGTTGTTGTTGTGGGAGATTATTTACTTCTGAGTTGTTTAAACTACTTTCTTTGGTTTACATTTTTAAACAGTCAAGGTGGCTGGAATGTTCAAAGTATGCCTTTCAATTTGCATTATTTGATTTGTTATTCCCATTTGGGAGTGAACTTATCTGTTAATATTTAATCATGGCTTTTTAACAATGTTAATTGTGAGATGCATGGCCCTACGTGTTATCAGTTTCTGTGATATGGTTTATTATTGAAGCCGTAACAAAATTGCGCTTTAAAATGATCATGAAGTGCCTCCAAAATGTAAAAATCTTTGAGTGATCGGTTTTACCATACTCGATTTCCAATCGAAGCTTGTAAACGTCATGGTATTCCTGACTGACCTAAAGGTTTATAATTATGATTGCAGCATGAGCTAAATCCAAGATTTTGTTTCAGAATTTGAGGCAATGTTACCAAGTCACTTTAACGTTACACACATTAAATTGTCGGGATTTACACGATTTTCATTAAAGGAAGGATTGTCCACTACTTGCAAAGTATGGGTAAAGATATATATTTTTCTTCAAGAAACCGAAGTAGATTACAAAAAAAGATGAAACATTAGGGGCGTAGGCACTTTGAAAGAAAAAAAGTATAGCATCAAAGGTAATTTCTGTATTGAGTGATTCAGAAGCTAGATTTTTAATGACCTTCATATGACCCTGATTAATATATAAGTGCACCCACAAATGATGACCCAGATTTTCTTTAAATGTTTTTGCAGAAATGGATAAAATAGATAGCCCTATTTTTAGTGTAGGTGGCGATTTTAATTTTGTGATTGGCCCTTTAGATTATATTATATTAAAATAGTAAAAGACTTTCCCTTATTGTGGAAGAATTTGGTTTGGTAGATATGGAGACATTTCCATCCCAATTTACGGCAAAATACAAGACATACAAAAACTCCCAGGCCCGTATTCTGAAGTCAGGTTTAGTTAAACCCAGGTTTAACTTTTAACCCGGGTTTAACTAAGCCAGACTTCAGGTCTAAGTATCATTTCAGTTTCTGAAAGCCAGGTTTAGTTAAACCCGGGTTTAAGTCTAGTCTAAACTTAAACCAAGGTTTAAAGTTAAGCCAAGGTTTAACTACCATGGACATGTAGTCTGCTTCTACTGCACATGCTCAGTACAGCTCACCCATCTTCAAGGGTAGCTGCTTTAGGCTTTTTTTATAGCTGAATTTCGTGCTGCAAATTTAATAATTAATGTCAATTCAAAATATCTAACACAAAAAATCTCTTTCGAAGCAACCGTTGAACGATATGGCGTGATCTTTTGTTTTGTTTAACCCTTTGATTTATTGTAAAACTGCTGAAAAATTCTGAATCTAGAGGCCTAGGGTGGAATTGGCCTTTAAAAATATTAAATAAATAATCGATACAACACTCAGTATTTCTACAATTTCTGCCCAGATTAGTCAAAACTTCCAGAACATCATAGAAATGCTCTAAAAACGATTAAAATGACTAAAATAGAAACTAAAAATGATCAAAAATATCTTCTTGATGCAGAATAACTAGTCCAAGGTCAACATTTAAGCTCATTTGGTTGAATTCTAGGCGTTTTTTTAGGATAATGCAATCCTTTTGCGAACCGACGTACGTGTGTAGGCCTAGTACACATACACATACGTACGGGTATCGCGATCTCCTTCTCGGCCATCGTGGATCGTGCGCGCATATCATTCGATCGTGCGCGCATTCGTTCGTACGCACGGTTAGAAAACGTATTGTTGCATTGACTTAAAAAAAAACGCCTAAAATTCGACCAAATGAGATTCAATGTTGACTTTGGACTAGTTATTCTGCATCAAGAAGTTTTTTTTGATCATTTTTAGCTCTCTTTTAGTCTAGTCAGTTTAATCTTGTTTAGATCTAGATCTAGTGCATTTTTAGGATGTTCTGGATGTTTTGACATTAATCTGGGCAGAAATTGTATTTGTAATGTGGTCTAGGACTAGGGCTAGGCCTAGACCTATTTGTAAATTATAGAATGACCCAAAACTCTACTAGAGAGTAGAGTTCCGGCTTAATACGCTCGTTGGCTCTTAATTAATCCATGATGATTGCCTTATAAATATAGATCTAGCTCTACATGAATTTACTCTTAACTCTAATCCAACCTTACAATTTTATTTTAACTCGCATTTGTTTACATCGTTGGGACGCAATTCGAAAATGTGCATTGCATTCACAGCTTCAAACTACGAGAACATAACGTCAAACTAAAGGTATGGGGCTACTATATTTATTTTCCTCTGCAACAAAATGATACGTGTCGATTTACTTTGGCAAATTTTTCGTTTCAAGAATTGTCGTACTATACAAATCACACAAATATAAAATCTTAAGATTTAGAAAATATTAGGAATAAAGATTCAATAAGCAAATAAAGTATCCAAATTAATGTTTAAACTTGCCGAATGCATAAAATCGCAAGGCGCACTTTCATCCGCACGCGATGTGTGTGTGTCTCTCCGGTGTTGGAGTCGGCTAGCTAGCAAGTAGCTGGTTAGACAGAAATGACCGTCTGGTATATGGTATGGGTCATTCTTTAATAAAACTGACATTTGTTGACATTCCCCATACACAGACGGTACCCCATACGGCTCGCACCAGGGGGAGAGATTGAGCCGATTGTGGCCCGCTTTATACCCAAAAACTTTCTCCCACGATTTTCTTTATTTAGACCTCTAGATCTAATTTTCTGATTTATAAATCAGATAGAAAAAAACTATTTCTATTTTTCTCCTAGACTATGTACAGTTAACACATTTTTTATGACTTATTTCCAAATGCGAAATTTACGGACTTACGTATATGACTTATCCAATTTATATCTTACAACCAAGGAAACGGTACGTTCATGCATTCGAACTGGTAATCTATGACATGACCCGGCCGATATATTTCCGGGTCAATTTACCAAAACAATGCCAATGGCCAATCAGAACACACGGTTTGATATTGGGTTTATGAATATTCAAATATCACTGGGTCAAGCCGGCCGACTCGTACGTAGCTATTGGACATTCGAAAAGAAAAAAAATGAATATTCATCAACTCAAACCAAGATGGCTGACAACAAATCAAGACTTTCTCGGATTAATCATTAATTTAGGATCTAAATGAGCAAGCTATCGTAAGTCAAAGTGGATGTTTCCGTGTTATTTTTAATTCTTAATAACATTCAGTGTAATATTGCAGCCAAAGTGAATATATGAAGACGTAAAGAGTGAAAAACTCGTTGCATATATCATTCATCGCGGTCCGGCTCAACCGAACCATTCGTTCCCCACACTACCACATAGCCGTACTTCAGTCTATGTATAGAGGCGGTCAGAGGAGCCAGATGCAATCTCAGCGGAACAACCGTCGATATCAGAGACTGAAGCTTTCGGTCTAGTAGCTGGTCTGCAAATCGCTGTTTATTTGGTAAAACGACAGCGATGCAAAAAATCATCGTCGCCAAACTGTGAAAGGGATTTTTCTTTCCACAAGAGGTCTATCCGGTCTCATTATTTGCAATAATTCGTCGTAATGGTGTCTTCTTCTCTGACTTAAGCCAGACTTAAACTAGGTGTACCCCAGGTTTAAATATGTGTACAATTTCTACAAAGTTAGACCAGGCTTAAACCTAGGTTTAAGTTAAACCTGACTTCAGAAACGCAAAATTAAACCTAGGTTTAAATCTGAGAGTTAGGCGAGGCTTAGACTAGACTTAAACCTAGGTTTAAAGTTAAACCTGACTTCAGAATACGGGCCCCAGAGTTTTGTCCAGACTAGATTTGTTTGTTTTCTAGTAAAATTTGAGATAAGAAATTTTAAAGAGTTACCAAAAACGCTTTCAAACATATTTATACACGGCTGGTAAGCAACTCCATCTGTGTTTTGGTTTTGCTGGTCAAGGTGACGCAACAATAAGCTTGTTTACATTGTTGTCAAGGATTTGGCGCCTCTAGACAAGGTGCGCTTTTGTGGCGCGTTTCCGAATGCGCTCCCTTTTGCACACGAAACGCAAAACACGCGATTATGAGAGCGCGCGCGTACGTACGTGCACGTAGAAATTGTGTCATTCTCTCGTGGCTTTTGGTAGAGGCAAGACCTGTTGGTTTGGACAATCAAAAATATCAGTGGATTCTGGAATTAACTGACGTTGACTTTGTTTTGCATCGGCAGTGGAAATCCCGTTATTTTCCTTGAATACCTTGTCTAAATTTTGGTATTCGCTATAATATCAAATTTGTTATTAACTCCTCGTCACGTACGGCATCGGCACTGCAGTGGAGAGGTGATTACATTTTGGAGCTGCAGTGATTTCGTTTGTACGGTAGACTAGGACATAAGTTCAAGAAGGAAGACGGGTACCCTGTCAAGGCGAAGGAGTCGGTACGAAATGAGCGACCCCGTAGGCGAGGGATCGAGGCCTAGAACTAGATCTACATTATGAGCTAGTTCTGAGAAACATCACAACCTTACTCCTTCTAGGCAGCGGGCTCGGATCTTGCGGACTAACAATATGACCAAGGCCAAGTCCAAGCCCTTACTCCTTAGGACCGGAATCTCGACTAGTATCCGGTGAGTCGTGAAACGGTATTGATGAAGCAAGTTCTGTAGTTAAAGTTGCTTTTAAGTTCTAGATCTAGTCAGGTGGAGCTTTTATATAGCGGCCCCTGGCCTATGCAGTCAGAACGGTGCTGCACCGCCTGTAGGCTTTATCGTAGTCGTAATAAATCAACCCCAGCTGTCAATATGCATACGTAATGTCTAATCAGCACACGAGCTTGAAAATAACGAAATGTTTCCACCTATACAAAATGGTATCTTGTTATCGGTTTGCTTGAATGATATGTCAAATTTGAAGAGGAAAAGGTGCTCTTTCATTTATCTGAATTAAAGGTAAACTGGACTCCATTAATCATTACCTGATGAAATATTTTTCGTCAAGTAGACTCTAGGTCTGGAAATCTACAATTAGATCTAGGCCTAGATTTACAACTAGGCCTAGGTCTACGCGTTAATTTTTCCCTATTTTCATCGAGTTATGAATATGATGGAAGTGAATGCATAACAAACGTATAAAACGAGTAGAAACCTCATCAATCTTTATAATTTTGGAGAATTTAGACAACATTCTTTGTATTAGTATATGCATGGTGTGAAGATCAGGTTATTTGGTGATCCGAGTGGGTGAAGTTCACGGTTTTGAGTTTTGTAAAATAGTTCCACATTATTCATTAAGATAATAAGAAGATATCTGAATACGAAGATTTCCGATCACCTACCGAACGACCATTCGTCAAAGGTGAACGAACTTATGACTTCGAGGAGGGCCTGTCGACGGAGGTCGGATTCTGCAATATTGTTAATTTTAATAATACTCAATAGAGAGAAATTGTTAAGATGGTTCTAATGCTAGACCTAGATCTATTCTTGATCTCAGTTTAGAGCATGGAGAGCAACTAATTGTTGTGGAAAGTAAGTGAATTTCTTATTAAATCTCACGCTAGGCACCGGTGTATGTTTAATTAATGCAACTTTCCCAGTTGCTTTGAAATAGTATTTTACATGAAAATCACTTGATCAGAATTGAATTGTATTTGTTGGCCTATAGTGATTGTGATTACATGTCCCTGGTGCAAGATACTCCGAAAAGTTTCTCTTATTTTTTGCAGCCACGGCCGTATGGATCGTAGGGGACTCGAAAGTGTATTGGACGGCTCGGGGTGTCCAGCAGACGGGCACGGAGATCTCGGCTGTGGGGCTGTGATTACCGGGCACGGCAGAAGAGGCCTCTATTTAGGCGAGACAATATGGCTTTCCTTTCGTCCCTTTCCCTTGGGTTCGACACGGCCACATATTTCACGTGGGGACGAACGGTATTGAGGCAAAGAGCATGAGGGATATTTCAAGAAAGCTGAAATGTATCTTGAATTCGTGAGCGGCCACGTGGGTGCAATATGACATGGTCAGATATCCTACCTCGGCTGTGCTGTAAGGAGTTTACAAGTTAAAAGCAGGGCCTCGTCGACCGCAAGCAGCGGTCATTAAACAGGAATCTGCAAGGTCCCTAGCTAGGAGGTTGAATAAGAGCACCCGGAGATAATTTTTGCGAGCTTTTTCGTCCGGACGGGGTACATGCATCTTTCAGAAAATATGGCCGTAGACTTACGACGCAACGATAGTGTGTATATGATGAGTGTTGTAGCTATAAGCCAGTTGGATGCTTTAGTAAGGAGTTACATGGTGTCTGTTTAAGGTAATCCGTTTTGAAATGATTTGTTTAATGGAATACTTTTAGTGTATTCAGGTTAAATTGTTTCTGGCAAAGGAACACTACTATTCATACATGGGTTGTTCAGGGTGTCATGGTAAAACTGTGTTTGAAACAGTTCATACCCCCCTTACATATTTGATTTTTGCTGGTTCAGGTTGATTGGAGCCTCAGAGTAATGACATACAGATGCTCTGGTATTTTATATATTGATAGGAGGGATTACATTATGTGTGGAGCAGGTATAAGCCCAAGCATTGGTAGCTTTGTCACTTATGAATGGTTGGAATATTACACCCTTTCATATTTGATTTTGGCTGGTTGGATGGAGCCTCAGAGTAATGACATACAGATACTCTGGTATTTTATATATTGATAGGAGTGATTACATTATGTGTGGAGTAGGTATAAGCCCAAGCATTGGTAGCCTTGTCACTTATGAATGGTTGGAATATTCCTTTATTTGAACTTGAAAATTGTTGAGATTTAAAGTTCGACATGAGATTCGTTAAAGTTTGGGTAACTTTAGTATCTATGTTGTTTTATGAGTGCTGTAGCTGTAATCCAGTTTGATGCTTGGGAAGTTTAGTAAGGAGCTACATTGTGTTTGTTTAGGGTAATTCTTTTTGAAATGATCTTTTAATGGAATACTCTTAGTGTATTCGGGTTAAATTGTTTCTGGCAAAATGGAATACTACTATTCATACATAGGCTGACCAGGGTGTGAGGGTAAAACTGTGTTTAGAACAGTTCATATCCCCCTTACATATTTGATTTTGGCCGCTTGGATGGAGCCTCAGGGTAATGGCACACAGAGACTCCGGCATTGTATATATTGATAGGAGGGATTACATTATGTGCGAAGCAGGTATAAGCCCAAGTTTTAATAGCTTTGTCACTTATGAATGGTTGGAATATTCCTTTATTTGAACTTGAAAATTGTTGAGATTTAAAGGTGGGCATGAGATTCGTTGAAGTTTTGGTAACTTTTGTAGTTAGGTTGTAGCACGTATATTACATTTATTGTATTGATGTATATTTGTTGGTTTTAGAGGCTGTTTTTGAAAAAGCAGGGGAGCCCATGAACGTGAAATTTTGTTTTATCTTGGGTTGGCAATTATTCGCAGTAATTGTATGCGTGTGTTGTGTAATGGATATTGTAATGTTTTATACTGAGATTTCTGGTATGAAACTGGGATGTGGCTGGAATTACTGTTGGATATAGCCGGAATGAAGTATTTAATGTTTATTCCAGGAATATGGTACCGGAATCGCATGGAATAAATACTGGGGCGACTATTTAGGAACAGTAGGATTGATCTCTTTACCTTTGGGTTTCGGTTAACCTCACGGAGAGGCCGGAAGGGGCACATTGGCGGAGAGGATTAGCCAAAAGTTCTAAGAGTTCTTTGTATATATGGCAATGGCGATTTGTTTTTGTATCTAAGGAGGTTGATAAGATTTGAAAAGAATGTCCGTGGGGCAAGGTCATGACGAAATGACTAGTGTTTCATAATTCTTATTCAGAATATGTGTGAATCATATTTCTTTGAAGAATGTCCGTGGGGCAAGGTAATGACGAAATTACAAGTGTTTCATAATTTTTATTCAGAATATGTGTGAATCATATTTCTTTGAAGTACAAAGTTTGTAAATATGTAAACTTTTTGTTTCCGGTTCTCCACTTTTTGTGGAGCTATTGATTAGTTATTGATAGAAATATATATTTATGGGTGGTTATTGGTGGCGGTTATAAAGTAGGGTTTATAACATGGAGTAATGCGAGTTTAGGAAGTATGTCTGAATTTTGAAATACAGCATGGCATGATATCGCGGTTCGATATGCATTATGTATATTTGTTGGTTTTACCGGAGCCCGGTTGAGATCACTTTTGCTGGAATCGTTGACGAGAGTTGGGAATGGGTGGGGCACCCGGGTTACATAAAATTTTCCCCGTTTGATCGGGCGCGTTCCTGATGGCTAAACGTTTGGATATCAGGTTATGTATGGGGTGCAAATTTCCTCATTTTCCAGCATTGATTCCAGCACTAGTTCTGGAATCGGGATGGATACTCAAATTAGTGCGTCGTGCACTTTTGCTGGAATCGTTGATGACAGCTGGGAATGGGTGGTGCACCCGGGTTACATAATATTTCCCACGTGTGATCGGGCGGCATGCCTGATGGCTAAACGCTTGAATTGAATTGAATTGAATTGAATATATCAGGTTATGTACGGGGTGCAAATTTCCTCATTTTCCGCATTGATTCCAGCACTATTTGCTAAGATTCGAAAAGAATATCCGTGGGGCAAGGTCATAACGAAATGACAAGTGTGTCATAATTTTTATTCAGAATATGTGTGAATCATATTTATTTGAAGTACAAAATTTGTAAATATGTAAACATTTTGGTTTCTTGTTCTCCACTTTTTGGGGAGCTATTGATTAGTTATTGATAGAAATATATATTAATGGGTGGTTATTGGTGGCGGTTATTGTCTGAATTTTGGTTAGGTAATACAGCATGGCATGATATCGCGGTTCGATACGCATGACGTATATTTGTTGGTTTTAGAGGCTGCTTTTGAAAAAAGCAGGGGAGTAATTGTGTGCGTGTGTTGCGTAATGGATATTGTACTGTTTTATACTGAGGTTTCTGGTATGTAAATGGGAATTGGCTGGAATTACTGTTGGATTTAGCTGGAATGAAGTATTTAATGTTTATTCCAAGAAACCTCAATATGGGACCGGAATTGCTAGGAATAAATACAGGTCCGACTATTTAAGAACAGTAGGATTTGTCTCTTTACCTTTGTTTTTCTGTTAACCTCGCGGAGAGGCCGGAAAGGGCACATTGGTAGCGGAGGAGATTAACCAAAAGTCCTAAGAGTTCTTTGTATATGGCAATGGCGGTTTGTTTTTGTATCTAAGGAGGTTGATAAGATTTGAAAAGAATGTCCGTGGGGCAAGGTCATGACGAAATGACAAGAGTGTCATCATTTTATTCAGAATATGTGTGAATCATATTCCCTTCAACTGTACAAAATTTGTAAATATGTAAACTTTTTGTTTCTGGTAGCCGTTATAAAGTAATGTTTACAACATTATGGAGTAATGAAAGTTTAGGGAGTATGTCTGAATTTTGGTTAGGTAATACATATGGCATGATATCGCGGTTCGATTGTGTTATGTAACGTTGAAGTGTTTCAGTTATCACGCCTAGGCGATAAAACTGTTTAAAAGAAGAAAAAAAAAATGAAAAAAAAGAAAACCAAGGGTTGCATGCGGTACCGGGTATATGGTTTCCTGAGTGTTTATACATTCATGCTTGGTAATTAGTCGGCTTCAATTTTTGGTGGGAATTTTCACCTCAAGCCGAATTAAATGCTTTCCAGCGAAACCGTGTTCTTTGGCGGCGAGCTATTTAATTTGCTCGTTGGCGGATTTTATCAATTTCGGCCTTCATCACACTTACATATAATAGCAAGAAATTATATTACTATTCGTAAGACAAGTAATTCCAGGAGCCTCGCTCGATTTTACATGCGGGGAGGTATACCTGGAGGAAAGTGATGGAGCCCGGTTGGGAACACTTTTGCTGGAATCGTTGATGAGAGCTGGGAATGGGTGGTGCACCCGGGTTACTTAAAATTTTCCCCGTTTGATCGGGCGGTATTCCTGATGGCTAAACGCTTGGATATCAGGTTATGTATGGGGTGCAAATTTCCAAATTTTCCAGCATTGATTCCAGCGCTAGTTCTGTAATCGGGTTGGATACTCAAATTTGTGTGTAATGCACTTTTGCTGGAATCGTTGATGAGAGCTGGGAATGGGTGGTGCATCCGGGTTACATACAAATCTTCCCCGTCTGATCGGGCATTCCTGACGGCTAGCAAGGGGTGCTCGTGGCAATGCAGAGGGGACATTCGTTCACGAGAAGGGGTCTAGCCGTGGTTTAACCCTTCTCTGGCTACACGATTGGATTTCACATATTTTGAGTTTAAGGTTTATGTATGGGGTGCAGATTACAGCTTAGATTCCAGCACTAGTTCTGTAATTGGGTTGGATACTCAAATACATGTATGTGTGTAATGAAATTATACTAATTGGCGTGAATTCATGTACCGCCATGGGTAAAATGATACATGTACAAATGACAGAATCCAATGTTAAATAAAAGCCACGAAAAATGCATAATTCGAACGGTTTGTCGTTTCCTCATTTATCAGCCGTGAATAATTGTGCGTATTACAAAATTATCCCTGGAATACAGTCTAATTATTCTATTGTAAAGATTGCATGTAATGTAATCAATCAAAAAAAGGGTATGGGGTTTTGGAAATTAAATTGCTATTATTTACACAATGATTTAGATTTTGTTAATTTAATTAAAAAGAGTATTAGAGAAGATAACGAAAAACATCAACATTTGCAGTGTAACCCCAATATGATGTGGGATGCACTTAAATCTTACATTACAGGGGTATGTATTGATTATTTTTCTAGGAAAAAGAAAGAAAGAAATAGTTGAAAAGTAAACCTTTATTGGACATTGATAGCATTTGATCGAAAATGTATATTTTATCTTCTGTTGATGATGTTCTTCTTACACAGGTAGATGAACTTGAAGATAAATTGAATAAAATGTATGATTACGAAACAAAGGGCCTAATTATAAGATCTAGAGTTAGGTGGTTAGAAGAAGGGGAGAAAAGTTATACATATTTTTTCAATTTAGAAAATAGAGTTTGGCATAAGAAAAGGATTTGTAGGCACCAAGACAAGGAAGGAAGCCTAATTACAGACCCGGTTGGAATTTCAAGGAAAATTCAAACTTTTCATGAAAATTTAGATTCCTTTCAAGATGATGCTCAAGGTGTTATATATGTAAATGTAATAAATTAAGCTATTTTTGATAAACTAGATATTCCACCATTATGTAATGAACAAAAACAATATCTGGAGTCCCCCTCACTATACAAGAACATTGGTCACAACCCACCCTATCCAATCCCCTAGGATAGTTGTCCGGGGGTAGTTGTCCTAGGGGGTAGTTGTCCGAGGGTAGTTGTCCTAGGGGGTACTTGTCCGGGGTAATTGTCCTGGTGAGGGGTAGTCGTCCTATTGGGTTGTTGCCCTAGGGGGTAGTTGTCCTAGAGGAGAAAGAATATGGTTTGGTATATATGGAGACATTTCCATCCCAATGTTCAGACTAGATTTGTTTGTTTTCTAGTAAAATTTGAGATAATTGTGCGTATTACAAAATTATCCCTGGAATACAGTCTAATTATTCTATTGTAAAGATTGCATGTATTGTAATCAATCAAAAAAGGGCTATGGGGTTTTGGAAATTTAATTGCTATTATTTACACAATGATTTAGATTTTGTTAATTTAATTAAAGAGAGTATTATAGAAGATAACGAAAAACGTCAACATTTGCAGTGTAACCCCAATATGATGTGGGATGCCCCTAAATCTTACATTACAGGGGTATGTATTGATTATTTTTCTAGGAAAAAGAAAGAAAGAAATAGTTGAAAAAGTAAACCTTTATTGGATATTGATAGCATTTGATCAAAAATGTATATTTTATCTTCTGTTGATGATGTTCTTCTTACACAGGTAGATGAACTTGAAGATAAATTGAATAAAATGTATGATTACGAAACAAAGGGCCTAATTATAAGATCTAGAGTTAGGTGGTTAGAAGAAGGGGAGAAAAGTTATACATATTTTTTCAATTTAGAAAATAGAGTTTGGCATAAGAAAAGGATTTGTAGGCACCAAGATAAGGAAGGAAGCCTAATTACAGACCCGGTTAGAATTTCAAGGAAAATTCAAACTTTTCATGAAAATTTATATTCCTTTCAAGATGATGCTCAAGGTGTTATATATGTAAATGTAATAAATTAAGCTATTTTTGATAAACTAGATATTCCAACATTATGTAATGAACAAAAACAATATCTGGAGTCCCCCTCACTATACAAGAACATTGGTCACAACCCACCCTATCCAATCCCCTAGGATAGTTGTCCGGGGGTAGTTGTCCTAGGGGGTAGTTGTCCGGGGTAATTGTCCTGGGGAGGGGTAGTTGTCCGGGGCTGTTGTCCTGGGGAGGGGTAGTCGTCCTAGAGGGTTGTTGCCCTAGGGGGTAGTTGTTCAAGGGGGTAGTTGTCCTAGAGTGTGGTTATCCTAGGGGTTGTTATCCGGAGGGTGGTTGTCTAGGGGGGTAGATGTCCTAGAACCCCTATTAGCTATGTGTCTGTGAACCGCATTACAAGCGTATTGGTTTTGTTAAATGTCTGACTTCATGTTTTTTTTAAAATGTTTTTGCTTTCGCATGAATTTCGAAGTATTTGTTTTCACCCAGGACTTTTATCTGACAATTGTTTATAATCGTGGAAATGTTATTACTTTCTCATTTAAATACAACCCCGAGTGTTTTTTGCGAACTTATATTTCTTTCCTTGTTAGTTGCGTCGCGAAGTACCACTGGCGACGGCAAGTAAAGGGGTCTGAGTATGTACACGTGCGCTATATATATATATATATATGGGTGATCTTTGGCATATATAGCTGGGGATTGTCACAGCATGCCCTGTTTACGCTCGTAACAGATAACAATTAATACTCAACCGTGGGGCTATAATGTAAATCAGATCCCAAATAAGAATAAAAAGCGTAAGAAGTTTTATTTTAGGATTATATCAAGGTGAGGCTTAACTGATTTCATTATTGATGTCGTATTATTTTATTTTGGGAAATCCTGATAGACTGGGGGAGGGATAAAGGGTATTTGATGGTGTTTTAGTTCATGAAAAAGTAGCAAAATTTTGAATACAAATGACTGTACAATACTGCCCCACTTTGGCAAAAGAAAGCGAGTGACATACGGCCAACCAAATCAAATTAGGGCATTATCACAGCACGTGCGGTTTTATGAGTTTTTCAGTGATCTTGTTCCATGGGGGAGGGGGGGGGGGGATTTTACCATAATATAATTGCTCAGATGTTTAAGATCATGAAATGCCTTGTTTCGCCAGTTATATATTTGTCTTGTAAGAAATTGTTTTATTTTTATTTTTTTATTTTTTGTATATATCTAAGCATAATATAAAACACCAATCTATTGGGCCGGACAGTTAGAGTTATTATTTCTCTGAAATAAATTCAAAATATACAAATCACCCAGGTCCATAGCCTGTGGCATAATTTAAGACAGTTCTTTTGAGCTTATGACTATTCTAGCGGTGAAGAAAACAGCATATAATTATGTAATGTAATTTGAGCTACGGCATTATAAAAATGAAATAGTTCCTGAGCCCTTGCATGTTTCTCTTTCTCCCTTCCCTCTCCCTCTAGCATGCTTTTCTCTCTCTCTCTCTATCACCCCGTCAAGGTCCCTTCTCCGGTGGTGGGGGAGTTACATTGTACAGTGATTGTGTTTACTTTACGCTCACTGCAATTTCAGGTGTCTAGACATGGTGAAAGTAAAATCTGGGTTTCAATTTTAATCGACGAGTATTCGTCATGAAATGATATACTGCCCAATTGACATAAATTGTTACGCAGTATATAGACGATGGACGTGAAAAATGTGGCCAGTTTTCAATTTCCGTGGGGCACCTCCTGCAACCAGGGGCAGGGGGATTTTTTTCTTCTTTTTAATCCCTGAGAAGGAAACAACAAATTCCCACATGATTTAAATTTTCCTACATTGTCAGATTTTTGGTATGTTCTCTTATAATGTTCTGTGTATTTGAATAAAAAGAAAATGAAGAAGTGTTAATCAGCAGTATCATTTTGTATTTTCTATTATTTTCCCTCAGCCATTAAGTTCAATTATGTACATCGCAATCAGATGCATAGCATATTTCCTGCGATCAAGGGGGCACTGTCATCATTTATGGCAAGTGGCATCGATTTTACTTGGGAATGAAATGTGAATTAACAAGGCCAAATAATGTTCAGTGTGAGAGGTGGTTCTATTATCTTCTTACTTTCCTTTAAGTTTTTTTTTTTTTTTGTCCCTCTGATCTTTAAAAAAATTCTGCATCTCATGAGGAAAGAGGAATATCCCCCATTCGCCCCCCTCCCACATCTATGTCACATGGTTACGATACAAAATTCATTCTCCAAATCATCCTTAAACATGCACACTATGGATTAGCACATTTATTCGCAGAACAGCAACAACTATTACAACAACAAAAATTAAAAAACATATATACATTCCAACACATATGCAACTATACAGTTCAATAATCAATCCACAATGGCATAGCTACCAGCAAAAATGGAAGGGCTCATGGAAATACCCCTCCCTTTCCTTACCCATATTGAAAAGCAAATACGTGAGAAAAAATTAAGAGTGAAAGATAGTAAAAGACAGAAAACAGAAGAGGGAAAGGCAACATAGAACAGTTTATCTACATCCTAAGACGTTCTGAAGCTATGCCACTGTTGACCAATAATCCCAAGATGCACACTTGTATCTACATGTAAATACAATCACAAACAAAGGTTTTTATCATTCATCGAAGCCACAGACATACATTTCACCATTGCCATTTGCGGGTTTCTTCCTAAAGTACATTGAACAATGAAATAAACATTTTGACACATGAATTTGGTTCGTTCAACTTTTCTTTGAACTTTAATGATGTACATGTACTTCATGATAATCCATCTAATGTTAAGTTGTAAACAGGTAAATTGCATTTCTTTAATCTAGGGCTTTATGACTCCAGTATAAAAGTTCTTTACTTGATAAAACTGAGCATTCTAAGTAGCAGAGAAAAACAAAACAAAGTGCTTGTTTTATGATTGATTCATCATAATTAAAAATATAATCTCAATTTCAATACATGTACTTTTATTTCAGAAATGTCAAATCTACTATCACCGTATGATGATACACAGACATAAGGGCCCGAATTCACAAAGGAGGTTTGTAGACAAACCTAGGTTTATGTGCGTCATATGACGCGTTTTTACGCGTTTCAGACCAGGGTTTGTCTGAACCTTGGTCTGAAACGCATCGAAACGCGTCATATGACGCACATAAACCTAGGTTTGTCGACAAACCTCCTTTGTGAATTCGGGCCACTGAGTTCTTTAAAACCACAACTTCTCACATTATCTTGAGTAATTTGAATGATCGATACACATCTTATATTCAAATCAGTAAGATCCGAAATGCTTGACTTCTTTGTAAAGTGGAAGTACAAGAGCATGATTGAGACCATTTTTGAATGGTATATTCAAGCTTGTAGAATTCTTCTGATAATAAACTAGCATGGCATCATAATGACACACGATTAATATTTTCTAATTAGATCCAATTTATACATTTAAATTATATCATTCCCAACAAATATTTAGCACCTTTACTTATTATAAGTACCATTTAAAGGATCTCTATATAATTCATGTACACTACAGCCACAGCCCACAAGTGGAGGTATACCTCACTTTCATTTCGTCTCTGCGGGGACAGGAAATTCAGATAAGGGAAAGTTATTTGAAGCCGATGTTTAAGTTTCTTTGTCTAGTACGATGACAAGTCAACCCCTAAATTTCTCAATCCTGCCTTAACGAAGGAACAATGCAAGTCCTTTAGTCTCAGCACCTCTTTGCCTTTCACAGTCATTCTCCTTATCAAATCGCACAAACGGTTGTAGGAGGTGGTGTAGAGATCATCACTACCAGTACTTGTCAAAGCACTTTGTTCTGCTTGGCGCAGACAGGAAGTGAACTCCTAGTAGCAATCTTTGTGATATTGCAGCTACTGTAGTAGCTCTATAGCTACCATATCCATTTTACAGATTTGCACGAGGTCCAGGATCCGGGCGTGTTGCCGCATCTCTGCCGCCTTTAGGAATTTTGAGGCAGAAACTTGCTCGCACCTTGAAATGGGGACCTTAAATCTTTTGCTGGTAAGTTTGCTGGTTTTCCATTGTACCTTCTGCATATTATACATTCTGCTGACAGGACATGCTAACCTTTTGTAGGGGAAACACTTGAGAGCAACATCTTCCTTGGAGGTGCAGTCTGAAGACCGCCTTCTTCTGCCGATTCCACATCTGCATCTGGAAAAAAATTGTAATAGTACAATAAACTTTAATCTAGATCTACAGTTTTCTCGCAAATACTTGAAATAACTGTTTTTCATTTTCATATAGAAAGGTTCCATGATCTAATCTACTCTTATCGTTGCCTAAAAAATATAAAGTGCTTGAATTAGCACCAAATGAATATAATTCCTACAAAGTCGTCCCAAAACATACTTGCATTTTAGTTTGCACTAAGGGTCTGACTGTAGACAATAGGTAACCATAAGTACACATCCATTATGGTATTGGTAGATATATTTGTCACACATAATAATCAGAGACCTTTCACCTTAAAGAGAAAGTCCACTCCAAAAATAACTTACTTTTAATAAAAGCAGAAAAATCAGACAAACCTTTAAAAAAAAGTTTGAGCAAAATCGGATAACTAATAAGAAAGTTATGAATTTTTGAAAAAGTATGTAAAACTATGGAACAATGAGAATCACAACACAAATTGCCAAGATGGTTATCAGTTTGTGACGTCATGTCCTCACAACTTATCAATTGCTTTATATAGTTTAATCCCATTAATTACCCTTTTTATCCCCCAAAACTTGATTTCCCCATGCCTTTGCCCAGGTTATATGATTTGTATCATATTGTGTGCATGACATTTCCCAAACACTTTTATGAATTTTGAAGAATTGATACTATTTTCTGAATATTGTATTTCATGATTATTGGTTTTTATATAAATAGTTTATCAAAATTCAATTTTTCATGATTTTACTGGACAAAATTACTCTTTATTTGTGCATCCACACAAAAACATATTACTAACAATCTAACTTGGATGCTGTGTGAAGAAATAAGATTCTTAGGGTGAAAATAGGAAATTTATATTATCAATATAAAGAAAATAATTAGTGGATAGTGAGGACCATACGTCACAGACTCATGAGTGAGTTGCCAATTTGTGTAGTGATTTTCAAAGTTTTTTATGTCATTAAAAATTCATAACTTTCTTATTAGTTATCCGATTTTGCTCAAACTTTTTTTGATCGTTTTGTCTGATTTTTCTGGTTTTATTGAAAGTAAGTTATTTTTGGAGTGGACTTGGGCTCACCTTAACCCGTTCCTTCCGGGAACCTGGTATACCAGGTTCCCGTGGAGCGCACTCACAGACGGGAACCTGGTATACCAGGTTCCCATTATAGGCAGGTAAATGACGTCTTTACAGGCCTAAAATTGCCTTTCCTGCCACTAATTCACTAAACTAGTTGATTTGAGGGTATTTCCAAAGTATATACTATCATTACCCATTGCTCCTGTTTTGTGTACTTTCATATTATTCACTATAATTGTACTTTTTCATGAACATGTCAAGTTTTCTCTCACAAGAAATTCGTATAGCAGCGTATACAGTTCCGCGGTGTCTGTCCCATAGATATTGACTTTCGCTGAGACCTTTCCATACACAATTACTGATACTGCTGGTACTTCATTGGGAGCAGCGTAATCCGCGCTCGCCCTGTAGAAGCTTATGACGGCACGCACCTAAATACCTTACCTCCGCTCTTCTATTGTTGGAGTTTATAACCATGACAACGAACTTGACCCTCGGCCACGTTCATTGTTCCTCTTACGTAACTCTTACGTAACAGTAGGTGGGCCTAAGACATAACTCTTTTCGTATATTCTATATAGGTCAAAATTTGCCAATTCTTAGGAACTATTACGTTTCCCCTATCATCTTCCGCTTTAGAATCCTATTTTTTGTTTTTATTTGTTGTGTCCTTTTTATAATTTTTCCTGTCTCCCTCTTCAAGATTTCTTCTGCTTGTGTAGGGAATTTATGCTATTTTGTTTATAAATAAAAGAGAAAGTTTTATTCTTTCTCTTATAATGTTGTCCACCTTCTTTTAGATAACCCTTTTGTGCTAAAGTATATAATGTTCGATGTATATTATTTCTGTCAATAACATTATAATGAACGTATTATTTTATTTTGATGCAACAGAGATTTACAAACCAAATCAAAACTTTTACTTTCTATAATTTGTGTACAGTAACATTCTTCTCAGCCGTTATCAGCCGCTCATTCTCTATTTTCGTCCCCTATAATAAATATAAGGTATAATGTGTACATCATTAGGGATATGTTATAATATGGCGGAATATAAAACAACATGAAAGATGAAGATGCAAAACGACATTAACAAAAAGACAGAAATAGAAAGACAGACATACAGACAGACAGAGAGTGGGAGAGAGGGAGAGAGAGAGGGGGAGATAGAAAGTTGGACGTAGTCTTTACTGTATTTATTATTATGATAATTGTCTCTCCAATCACCCCCCAGCTCCGATGTTTTTCTTTAGTTACTTTCTTTTTGTTTCTTTATATCTGTCCGACGTAAATAAGTACCGTTAATATAGCATAATAAACTTGTTTTTTTCATATCATTTTGATGCAACAGAGATTTACATTCAAAAGTTTTACTGTTTATAATTATTGTACAGTAATATTCTTCTCATTTTGAAATCATCAGGCGCTCGTTCTGTGTTTTCCTTCTCCATATCGAGGTTATGGTATGATAATTTATCTCAAGATCGAAATAAATACTTTCAGAATAAAAGCAAATAGCAGAACGGAAAACAGTACCAAAGATGAAGATGGAAAATGGCGCTGAGAAAGCGAGTAAGAAAGAGAGAGAAAGAGGGAGAGAGAGAAAGAGGGAGAGAGAGAAAGAAACATACAGAGAGAGAAACAATCATTTATCATGTCATATTTTCGTCTGTGACATTTTACTAAATCATTTTTTAATTATTCCTTTATCTTTCCATGACTGTTATATTTTTGAATGAATATTTCAGATAGGGTCAAATTTGGTTTTAGGTTATAATTATGAACAGCTCTTTTATTTAGGAGTAGTCGAAACGCGATCTCATTAAAAATCGCGGAACAGAAAACACTATGAGAGATGAAGATAGAAAACGAGAGAGAGAGAGAGAATGTTGGACGTATTGTTATTTATTATTATGCTATTTGTCTCTCCGATCAACCCCAACTCACCCGCTCTGGATTACTTTTTACTTTCTTTTTTTCATCATGATTTACATTCAACAATTTTACTTTTTATAATTATTGTACAGTAATATTCTTCTCATTTCGATATCATCAGGCGCTCGTTCTGTGTTTTTCTTCTTCATATCGAGGTTACTGATAATAGTTTATCTCAAGATCGAAAGGAATACTTTCGGAATAAAAGCAATTAGCGGAACGGAAAACAATACCAGAGATGAAGATGGAAAATGGCGCTGAGAAAGCGAGTAAGAAAGAGATAGAAATACACAGAGAGAAAGGGAGAGAGAAAGAGAGAGAGAGAGAGAGAAAGAAAAAAAAAGGTTAGGGAGAAAGAGAGAGAGAGACAAAGAAAGAGACAGATAGAGAGAGAGAAAAAACAATCATTTGTTATGTCATCTTTTCGTCTGTGACATTTTACTAAATCACATTTGTATTATTCCTTTATCTCTCCATGATTGTTATATATTTGAATGAATATTTCAGATAGGGTCAAATTCGGTTCTACGTTACAATTATGATCAGCTATTTTTATTTAGGAGAACGTGGAAAGTGGAAACGCAATCTCATTAAAAATCGCGGAACAGAAAACACGTCTATGAGAGATGAAGATGGAAAACGACATTGAGAAAACGAAGAGAGAGAAAGTTGGGCGTATTGTTATTTATTATTACCGCTATATATGCTTTTGTCTCTCCGATCAACCCCCACCCGCTCTGGATTCCTCTCTAGTTTCCTTTGTTTTATCATGATTTACATTCGAAAGTTATACTCTTTATAATTATTGTACATTAATATTCTTCTTATTTCGATTATAATCAGGCGCTCGTTCCGTGTTTTTCTTCTCCATGTCGAGGTTATGGTATAATAATTTATTTCAAGATCGAAAGGAATACTTTCGGAATAAAAGCAAATAGCGGAACGGAAAACAGTACCAGAGATGAAGATGGGAAATGGCGCTGAGAAGGCGAGCAGGAGAGAGAGAAAGAGAGAGAAATACAGGGAGAGAAAAAGAGAGAGAGAGAGAGAGAAAAAAAAAACGAGAAAGAGACAATCTGAAAAAGAAATAATCATTTTTTATTTCATCTTTTCGTTAGTGACATTTTACTAAATCACATTTGTTATATTCCTTTATCTTTCATTGATTGTTATATATTTGAATTAATATTTTAGATAGGGTCAAATTCGGTACTACCTTATAATTATGATCAGCTATTTTTATTTAGGAGTACGTGGAATCGAGATCTCATTAAAATTCGCGGAACAGAAATCACTATGAGAGATGAAGCTTGAAAACGAGAACTGCAAAAAAACAAGACCCCCGCAAGGGTTATTTTAACCAGATATTCATGTAGTATACGTACATGGATCATCAATGCTGTATGTCAGCATCCAATTACCTTATTTCCGCTCTTCTATTGTTGGAGTTTATAACCATGACAACGACCTATACCCTCGGCCACGTCCATTGTTCCTCTTACGTAACTTAGCTGTATAGGTGGCCCAGATCTGCGCATGCGCTATGTTCCTGCTCGTCGAAGCCGCTGGCCAGGCTTGAACGCACACGCATTGTACGGCCCACTGAACGCACGCACGGCAGCGAACTGGTCGAGTCTTTGATTTTTATTCTCGTTTGTGAGGCGGCTACCGGGCTGAATAATGTCGGAAGGAACGGGTTAACTGTTTTTTTTTATTTTTATCATAGCGCTTATGAACGTCAGGCCATGCCACTCCTTGCGCTTTAAGTCTAACATACTAGCATCAACTTTGTGGCTTATCGTACAAAAAACTGGTAACTTTGCCACCAATATCAACTAACAGTAACATGGCCATGCTGGCAACATCAATCAACAGTTACCACTAATAATGGCAAAGTTACCATCAATAATGCTAAGTTTTATGCAAATTATTGTAAAATGGAGTCCAGCCCCAGTTATGGGGTTTGACTTGGACTGAGTCGTTTGACTTTGACATGTTTGAGTTGTGAGAAAATTTTAGTCTTACTTAAACTAGATCTACTAGAGTCTCTACTAGTTATTAAAGTTAAACTTAAACTGTCTTAAGTTAAAAACAAAGACAAAGTAAAATTGAACCCACCTACAGCTTCTCGTTTCTCCATTCTTTTCTCTGCCCTGGCAAGTTTTCCAACATTGCAAAAGTGCTGGTAACCTCCACGGTGATACGAGGCTTGAGTGGGAAAGGTGAACTTTCATGCTGATTCTGATCTTGCTGAGCTGAGGGCAGGTTGGGAATCTCACCTCCCTGCTGAGGGAGAGGCTGCCGCCTGCAGCCCGGGCCGGCCGTGCAGGTCAATCCCAAGCTTCTCCGCTGCACGATCACGAATCACTATCTTTGTTTTGGCACTTTCAACTCTACTCCACTGAACACAGCAATCCCTGATATGGGACCAGCTCTTTTCATGAAAACAAGCCCTTTCTCATGGGGCATTACATACATGCAGCAGACATGCAACGGTGATACAAATGCCATTTTCGTTGTCGGAACCCGATGATAACGAAGCCAAATCTTTGTTGTTATAGATTCTGCGCGCGTGTATTGTATGTATTGTATGTGTACGTACGTAGATCTACGTATACGTATGCAGTAGAAAAATAAAAGCGAACGAGGCTGAGCAGCCCATATGCTTCCGTCCGCTATTGCGCGGGTAGTGAAAATCTAACGCACGCGGTGTATGTCGGCCTTTTCAGTGAATTCGATGGTACGATTTTGCGTAATATTTTATTAAATTTTGAGTTAACTTGCAAGTTTGAAGATTGGCAACATGTCAAATTTGCTTTCGTTTATTATTTTACATATTATCATATCAAAGAAACGTGCTTGTATTTGCAGCCCCACGGAAATTCACAATTTCAGTGGTCATCCCATGGTCTAATAGTGATCATTGTAATTTGCCCCGAAAATTGAAACATGAAGGCATATAAATTTAACCCTATATATGTACCATGGATCTCTCCAAAGGTGGTTCACTAAAAAGGGAGGGTTAATTTAGAATACAGGTACACTATTCCTCACATTAATGGCCTGGGCCCGTATTCAATAAACTTCAAAGCATTTTTCTTAAGTCTAAGAAAATGTCTCAGAATTTGTCTAGGTTAAGAAAGTTACCTTAGCCGTATTCTAAACACGTAAAGCAGTTTGTCTTAGCTAAGACGAAAGTTAAGACAAATTCTTAGACCCGATGACGTCAGTTTGGAGAGTCAAATTGGTCGACTCGAGCGACTTAATTGCAGCTCAATTTGCCAATGCAATTTGCGTGTTAAAATAAAAATCGCACCGCACGAAAATTATACACAAAACGTATAGGAGATAGAGTGTAAGGGAGGTACCATGCTCACAGAATTGTTTTAGACTTGACCAACTGACACTAAACATTAGAAGGGCAGTCTAGTCAAGACCCCCCTGAGGCTAGATCTACTATCCAACGTAGGCTTTTTATACTTTTCTGTCAAACATCTTCGAAGAGCCAAAACCAGGCGTTCTTAATCTTATGCCGCGGCCGCAGGACGGTCTATGAAGTTAGCGCCGTCGCTTAGCCAGCCGACCAGCGCTAGCATTGGATTTGGAGCTACCCTTAAATCGTCTACTGCTATAGATATAGGTAGATCTAGTAGATCTAGACTCCTAGATCTATAGCTAGCCTAGCCTAAACTTAATAAAATAGTTAATTTTAACCTATATCAGACTCATAATAAAACAAATTTAGTCTCACCTAGCATTATGCCGATGACACATTAATCCCTGTTTCCATATTTTAATGCCAATGACTAAGAAAAGATTTCTTTACGACAGCCATGTCATAAATTAAAAGTAGTGTTAACATTGTTATGAAGGCGGCGTGCTACGCTGGATCGTACCGTTTGCTATATAGGCCTAGTAGTATTATATTACACAAGGCAAACATAAACAATGGCGCTTAACTTCTGCGCGCTGCGCCGTCGACGCTGTATACGCGAAGCTAATTACGTTAATATAGGTCAACACTGATAACCTGCGCTGCGCTGGCGTTGCATATGCATCGCATCCGTAGGCTATATGATTTTTAATTCCATTTTATAGAAACCCGAACTTGACATTCGGCGTGCAGCAGCACTGAGCTGCCGGTGTTGAAGCCCTATTTAAGCATCCTCGACATATGCTTAAATATAGGGTAGATTTCTTACTTATCTGAGATATCTCGATTGTATAGAATACGACATGCTATTTAAGCCCTTTTTCTTAGATAAAATCTAAGAATTCTTCTTACTCTTAAGGCAAAATTCTTAGCCCCAATGCTTTTATAGAATACGCATTTTTGCTAAGACTGTTTTCTTAGCCAAAATTTAAGAAAAAGTACTTAGATTTCATGCTTAAGAAGTTTATTGAATACGGGCCCAGGTATGCAATTTTATTGTGAACCCCTTTTTCGCCTTCTCGCTCTTTTAATAAACACGTACATTTCAAACAGTTGTTCTTCTATTTTGTTTATTTATTATGTGTATTGTAATCATTTTTGTGTGTGTATATCATTGTCCATGTATGCTATCATGTGATGCTAAGATAAATAAAAAGATACAAAAATAGATGGTACAAATAAATATAATTAGCAATATATTGCTTTGCATGACACCATATCTTTTCAGCCAAGTAGACAAACACATTTCTGACCAGACTAGGGTAAGGGGGAGAGGGGGCGGGGGATGTCCATAGCTTGGTTTACATGCAAGCGAATAAAACAAATACATATAATAATAATCATAATAATAATAAATTAAGGTCATTAGGTTTGTGCTCTTTGGGTTAATCTGCCAAATTTGCGTACATGCACACCATTAAAAAAAATAGCCCATACGTTTTCCTCCTTTGTTTTGCTTTGGGGAGGAGGGAGGGGGGTAGGGGAGTATGTTCATGTGCTTGGCATCGAAATTGCGTATTTAACATCGCAATCGCTGAGTTAACCCTTCTATTTTGCAGGGCCAAATAAACCCGTACTATACACTGCAAAAGCCAGGGTGTTAAATTTCTAACACCAGTATGGTATTGAATTTTTTTGACACCATTGGTGTTATTTTTAACACCGGTCAGATTTAAGCATGCATTAATAATTACTGGGTGTTAAGTAACATGGTGTTGTTTTATGCTTGGTGTTGAAAGTATCATCACGTGATTTCGTTTAAGGCGGTTGATTGGTCGAATAAGTTTTCACAAAGTGTACGCGCGCTTAATGATTACTTTACACGTGTTCACAGAAAAATACATTTATCATGATTTGTTAAGCAAATTATGACAATGCACATCAATTTTGTGATTTGTATTTTCCTTTGGCAATTATTGACCAATAGATTATATGTCAGATCTTGTTACAATTATATTAACGTTTTAGCAATAGATATATTGATTATATGATTACTAACCGAGAAACAACATGCATGTTTATTATATATATATGTGTACCAGTCTGTACCACATACATGTTAATCTTGAATTTACTTCAAATGATCTATGTGATGGTGTTAATGCAATGGAGATTAGAATATACCTATTGGTGGACAGTTGCCAACATCGATTATGAATTATCAGTTTACCACTGGTTCCTCTACCCTGGTCGATAATGGTCGATAATAGGGAATATGGAATGTGGGACCATTAGACATACATAGAAAAATCTCTAATGGATCAACAAGAATATAAACACCAAAAGTGGAATTGAATTTGTTATGATTCCAGATATTGGTGTTAATCTACACCAGTAGGAGTTGTCAAATATTAACAACAAAAGTGGAATTGAAATTATCTAATTCCAGAAAATGGTGTTTAGTAACACCAGAGGAGTTGCACGATATAGATACCAAGAAAGTGTTAAATTTAACACCCTTGGTGTTAAATTTAACACTCTGGTTTTTGCAGTGTAGGTGGGGGTAGCCCACTTTCAATCGGTATTTTCGTGTCTTAACATAAAGTGGGCTAAGATTAACCCCGGACGCGTTATTTTTTTCTGCGGCACAGATTGGGGTTAGGTGCGTGTTGAGCCTATGGGAAAGTTTAGGGTTAGAGTTAGGGTTAGGGTTAGGGTTAAATCAAGACCTCTTTTAAAAAAAAAGCCCCAATCTGTGCCGCAGAAAAAAATGACGCCGGACTGTAGGTAGGGATAAGAGCGCCCTTTAGCCCCACATATACTCCGGGGTTAAGCAAATTGTACCAGTATGAAAAACATATTTAACTACTATCCCCCTCGCCTTATCATGTATATGATATGAACAACGATTCATGAACATATGAAATTGACGCTTTTGTAGATGACACCATCCCGGAGGCTGAAAATAAAACTCACATTGGTGTTGATTTCAAAAATCGGCGCCGACCTAGGTTTCGGTAAAAATTACTTCATACCTCATGGAAGCACCTTTCGAAATATGGACTCCATATGCGTCGATCAGTCTTGATAGTATTAGCGACTCGACTCCGACTAAAAAAAGTGACTCAAATTTACTGACTAAAGGAAATGACAAAATCATGTATAGATCTTAAGTACGTATGAGAGATGGGATCAGTCGGAACCAACTAACGCAACAAAACTACCAGTATGTAGCAGTATTTATACCGACTGTTAAAAAAATTACTGATAGATATCTGAATTAATAGCGACGATACATATACTTACGTCGAATTGATGGAGTGGATGGTATCCCGAGTTGGTATTACAGATATCCCAATATTTGTAATACATTTTTTTATTAGTATCATTATTGTTATCATTATTATTATCATTACCATTTTGGGGGAGCCGGGGGGATGTTGAGATGAGTGTAAATGCATAGAGAGACATTTAAAGAAAAATTGTGGACAAATTACCGGAATGATTGGCAAGAGCATCTATCAAAATTACTCATATTTTTGAGAAAAAGAATGCGACATTATCAATAACTTATTTAGAGAAATATGTTGCAAAAACAGATTGAATCCATGGATCGACCCTTCGAGTGCTAATAAATGTTTTGAAATATATCTGCCTTGTAATCACTTTTATCTCGACATACAACATAGTAAATATATTTAACATTGCAATCACTTTTATCTCGACATACAACATAGTAAATATATTTAATATAAAGTAAAGTGTTATAATAGAGCAGATGTTATTCTCTAAGCTTTCAAAAGAAAAAGAAAACATTCTCGCAGTTGTCTAGTATGCATTTTATATATTTTGCTTATTTCTACTAGGTTTATGAATAGTTTAATAGAACGGAATAATATGAAGTGCATTAAGATTGAAGCTCTTATCTAAACTTGGTTATACCTATTTGAATTATTTTGAATTAAAACCGTAACTCAAATACTTACAAATTTCGTGTCTCGTAGGTAATAGGTGTGCCTTGGTTTAATATGGTAGATATTCCCTTAAGCCGTTATTTAACACCATTCTTCTTTCTCATTTATTCTGGGAAATTTAGATTTGTTAATTTTAAAAGGTGATCCGGGTTTGCGGCTTAGATACGGAACTGATCAGTATTGAGGATGGGTAAAGGTATAATAAGCAAGTTGCAGTTGGAGTAAATTGCTTGATTATTATTATGGTGGTTGGTATTTGTCTACGTCTCGGTATATCTCGAACATCTGTCGTCAGCTTGGATTTGGGGAGCTCAACTGGTGGGATAGTTTTGAACCTAGCACCGGTGCCACGTACAGTAGGACAAAGGAGATACGATGAACGGAGTTGCGCACCGCCGAAGCTGCATATTTTATCACAAGGAATATCGAACTTATAGGTTTTAATCATCGCATTCAGTACAAGAAAAATGATACACACACATTCCAGATCCATTGCTGGGGTGCCAGAGTGTACAAGCAACCCCTATTTCTAAGGCGGTTGCTTGGTTCATTCAAATTCATCTATGGACTGAAAACTCCGACGATAAAGAAGTGACTTCAATATACTGAATAAAGGAAATTAAAAAATCATTTATAGTTAGGTTGCTTCGGCGGCGCATAAAGATTGGTTAATGAGCATTGATCTGAATTGTGGTATATCGAGTTCCGTGCGTCAAACTAAGTACGTATATGAGAGATGGACTCGATGGGGCAAACCTAACGCAAATACTATCAATATGTACAAGTATTTATAAAGTCTGGGCAAAAAATGATCTTGGAAACTCACTGATAGATTACTGAATTACTAGAAAAAACAGATACACAGAATTGATTGAATGAATTACACCCCAAAATGTTAATAAAGATATCCTGTAAAAAAAAATGTATATATCTATTTCAGGGGAGGTGGAGACAAATGAATGCCCCCAAAAGCCGTAACCTTTTTTGAAAATCATGTTTGCCAAAGCACATTTGTTCATGGTTTTGACCTTTTGAGTGCTCTTATATAGCGAGTTTTTTTTCACTACGCAATCATTTTGTTAATGTAAACTTACATCATTGAACAATTATTAATGAATGCGAAGGTTGAAACACAGAGGATATTCCTTTTAGATTAAAAAAAAAAAATGATAAAATGTGCCTTAAGTTTGATTTTATGAGCGTTCCGTGGCCAAACGAATTCATGCAATTGTAACATACATGCATATGCATATGCATATGTACAAAACATGAAACTAATGTGACATAAGTACTAACTAAAATATTAAAACTATTTTGTTTTACTTCGTGTGTATCGAATTTCTTTTGATTACATTTCATATCAAGATACGTGCGAATTTCTACCTTTAATTCTTTTATCAAATTTACAGCATGTATCCTGTGCTTTTTACTTTCAAAACATTCTCTGATATAGTTTCTATAGATAATAAACTGAGCAAAGTAAAACAAAAAGATTGACAAGATTCATTTCTCTATTTCATGACCTATTAAAATAATGTTTTCGTTCCAAAAGATTCATAAATTAAACAGTATCAATTAATTTGGATACAATCTTCCAACAAATCGAAACCTTCTTACAAGCCAGGAAAAGGTGGTTAGTTGTATCTGGGATCTTACAGATATCACATAAATTATAATTTGTTATCCTCCATTTACATAAATTGTTTTTACTTAGTAATATCCTATAATAAATTCAAAATTAAACTTCTAAATTCTGTTATCATTTATAAAGTAAAATTTATAATGAAGCACCGACTTCCAGTTAAACCCGTTAGGTAAATCAAAATAAGCGTTCCAAAATTAAATGCACGGTAGATCCTGTTTATTTTGTTATAACATCAAATTATAATAGTGTTTGGCTCTTATGCCCGCTACATCAATGGAGTCACCTGTTACCATTTATATTGTACTAGATTCCACTGCAGACGGTGAGCTATTTACATATTGTATCCTATTATTTAACCGCTGCAACCAAACATTCGGAAATGCACTTTTTAACATTTCCAATTTGAAGGCGGAAAGTAATTCATTTTCTTGAAAATTAATTCAAATGGAATCAACTTCTTTTTATATACTGTTTACTAAGACTTGCTTAACTTTAAGAATATTGTTTCTTATCCATTTTGGAAAATGCAATAATTCATTCTTATTCTAAAGATACTATATACCTTTTGCAGCCAACATCAAATTCTGTAGAACTTTGCAGGAATTATGAATATGTCATGTATGTCGTATCTGTGAAATTTAAACCTTAGCAGTGTCCTAATATTCAAATTATGCAAGGAAACCCGTTTACTTGCTAGACTTCACTGTCAGACACTATTGAGTGACTGACTGGCTTTTTCATCTTTGGTAATAACATACATAAAATGAGCTGTAAAGGGTACATGAGCATTTGTCTACATCAATAACCCACTTCTTGTAATGGCCAAAATTAAACTGATTGAATCTTTGCGCAGCATAAAACGTACGACCATTCGGTACAATGGTCTGAAAAATCAGACTATTACTTACTGGCTCTATAGCTCCTAAGTCGATTCGACAACTAATAGTCGTTATTTTCCCACTTAAAGACATTTTCAAGTCCCCTATTTTTTAGGGAAGTTCTAAATTAGTATTGTCTTTCAAATGCCGTTGGAATTTAACCTTTTCATTTTTTTGGCCTGCAAATGGGACATAGTACCTTTAATGGAATCAACTTCTTTTTAGATACTGTTTACTAAGACTTGCTTAACTTTAAGAATATTGTTTCTTATCCATTTTGGAAAATGCAATAATTCATTCTTATTTTATTTTTGCTATTATACCAAATCATTTCATTTACAATATCTGTTACTTTAAACAAATCAATTTTTTTCAATTCAGCCCAGAAACAAAACATGTCAACATAAAAGTCAAGCAACTGATTTTTTCTACAAATACGATTCATATCGCTCTTTTTGCAATTAAATTGCAAACAAAGAGGCAAATTCCAATTCCAATATTTAAACAAAATTTTCAAGGCACTTTATTCACCCTTAAATACTTATAAATCCATGATAGACGGAATGACCGGTATTTCGACTCTAAGTCGATCATTCCCAGCCCAATGATTGCTTTTATAATAAAGGAAGTGACATATATGATAACAGCACGTACAAGAAAGTACGGCGACAGTGCGGAGACGAAGGGGGGCCCGACCCTTACCCCAGAGTTGGGTGAAAACCTGCTAAAACCGCAATGCGGAAAAATCATCGCAGGAAAGCACCTGCCAAGCATTGCTTCGACATCAAGATCTACCTGACTGGGGAGGATATACGATCATTATTACTCCGTTATGTTTATCACGCGACACACTATAATCTTCCTTGATCACTAGACATTAAGTAAGACAAAGTTTTTTAATACGATTGAGAAACCGTAAGGAGGTGAGAAAAAAAAAGAAGAAGAAAAAAGGGGATGGTGGAGGGTAAGTTTATTTGCGACAAAGCAATATATACTTCCGTCCTCTACCCAATATGCAAGTAAAATGAGGATTTACACGCTAACATCGTGGGAATCTATTCGTCTCGATTGGAACACATACCATATATGTATTCGAGACATTGCGCGCACTATTTCCTTTTATAGCTACGCGCACATGAAAGGTACCGCGCGGCTGACACAAAGAGCGCCGGCAAGTTATCGTTTTCTTTCAAAATTCCGCCAAAAGTGCCGCCGCCCCTATACATGTACCTGCGTGCTGTTACTGAAGAATGTAAAACATTTTTATCGCCCTTCTTACGATAACATTTCTTATTCTCACCGATTTCTGAACAGTTGCTCTTTTTAAATCAATTAAAAAAAATATATATATACAAAATAAGGAATCCATGACACATGCTCCGCCGACGATTGCTCCGCCGACATTTACTCCGCAAAACGCGACAATTGCTCCGCGACATTTGCTCCGCGACATTTGCTCCGCCGACAATTGCTCCGCCGACATTTGCTCCGCCGACGATTGCTCCGCTGACATTTGCTCCGCCGACATTTGCTCCGCCGACATTTGCTCCGCCGACAATTGCTCCTCCGACAATTGCTCCGCGACATTTGCTCCGCCGACAATTACTCCGCATGAAGTGATAAATGCTCCGGTGACAAATGCTCCTCGAACGACAGTTGCTCCGACGACAATTGCTCCACCGACATTTGCTCCCCCGACAAATGCTCCTCCGACATTTGCTCCGCCGACAATTGCTCCTCCGACAATTGCTCCGCATGAAGCGACAATTGCTCCGCCGACATTTGCTCCGCCGACAATTGCTCATCCGACATTTGCTCCGCCGACAATTGCTCCTCCGACATTTGCCCTGCCCACAATTGCTCCTTCGACATTTGCTCCGCATGAAGCGACACTTGCTCCGGTTACATTTCCTCCGACGACATTTGCACCGCCCAAAAAGTGCCCCGTAAAATACAAATGCTACTAGTACTACGAAAAATGCTTCGCCGACAATATTTTTCTTCATGTGTTATTTTCTTTGTTTTGTTTTAGTTTGTTTCGTTTTCTGAATGCATTTCATGAAATAATGTAGATGAAATGAAATGAATGAATGTTGATGATGTGGGGGAAAAGGAGTTACCTAAAAGTCATGTCGAATATGCTGAAATAACTTTTCATCTATCACTGTACGTCCCAAATAATGTACACTAAGCAATCATTACATGTCAGGGGAGTTTAAAAAAGAAAAAAGAAAGAAAGTAGAGCAGCGAGCCACATTCCCCAATACGCGCATACCTCCTCGTTAATTTCAAACAGCTCATCAATATGTAAGACCTGAAATGACCTCAATGCAAGCAAGCACATGCAGCATAGGTATACCATCTGCGAGTAAAGCATTCATCATGGAATTTTTAGAAAATAACAGGAGGCATCAAAATCAGCTTTGAAGGACATTTGTACGTAAAAAGAGAACATAAACAAGATTTAGGGATTATCGAATCGATAAATTTGCACACGAAAGTCCCCCTCAGGCACGTGCGCTGCATGCAGAAACGAGTTATGGGACCAAACTCAATTTATTCTGGCATGAATGTTCAGCCCAAACACTTCAGCTACTTCTTGTCATTACTAATATCAATTATAAACTAAGGTATTTGACGAGCAACCCCTTTCAGGGAACCTTAAAAAAAGTTATAACATTCTTCCTAAATGAGAAGGGGGAATGGGAAAACACACACAACAACATACTTTTCCCAGAACTTACGGCTGTCTTAAACCAGATTTTGGATATGCATAATTATGCAAGTACAAAGTAAACTAAAAACAAGAGGATTGAGCACCATGCAATTATTAACATATCAAAGAATCTATGCTGATATTGCAAAATATGTATAAAAAGGATTGGAAACCATTCTCTTATACTCCTGCTAACCGAACAATAGCCAAAACACTCTCAAATGGTGATGCAACAGGGAGCATTATAACATAAAAACAATCCTACATATCAATTGTTGGATTGTAAATATCCTGAATAACAATAACAATCTAGAAATCAATTACAGCTCAAACAGGAAACGTATGATACATGTGTCAAACTGCTCTGAAATAGAAAGATTGCAAAATAAGCTTTTAAAATAAATAGGCACCGTTCAACGGGTGGATGAGAAAACAAATTGAAAAGATGTTTTGGGTATTTTTTTTACAAAGTAAGAATGCAGAGGGGAAGGGCTCAAGGGCAAGTTGGGCAGGGATATAATTAACCAAAAGATGGTGGATTACACTAAAGCGGATAAGGAGCACAAAACTCCACGGGAGGGGTACAGTCCACGGGGCAGGGTGTATTATCCCGCAAAGAGGGGCAGAAGGTGACAGGTGGACGGGGATAAGGATTAGGTATTCAGAGTAACCTCACTATTCATAGCGACCATAATTCATAAGGACCATCATTCGTAAGGGCCGCTATTCATAATATGAGATGAGGGTCGCTATTCATAATTCAAATTGAGGGACATTATACTCATAAGGAACGCTTCCCACAATAGGACAATAAATTAGGTATAATATTATGAATACCAACACTCTTTTCTTGCATTATGATTAGTGATCGTTATGATTAACGACCCCGATTTTGTATTATGAATAGCGACCCTCCCCTCATACTATGAATAGCGGTCCTTAGAAATAGTCCTTATGAATATTAACGGTGAGACCCCAGGTAGTCATGGTGTTCTGATTATCCAAATGAATCACGGCAACAAGGGCTATTGTTGCTCTAAATTGAATTCAATAGATGCTATTGCTATGTGGGGCAAAGTAAATGATTGAGTAGCCTTGCAATAGGATTGTACAAGGATGGAGAGATTGGTGCTCATCATGTTAGATACTTTTATTATGAACAGCTAATAATGTACGAGTCTACTAAGCATTCAAATGTTTTCTTATATCCCTGTTTTCTTGCAAAAGTCCCGATATAAAAAAATATATATTTAAAAGAAAATTATATAAAATACAAGATTTCAGCAAGATCTTCCAAACGGTCATTTTATAGGTCAATAGAAAAGTAACATGAGCATACACTCCACTTTCATCCACGAGAAATTCCAGTATAGATGAATAGTGATTTTCTGCAGGTCACATTTATCGGTTGGGTACAAACTATGGTGCCTGCTCATCACGATGCCAGGCTTTATTTATGCTAATGGATGGCCCAATAGCTCTGAGGAACGAATCTAATGTCACAATGCTTTGAAACTGTTTATTTCGAAATGTAATTTGATGACCAGGGCCCCGTCTTACAAAGAGTTACGATTGATCCAAATCAATCGTAAGTCCTCCAATCAATCTCAAGTTTGCAGTCTCCCATTTCTTATGTACATAGTTGCGATTGATATCAATCGCAAATAAGTTCCGATTGATATCAACTCTTTGTAATACGGGGCCCAGAACTCCAATAAAAATTTGATTGGAATTGAGATAAGAAGAAGATAAACCGAGTAGAAAATGATGTTAGGATCATGGAAATTAGACCTATTATAATACATTTTGTAAAATAATTAGGTTGAAACAATATGAAGATAATTGTGATAACAGTTCTTTCAGAAAAGGATGGTAACATTTGATAATATATAACATATCTGCATCATGGAAATTGTTTGGTTGAATATGTGATGTAAGTTTTTGTAATTGTTATTTGAAAAGGTAAGAATAAAGAAAATGAATAACACTGTTATTTTATTATCTTTATGGTTTAGTTCTTAACCTTTCTGCTTATTCCCATTTTCAGAAATCATTTTGTTGCAGTTTGATGTTAATTCTTCATGATCAGCCAATTGCTCTTCTTCCGATGGCTCCGTGTGTCACTTAAAGTCAGTGAAAACAAAGTACTCGAATGAGACGGGGTGCTTTACACACTAATATATATAGTAAAGCTACATACACTTAACTGAAGGAAAGAAACATATAGAAAACGGACTGGATTATTTAAAATACTATTCTAAACAAGAATGTACTACATGTACTACATTAGGTTACAATTTCATGAGAGAAATAGAACTCGAGAGAGGGAGAAGAGAAAAAGTGAGGAAAATGAAAGAAGACTAATAGCATGAGAGGAAAGAAAAGAGCTAGGAAGACAAGAAAATGGTGTAAAAAGGAAAAGGAGGAGCAAGAAAGAGAAAGAGAGTGAGAGAGCTTGTTTTGAGCTTTGGATCAGCTAATGTGCAATACATGAAACAGATTTTGAGCGGAGTAATTATCTTTCGGTGGAGAACTTGCATAAGGAGCTATAACTTGATTTTTGTTAAAAATCAAACATTATGGGGAAGAGCAATAAACGACTGAGCATTTGTCTTCTGCAGGGCCGTAGCCAGAGTTTGATGTTTGGGGGGCACATACATGTAATTGATCGACGTCCTGGGGAGGGGTCTAAGAGGAGGGGTGTGTCTAATCTTGGAAATTTTGGGGGCACGTGCCCCCTTGGCTACGGGCCTGGTCTTCTGTAAGGCACTTTTAGGCAGGACAAATGACGGCAGAGCAATTTATTGCACTAATTGCCAGAGGAGCATTCATGTCTTTCACGAGGCACTTTTGGATCAGAGAGCAATTTTATTGTCGGCGGAACATTTGTCTTTACGGGGCACTCCTGATACGTCGGCGGAGCATTTGTATTTTACGGGGCACTTTTGGTCGCTTAAGTGTCGGTTCATGCAGCGCAATTGTCGGCGGAGCAAATGTCGGAGGAGCAATTGTCGGCGGAGCAAATGTCGGCGGA
The DNA here is from genome assembly GCA_037976565.1 of Mesocentrotus franciscanus. Taxonomy (NCBI): domain Eukaryota; kingdom Metazoa; phylum Echinodermata; class Echinoidea; order Camarodonta; family Strongylocentrotidae; genus Mesocentrotus; species Mesocentrotus franciscanus. Next base: position 8,497,995 of record CP137681.1, on the reverse strand, counting down.
GCAATTGTCGGAGGAGCAATTATCGGCGGAGCAAATGTCGGAGGAGCATTTGTCGGGGGAGCAAATGTCGGCGGAGCAATTGTCGTCCGAGCAACTGTCGTTCGAGGAGCATTTGTCACCGGAGCATTTATCACTCCATGCGGAGTAATTGTCGGCGGAGCAAATGTCGCGAAGCAATTGCCGGAGGAGCAATTGTCGGCGGAGCAAATGTCGGCGGAGCAAATGTCGGCGGAGCAAATGTCGGCGGAGCAATTGTCGGCGGAGCAAATGTCGGCGGAGCAATTGTCGGCGGAGCAAATGTCGCGGAGCAATTGTCGCGTTTTGCGGAGTAAATGTCGGCGGAGCAATTGTCGACGGAGCATGTGTCGGGTTACCAAAGAATCATCCCGTACTACTACAAACATTAACAATATTAAATACAATTCAAAACATCAGATATATTTGTTTCAGTTTCAAAATGCCCCTTCTATATTTTGCAGTGATTGGTCTCTTCACGGCCGAGATCTGAAGGGGAGGGGAGGGGGGGGGGGATGAAGGGTCTAACCTTAACAAAAATAAATTAGGAGTGAATGTAAATACCAATAAGCACTTACATTTTATCATATAAATTTCAAGAGAAGTCTTACCCAGTCGCTGCAGTTTCCTGCCTTGCCAAAGAGAACGTCACTTTGGGTGCACAAACTGGCACAGATGTTTGATATAGGCATCAGAGTAGTTTGTCCTCCTTTGGTTTTGTTTCTGCATAAGAATAACAAATATGATTAAGACCAAAGTTACATTAACCTTCAAGATGTTATGCATTCCACTCAAGTGGTAAACGTAACAATTCTTACGAATCATCTCCCCAACTGGCCGAGCTGTCATGGTGCCGTCCTGTAGAATGTAGTCTCATTCATGGCCCAACAACCCAGCTCAATTACAGCCCTAACAAGCTTTCTGTACGATCATGACCAACATGACCAATTCATATTCAGACTACAGGAAGCCAAGCTTTATGATATATTTTCAGGAAAGTTTATAAATACAGAATGTGTAATTTTGAGAGCTATTGTACGCATGGATGTGAGCGAAATTGAAAGTTAGTTTTAACTGGCGTAGACGCCGTTGTTTACATTAAACTCTACGTAACCTCGTTTCCATAATAATTGCGCAACGGCCAAATCAATTAGGTCTGGGTTCTCATATTTAATATGGTGGAAAATCACATAGATACCACTCTAGAAAGGGTCTACGGTGTACATAGTACATAGACTAGTCATGATAGTAATTATTACATGTATTGTAGATACTAACTACTATTATATTTTTGATCAATGAAATCCTGTTCAGTGATTGGTCAACATAGCATCATGTAACCAAACATAACATTGCTATGATGTTACCGATAAGAAAAATGTGCTATACAGTGACGTCATCCATGGTATAGTCCACTATACCATGGCACTATACCATGGATGACGTCATAGATATGCGATCGATCAAGATCAATGTGATATCGGTGTCGGTCCAGTCACGGTACGGTCGTCTGCGCTGTTCTCATTGTTCTCTACACTACTTCAGTGACAGTATACATTATTGTTATTATTATACTTATTTTTATGAAGGTTGGTTTGAAAAATATAAAACAAATATATCATGCACTATTTCAAGCCACTAGTGAAATTATGGATCCCTCGGCGACAGAAATAGCACTATTTTCTTCGGGGCTATGCCCCTCAGAAAATAGTGCTATTCCTGCCACCTCGATCCATAATTTCAACTAGAGCCTCTCACTGCATGGTATATTTGTTTACTAGTAGTCTAGTACTCTAGTAGGACTTTGCTTATCACAATCACACCACACACATCTGCACATCCTACGGAAAACACTTGAGTCTTGATCTAAACTAAACTAAAGCAGTATATTATTCAGTATTAGGGTCTAACGCAACAGGCCTTTGTAGATATCTTGCCCAATCAATTCAACAACAAATACAGGGTCAGCTTGAACTCGGTTATCATCTTAGTCAGTCACTCAGTGTCACTGACTCATTGATTTGCATCAATATAGGATCGAGTGAGTGGTTCATTATTCATTGAAAGTAAAATTACAACTTCAAATCTACTAAACTTACAACAGACAAATAATCAAGAATAAAAGATTGAACTTTGACTCTGCATCGTAGTAGTAGTAGCTGTCTGTCGCGAAGCGACAATGACCGCCTTCACTTTCATGAAGGCTGCTTGCAAAGGTGGTTAAGTACCGGTAGCTCTTGCAAGTTACTAACGGCACTCTCTCGGCGAACTGGTGGCAGTTTCACACCGGCGAGGACAAGCGAGGACGGGTGTGAACCACTAGACCCTGCAGTGACTGGTCAAAGGATGTCGGGAGTTCCGTATCGTCAATCGACCTCAATGCTGTCACGGTGGCATGGTTTTCTGTTAGGTTTGCTCCCTTAGCCTTAATTAGATTCTAAAGAGAACCTGAACCACAAGGCAGTGGTTACAACTAAGCGTGGCAAATACCACAACTACTAGAACAAAAACAGATGGCACAAAAGTCAGTGTGCCTTGCTTCATCTTGAATTTCTTTGTAAGTTATGCGTGTTGCAAAATTCAATACTAGACTACAACTAATACATTAAGTTGCTGATTGTAACTAGATCTAGTCTATATTAAGACTTTAAAAATTTATAAAAAACAAATCGTATGACATAAAATTAATATAATCGACTTGTTCGACTAAGTTCTGTGGCACAAACTCGGCATTATTGGACAAACCTAACAATTGGATAAACCTAACAATTACAAAGCTTGGTCTTGTTGCTCTGTTCGCCAGCAGTTTAAGCATCGTAAGGATCTTATATTAGTCGTGTGCACAATCATGGACCATATATTTTGATGTTTAAATAAACTAATAGCAGACCGTCGCACACGTAAACAACTAATTAACAATCACATACATTGTACGATACACACTCACACGGAATAACCACGAAATCGCCCCCAGAGCTCGGGGGAGGTTCTCGGAGCCATCCTGTACAGCACCGCTGCTGCAACTAACCACACAGTTCATCACCGACACCGTAACAAAAGCCGTCATTATATTCAATGACATTTGAAAAGATTCGCACTATTTACAAAGTTAACATGACTGAGACAATTCACTTTCATTTCTCAAGAACTGCAGTTTTAGGAAAGTGGATCATCAAATTAAAGAAGCGTTAACTTACGTTAGTTGTGGACGCCTTTGCTCGACACTGAATTAAGGATCCTCGAACAGTAGCAGACGATCGACCAAAAATAAACATCCCACTCGCCGATCTGCGCATGTGCCTGCTTGTTTCGATCGATTCAATTACAGTAACTTACTACTTACTACTTACTACTCTTTGTATGCAATGGGAATTAACATCTATAGTAGCTTACCATAGATTCGCCAGCCAATTATGGTAGCTACTATAGTTTCAATTACGGTGAGAAAAGGTGTTATGCAACGGGGCCCTGTAAAGCATGCAGGAGCCCCGCCTGCCCCCCCCCCCAATTCTGGGAACGGAAGGACTGCATTCATGTTCCATTAATCTCCTATAAAGGGGTACTTTTCATGCAACAAAGTCCGGCTCGTAATACACACAAAATCGGCTTGTATTAATTTAACACACCGGACTTATAGGGGGTGCCTTCAAAGGGAGGGAAGATGCATACGCGTACCATAAATAACATTGAGTGAAGGAGGGGGTGGGGTGGGGGGGGTGGCAGGAGCATATCAGTACTGTAACAAAAATCACATGTTGATAATATTGAAATATATATTTATACAGAAAAACCTGTCCAAGTGGCTATCTCTCGACAAAGACCACCTGTTTAAAAGCGGTATGCATTTGTTTTCCTCCGTGAAAGAAAATAAATATTTAAAGATAAGCAACATGCAATTCATCAGTTTATCAGTTTATCGTTCTGGTGGTGGTCGATATGAAAACACTATCGCTTTTGATCAGTTCTTAAAGGAATTTGAAAACATGATCGAGGACTATTTATTTCATCCGCCTGACATTTTGATATGTGGTGACTTCTTGGATTATGAGTAGCGGTCCTTATGAATAATGACCCTTATGAATAATGACCTTCTTCTTGTATTATTAATATCGACCCTCATTCCGCATTACGAATACAAACCCTCTTTTCGTATTATGAATATCTACCCTGTTTGGGCATTATGAATAGCGACCCTCTTCTCGTCTTATGAATAGCGACCCTCTGCTCGTATTATGAATAGCGATCCTTTTCTCGTGTTATGAATACCATAGGGACCCTCATGTATAGCGACCCCGATTTTGTATTATGAATAGCGACCCTCTTGTCAAGATATGAATAGCAACCTTTTTTTCAAATTGTGAATAGCGGTCCTCATCAATAGCGAGACACCGGAAAAACACGTTGTGTCTTTTCCAGTAATTCAGATTACTCACAGAAGTACAATTCTATCTGTAGCTTTGTTAAATATTTCGTATTCTGACTTACAATGAATAAAGAGCTAATGTGCATGTACAAAACAAAATAATGTTAAAAAATGTCCATATATATATATATATATATTTGAATAATTTGCATTAATTTAACCATATATTGTTTTGTCGCACTAATCAAATCGTTGTCATGGGTGATGGCAGAATAGCGTAAGTATACAAACTCATGTATGGTTGACAAAGTTAACGCCAGCCCCTCCCCCAACACAGTATCCGGGAACGGAGGGACCGCATTCATATTCCAAACAAAATCCGTTAAAGGGGCACGTTTTCACGCAACAAAGTCTGGCTCGTAATACACCAAAAAAAAAAACGCCCGTATTGACTTTACACACTGGACTTAGGGGGGGGGGGTGCTTCAAAAGGGAGGGAACATGCATACGCGTACCCTAAATAACACCGAGTGGGGTGGGGCGGGGCACCATCACATTTGCATTAGTCTGTGGAAGTGTTTGCGCTTTTCCAGGGTCTCTATGCATACATTAAACTATACTGTAAATTGGAGTAGTGTGGACGGCGCGTGTAGAGAAGGGGCCCGCTCATCGCCGCTTACGTTGTTTTGCCAACAAAATTAGAACATTTATTCTGGGGAGGAGGTCCCGTATTTCAGTGACAGGGTGCGTTCGGATTTTAATATTTCATTGGGAGTTAGATTATACTTGTAAAATAACAAATACGTTACCAAGTCAATTTCCCCCCAAAAAAAATCGACTTACCTCGTTTTGCCATTTCACGGCCATTATATGGAGACTCCCAGCAAGTAATATGAACTGAATCCAGTCCCGATGTCTCTGATCAAACAATGACCTCAATGTGTCAATGTGTTTTCTCCTTTCATTACTTCTCTGGTGAACAAACCTTATGCTGGCAGGAATTAGTTCCTTGAAATGCTGGAGCGCTGTAATGGCAGCTAGGCTAAAGCCGGGGTAATAATAAATGCGCCTCGGAATGGAATTTCTAGATAGACGGCGCTATAGAAATGCCTATTATTATTATTATTATTATTATGCTGAAGCCATATTTTCAGATAGCCTGAAAGTTGCCTACATTCGAACTCTGCTGGAAAAAGCAGGATTGGATGAGGAAGTTCTCCAAAATTACAGACCACTATCTAATCTGAAAAAAATGTTGGTAAATCACTTAAAAGGGTTGTCTGTGCAAGGATTCAGAAGGATGCCAGTGAACATGATCTCAGGCTCTGAGCAATGCATTTCACTTTACGTACAAACCAAACCATGGCGTAGTGACAGCACTTCTGTGTGTTAACAACGATATTTTGTGTGCATTCAATAATTGATGAAGTGTCAGCTCTAGTGTTCCTAGATCTCAGCGCGGCTTTCGACACGGTAGGTCATAAACTCCTCCTTCCATGTGTAAAGAGTCGTCTGGGAATAGATGGACACGCTTTGAAATGGTTTCAATTAATCATATTTATCCTATTACCCTCACCATGTCCGTATTGGTAGCGCAATCTCTAAAGCTGTGTATTAATTAACGTTTGAAAGTAAGATTGAAAGAGGGTTATTTTGGCTCAGAGACGGGTTTTCTGGAGGAAGCAGAATTTGGTTTTTCGCTCGAACTACTTTTAAATATTTGGCAGGAAGGAACATAAGGGGGAAAGAGGATATTTTGCTGGTAATCAGCAAGCGAGCACAAATGAATAAGAGCGACATTATGTTTGCCAGAAAGAATTTAAAAACTTAATTTTGGGTTTGAAACTCGCTTTTATTCTTAAAACATATTTACAAAAATAGGTCGGAAGTGTGCGCCATTTTGCATGTTAAAATTGAATTGAAGGTGCACAATTTGCAAGCAAACGAGCGAGAGAAAACTAGATCATTTCTCAAACCAGTCTTGTCGCATGAATGTTGGCGAAAGAGCATTAGAGAAAGATAATGATGGGGATCCCCGGAGAGTGGGATAGCCTAGGTCAAAGCCAACGATCTTAGAAATAAAAACTTTGCTAAAAAAAAACGGTTTAACGTTTTTCAGCCACCTCGCATAAACCAACTTGGCATAGCTGTGGGATTTCTCTGAGGATGGTATTCTTCTATTTAGTATTTCACTCACCTATGCGTGCGTGAGTATTTTTTCAATGAAAAAATAAAATCAAAATAGTTAAAGTTATATCAAACGCGTTTATTTATTTATATGTACGAATTTATCATCAAACAAACGATAGGTTGATTGTGTTTGCTCAGAATGTAGGTCAAACTTAGATGCTGGCAATTGGGATCAACTGTACATTTATTATGATTATTGGCATGACTTGTCTCAGGCTCTTCCCTTCAAATGTTTGTCGTCAGCTTGGATATGGGGAACTTACATTTGAAAATATATATGAATGGAGCAGCACGTACATGTTGACAACAGTAATGAAATGTTATTACGTAACTTTGCATCGCAATATCTGCACGTTTTCTACACTGTCATCCAAATACCAAATTTGTGTTGGATGTCTGGAATCAGGTAAAATCTTTACCAAACTTTGACGAGGTTTGATTATAAATCATCACTTGTTTGTGATAATGTTCTTCTTACAAACATAAATTCCGCGTTTAGCATTGAAGTCATTCACAGATATCCAATCAAGTTGACTTCGTCGTATGTAAACTGCTAACAGATAGTTCATGCAATCGAACGGCAGTTCAAATCGGTCCAGCAACAACATCTTACTTCAACTGCCATATCTAAATGTAATTTTAGTTTACTTCTATGGCAAGGTCCGTTGTCGAGCTGAATACTACCATTTCAGGAATTCACCCGATGCTATGCAGTTCACTCTCTCAGAACTCAGAAATATGATGTGTACAATTTTGGAAGGATCCGATGTATATTCGAGGCGGGCACGTCCGGGGACGCCAGACGGGACGTCGGGCGGAGCCCGCCCGGTCATCGGTGGGCTGTTGGCTGGTCACCGCCAGACCCAATGATCGTCGACCGATACTCGGACGCCCCGCCCCTATGTCGAGAGGGCTTCGCCCGACTCCCATTTGTTTACTGACGGGTTTTCAAAGAACACATCCCGAGCCCTGTCCAATATGTGACAGGGTATATTTCGAGCGAAAAATACGCTCAACTCCCTAGCGAGTTTGAAATTCTCGGCGACTTTCTTGCGATCCACAGATTCGGCCGGAGACCGTTGGATATGTGACGCAGGTTTAATGACAGAACCCTGGCAACACCACTGTCCTCCACATCCCCATTTCCACGCCGTTAATCAATTTGTCCTCTAATGTCCAAGCTTCAGAACCATGTAATGCTATAGTTCAACGACTACGGACTAATCTTGAAATAAAACACGGTCGGCGGAAAATTGAGGAGCAACTTGAGCAGGTATACCATTAGGTTCATCCGATGTTTGGATGAGTCTTTGTTAACCACCTATGCTATTCTTATTAAATTTTCAATGGAGTAGCACGTATTGGTATAGATATCTCCGCAATTGTCTTTTTAATTGATCTAATTCCTAGTTATATTAATTGTTGGTGATCTTATCTTATGCAGCACTTACCTCGAGGCGCGATGAAGTCCATCGTAGAGCCAAAGGGATTTGAATCCTACAGGTATAGACATTTTTTATCGGATTAACAGGGCCTACTACAGCGTTATGAGGCTGCACCTTCATTGGCTACGGTCGACACGCCTCGCCAAGACAAGCAACCCTGCGGAAGGCCGGTGTCGCGGCGAAATGTATGTTCGTGAAATCACGTCTAGCAGACCCATCTCGCTGCATTCTACCGGCGAGCTATTTTATTATTGATAAAAGTAGTAAACAAATTGTTCTTTAAGAAATATAATATATATACATTTATAAGAGTTGTGGGTAGTTATTAGTCAACTTGACATGCATGATAACTAAGATTCTCTTTCCATACATGCTTTGATTTCAGTGTTTTTCCCTTTATGGCATCAAATACATGTTTTCTTGATACGATGTTGGCAGCAGCCAGCTCACACAGCTCCCGAATTTGTCTTACCTTTCTGTTATTTCCTGTTCAGCATATGCATCGTAATTGCCTCTAGACCGTTATTTGAATTATACTGACTCTGGAGGACAAATTTGATTTGGATTACTTCTGTCAGTAAATGATACTTTGAGTTAATTTTTTCGGAGGAATGGTCCACGCTCAACAATGTAGAAGTCATATTTTTTTAAATACACATCAGTCTTGCGGTCATCCATCCGTTAACTAACTATGTGAGAAGCAAAATGGAGGTACTTACTAAGCTCTCTATTCTTGGGCTGATAGCCTCCATCCTGAATAGATGAGATCTCAATAGCTCTACTATAGTTAAAGACTTCACAATAAAGACTTTTCATCCGCAGTCTTTTGTGAAAGTACATTACCTCGGAAAAAGACTCCCCTACTACAGCAACACGAAAAGTGCATTTCAAATTTGTAGATTTAAGATTTATTAATTTCTTTCCACTTACATGAAAACATGAAGAGTAACAACAAGTTCATCGTCAACAAGCATAAATCCATGTACAATAACAAGCATGTTATACAGAAATTGAAAATGTGGAAAAGAGGTGGTCTGTAAAAAAGGACAGCTTGTTAAACACATATCACCTTTACAAGAACAACAACAAAACAGATTTAAAAAGAAGTAGATTAATAATGAAATATACTAGAATAGAAATAGAAACAGAAATGGAAATGGAAAAGGTGAATAAAGGTAGAGTACAGGTCGGGGGCGGGGACTAAACATACTAATCTAGTTTCCTATTCTGAATAAAACAAAATATCAGATTTTATACATTTATATCCCGCATACTAAGAATCTTGAGGAATCTAGAGGACCTAAAGCCGTCGTCCGTCTGGCTGCTTACTTACAAGCATTTATGCTTTCTTAGCAGTCAGGTAAAAAAACCATCACAAACTGTTGCAGAATGACAAGGTCAAATATCAGATTTATCACTAATTCATAGAATATGGTACATTTATACAGAAAGCTGAATAATGATATTATAGTAAAGAATAGGCGAAGGTGGATAATTGTACAATACAGGTGGGGGCAAATAATGCTGATCCTGTTACCTATACTGAATGTAAAGAAATATCAGATCTATTCACTGTAGGTGTACATTAGACAGCCTAGGTTTAAAGACAGAAGAGCTTACAGACTGCATAATAGAACAGTCTAAAGAGTTCCAATACTTTGGTCAAGTATATGCAAGTGTATTAATCCTTAGCTGAGCTCTAGCTGATGACACATGGTAAAAGGCAGCATGTCTCGTAGAGTATTTGTGTATTTTTTAATTTTTTTTTACAAAATAGATACTATTTCCATGGGAACTTCACCCTTCTCCAATTGATATATGAGAAATCCCAGATACAGAAAGTATATATCTTGTACATTCAGCATTATATTTTCATAAAATAGCTTGTCAGTGTGAGCGCGCCTATCAGCTGCCGAAATAGTTCCCACTGCTCTCTTTTGAACGAGCAGAATTTGATCTAGGTAGGATTTGGATTGGCTATGGAATACAAACTTCAATTTGTTAATCATACCAACATTTCTATAGAGCAATTTACTTAAATGAGTAGAATGCATCTTAAAAGTCAAATTATCATTAATGTGCAGACCTAGAAATTTAAAGGTGATATTCATAGAAGAGCCCTAAATATGAAGATATTCATATCTACACAAAGCTTATAAGCCATACAATGAGCTTGGATGACATTCAAACAATATAACACTTCCGAAAAAGCGAAATTAGGGTGAAAACAATCACCCTATTCTCTGGGACAAATTTGCCCTATTGTCATCCGAAACGGCCTTTAGCTGTGACGTAGGAAAGGGAGGCGTGGCTAGTGTGCCACTTCCGGATATCTAGTAGAACGCATGTATAACATTATAAGGCTGAAAACACAGCTTCAACTTATGTGTTATTTTACCCTTACTATAGAATAAATTATAATACAACATCGTTTGTAAGTTACTTCTCATTAATATTTCCATCTTTATATTCTAAGAAATGTATTATTTGTGAAATAAAAACGTTGAAAAATGGGGGAAAGAAGGTGAAACTATGGCTGTGTCCCCGGCTTTGTTGTACAGCGAGCCTGCATATATTATAATGGGATTTGGGTGCCGGCGATTTTTACCACCATGTAGTTTCACTTTGACATATCAGTCGAAGACTTCACCTCTTCCACTATGGAAAAAACACAGTTAGTATTGATTTAATCATTATTATGAATAAAATAAAATTCAAACAAATCGAAGAATATTTCATTTAGTCGATCGTATCATGGCTAGATTAGCTGGAAAAATCGAGGCGATTCTGCTGTTGTTACGATTCATCTGCGAGTAGTGCGGCTCTTGGCAGCCGCATTACCTACACGGCTGATCGCTGATTGAATTTAGTATCGCTGGCGGATTTACATTACCTGCGCGCACATCAAAACACACGTAAACGTGACTACACTGCACACACCGCACACACACAGTACTGTACGCTTGCATTTCAGTCGCGATAGACGAAACCCTTACGAAACCAAACCAAGACAAAACGGCGAGAAATACACTATTCTATGTAATTATAGTTATCGACAAATGACAATGGAGAAGAAACATTATTCATTGTTATGTCAAAGGAAATTCCACCTCGGAACATGATTCTACTAAAGGTAATTTTGTTTTGAAACACAGCTAGGTTGATTTTTCATGCTATCTCCGTGTACATACAGCTCAGCTGGCAAGCTAAAGCCGGTGAAAAAGTTGAGTTGTAAACAGTTATTTTACGGATATTGTCACTTTTTCAATGCCAATAATGACATGAATATTGACATTAGGATATGTTTCAGGACGGGAGAGGACAACTGTATGCCAGATATTGACCATTCAGGCAATATTTCAATCGTTTTGAGAGAGTGGAACTGACATCGACTCTATGAACATTTGTGTGTAGATCGCAGTTAGTCTCTATAGCTGCCGCGCGTGAAGCATATCCCGGCTCTGACGTCACTCACAAAGCCACTTTCCCTTAGGCGATTTCGTAGGTCAGGATAGAGTCAATTTAGTGAAATTTGATTTTCATAAAACACAAAACTGCACACTTTCATGGCATGTTAGCTGCATAAATTGCTTTAATAACTCATTCAATTATAAAATTAACTATTTTTATTTGATTTTATTTCCTATAAGTATCAACTTTAATAAATGAAACCTTTTCAATATTTACCTGATCAAAGACTACCTTACCACGCATTACCATTTCACTATTACTGAATAACATATATTGTGTTTTCAGTAAATTAAGTGACAGTTTATTTGCATGAATCCATTAAGTCAATACACAGAGCTCTCTATCAACAATTTCTAAAAGAGTTTATAAGTTTCTATGAGAAAAGAGTACACTTGTATCTTCTGCAAAAAGCAAAAAATATAACGTCTCTGAGGATATTGGAAAATCATTTACATACAAAATAAAAAGCAGGGGACACAAAAGGGAACCTTGAGTTACTCCACGCATGACGGGTAACATGTCTGAACAAATTCCGTCGAGCTGCACAAATTGCTGCTTGTTACAAAAATTACTTCTAAACCATTCGAGTGCAGACCCTCTTACCCCATAATAAGAGAGCGTATGCAACAAAATGTTATGGTTCACCGTATCAAAAGCTTTGAAATAATCCAAATATATACCAATCATATAAAGATATTTTGTCTAAAAGACATAATACAGCATGATAAGTTGTGTGTTTCTCGCGAAAACCAAACTGAGAATTTGAAAAAAACTTGACATGACTTCAAAAACATTATTAATATAATGTATAAAAGTTTTTCACAAATCTTGGAGCAGACAGTTAGTAGAGAAACTGGTTTATAATTACCCGTTTCTACAGGGTTCCCTTTTTTATATACAGGCACAACTTTAGCCATTTTCATTTGTTTTGGAACACTTCCATGCGTTAAAGACAAGTTATACATGTGAATGAGAGGTATTGCTACAAATGAAATTAAATATTTTATCAAATCATTAGTTATACCATCATATCCAGGGCACTTCTTCCTTTTCAAGCCACTTACAACATCTATAAGCTCAGAATTCACTACAGGAAGAAAAAAAAGTCATTTCATTCGGACTGGCTAAATAATTTTCAAGGGTTTCCTGTATATCAGGTATGGAGCTAGACAGAGTAGCACCAATGTTTTAACAATATTCATTAAATGCTTCACACATCGGTTTCTTATCTTCAATAAGATCATCCATCCAGACGAGTTTTGTAATACTCTGTAGTTTAGGATTGATTTTCAAGACATTTCGAATAACGTTTCATGTTTCACGTTGTTACACGTACACTGGAATTAATCATGAAACTAGTCTCTCTTTGCTGAGCGCAGAGCAGAAGTCAGTATATTTCTGTATTTAGTAAACTTTAAAGGGATAGTTAAGTTCTGTTGCAGAGGGCGCTACACAAAATAGTTTTGGTGAGATAATGACAAACTGAGTGTCAAATTTGAAAGAACATATTATTTTAATCTTTGTTTGATCAAAATCGGTTCAGAGACGGCTGAAATACCAATAAATATAACAACTTCTAATATTTGTGTGCTACCACAAATATAAGATGAGCCGTTGAAAAAACGAGATTAGCGCTACATACGTTTTATTCCGGCCAATGCCGATGTTGGCTTTTTGTTGGCTTTTTCGTGTGCGTTATAATATGCACAACCAGCCGGTCAGTGTATTGTTATTACAAAATAATGAATTAACGGTCACCGTAATTTGGGGAAAGTGGAGCTGAATTGGTATGATCGTATTTGCTAAATTTCACATATGTTGGGGTCTAAAATTCCCTCTTAGCAATGTTAGATCCTAAAAGAGCATTATAAATGTCATAAAAACTAATGAGAGCAATAACCATGCACTTTGAAGGCATTTGCGGTCTGTAACAAGAACTCAACTATCCCTTTTCACTTAGATTCACCAGTCTGCTATGCTTTGTATCTACAAAACAAACAATTTTTTGACCTAAGTAAAGACTTAGCTGTAGCCCATGGCATTCGAGGTACTCTTTTATATGCTTGCTTACCTCCTTGCACAAAGATAACGCATCTGTCATTTAACAAAAAACATTATTATATCCATGAATTTATCAAAAGACTTATCAACATCTGTCTCAAATGTTCCATTCAACAATTTCCAATTTTGTGTTAAAATGTGCTTTGTTAGCTGGAGTGAATTTCCGTGTTAACTTATTACAGGATGCATTGTAATAACTCCTTAATGCTAAAGATGTTATAACAAATATAGGACAATGATCTGATATATCGGTTACTATTATACCGGCAGTGGGAATAGGGTGCAAATTGGTAAAAAAACACTGTCAATTAAGGTTTGTGAGTTTTATGCTACTCTACTTGGTTTATTAATCAACTAAATCAAAGAGAATTTACTTAAAGTATCAACAGAATGATTAACAGAGTTATCGTGATTATACACAAATAAATTATATTAAAATCACGCATACTAATTTTTTTTCTTTTACTGAAGAGTGTTAGACAGTTCTTCCATGAATTCATATACATCACCATATATACTACTCCCAAATACACGTTCTTTTATCCAGGAATTATAATCTCAACCATTAGGGATTGTAATGAATCATTCATAATGTACAATTCTGCTTTTGTATGGCACTCAAATGAAATGGGAATATACATTACTACACCACCATCGGATCTGCTTTGTCGATTATTAGTGACTAGTTGATACTAGGAAGATCGTACATGGCAGATGGATGAATAGAAAACCAAGTTTCAGTGATTCCAATTGTTGGGTACTTATCCTGAAAAGTTTCCAAGAACAAGGAAAGCCTATCAAAATATGCATTCATGCAACGCACATATAAGTGCAAAAAGGATGTTTGATTGACAGGACAGTTTCCCAAATGATCGGAAAATTGTTTGTCAGTAAAATATGTTGAAGCGTACATTGTAACTTCAACCTCGTCATTCAACATATATTCAAAATGTGTTGCATTGATATTCAGCTCTGCAACAATGTTCTCATCAGACTGAGTGTAACTCATTTGAGCAGCATTAACCTGAGTCATCATAACCTTGACTATATACTCTGCACATAGATCTGGTTACAAAGTCAGTTAATGGATATAGCAATATCAAATTAGGCCAAAAGGGGACATACACACATAACAGAGAACACAATATATTGATCGAGATGTCAGCAGCCATCGTTCCCACATGGCCAAGCATCACGTACATATAAATGTTATATGTAAACATATATACTAAAACAACAATTAATGGATTCCTAAAAATGAGTAAGGAAAAAAGGACTAATAATACAGAGGTTTAAATCTAACAAACAACAAACGTTGGTTCCTTCAGGGGCCCAGAATCAACCAAAGACAAATAATGAATTTATTTAGTGTAGATGTAGAGGTCTACAGACAATTCACATTCATTATTTATGAATCACATGTGAAGCAATCAGGTTGGTCATTATATTCACTTGTTAATATCTAAGTTGAAAAGGACGTTAATAAAGAACCTGAAAAATGCATAGGAATGATATGAAGGTGTAAATAAATAAATCAGTAAAATTGAGATTAAGAAATTGAAAATTGACAGATTACACAGTCAAACTCTTATGAATCGTCGCTCTCAGTAATTGAGATGTCTGTTGAATATAAAATATATATCTTAAGTATTACTGAAGCATGGCTCAGTGATGACATTTGTGATCGTGAACTTCTCGATCGTTCCATTTACAACATCTTCAGAAAGGATCGTAACAGAAATGTTGGTGGGGTGTTGTTTGCGTACAAACGTAACATTAATGCGAATCGGAGATTGAACCTTGAAGGTGCAGCTGATTGTAAACAACGCGAAATTATTTGGTTGCAAATCAATTTACCTAATACCGAAGGAAAGATTACCGTAGGCAAGTGCTACAGACCTCCTTCGTCAAATCATCACTTTACTACATAACTTACTACATCCATCAACGATATCTTACCAGCTATACATCATTTTAAATCAATATTCCTCTTAGGAGATGTCAATTCAAACCTACAATACAAAAGTAATGATATGCTCATAGTCCATGTCCCTGATAAGATGGCATCCGATATACTTGATCTTACCAACAGTCTCGGTCTAATGCAATTGGTTTCCTTCCCGACGCGCATTTGATCCAATAGAAGGCACTCTATGCTGGATCTGGTGTTCTGCAATGAGCCGGATGTCGTCAAACACCTTTGCAATGGTCCAGGTCCTGCCAGCGGTGATCGTTTCTCAGTACTCTCTGATCTTTACGTCCATTACGATCATGAGGAACTGTCTCGTTACTTCCATCAGTTTCACAAAGCTGATCAATACGATGTACGGAAAACCCTAGAACCATGCCAGATGGTTACCTCATTTCAACCACTTTAGATACTTCCTTGTTTTCATTATTTATCTATTTTAATTCAAATCAATTTGATATCAAGGTTAGATTTCCCTATTTCTGTCAGTATACACATGAATTCCCTGTAATATGTAATCCAGTTGCTCAACAAACTGAAAAATTACAATTTTAAAAGAGATTATTTTCAGGGTAAAAGGAAATTTCATAACATTGTACCTCTCCTAAAAAAACTATTATTTTGTTGTTCTTTCTTCATCTCTTCAAGTTTTCATCTTGCCCCATCGGCGTTCTTCTCTAATGGTAAAGCATCATTAAAAAATGTAAAAGCATTATACACAAATTATGATTGAACTAATGTTCATTATTAAGTCTTCTGAACAAGAATACATGTTGACGAGGGGACAGTGTTGGATGATCAATATTTTACATTTTCTGTCAACCCCCCTCTCTCCATACAAACATTCTGACAGTTCGTTTACTGTTGTTTCTGACAAATGTATAAATCAACTGACTTTGGAAACATTGTTTCAAAACTCTGTCTGACACCCTCCTCCTCCAGATTATTCAACATATTCCAATGATACCACTTTACTGAGTCCACATTAGTTTATCCTAGAAATGAACTACTTTCATACATTGTATTTAAAAAGGTTTAAAAAACATCTCGAAATCATTCAAAAATTATCACATTTACTCCCTTATTGTACTCATATAATGTATGTACAGGAATGAGATAGAGATATCCCCAAAAGGAGGAAGATTAAATAGGGTTCTGGGGGTTAAAGGGGCAGCGTCCCCTTACGAGGTTAGGGCTAGTGGTAAGGGTTAGAAGAAGAACAAAAAGAACAAAAAACATTAAACAAAAAAACGGTCTTGAAAACTCGAAATCGGTGGAGGAAACTCTTTCCTGTATAATTATATCTTGTCATGGTTTACTTATATCAATGAAAAAAGGTTTCAAGATCACTTAACATATTATACCAACATGTTTTTAAATAGACGTGTATGTATACCTGTTGCCACATGGTTTGTGGTTGGCTAAGTGGCGATACACATATTAAAACAATAAATCAAAGAATGAGTTATAATATGGTAGTGTGGATTTTAATTACACAATACAACGAGAAACAACATAAATTTAGAAATATTGAACGTCGACAAATCGAAAATATATTAGATTATAGTTTACTAAGAAGGTCAAATTAAATTAACGACGCCATTATACTAGACCAGTGTACGTTTAAATGGTAACGCGTTTCAAATGTTGGAGTTTGTGAAAGTGTCCCCTGCGTTAGACGACCGTTGCAACATGCAGAACGAGATCGGGGTCGAATGGCTCGATGGCTTGTGATGAGTTGACCATCGGAGTGTAGAAATCAGTCTCTCGTAGACTATTAGTCCGGGAGCCAGGGGGGGTCAACCTAGCTGGAAGGGAAACCAATTTTCATGTCCACAGATGTAAAGATCGCATAGCTCCATATAACAAATCGACCGTCTGGCATGTTCTAAGTGGTGGGTGTGGCCAGGGGAGCCCCTCCCCAAAAAGCGGCCCTTTGACGACAAATTAGTATTTTGTAAATAATATTGTAAGGAAACCTCGAACCACCATGAGTTTGGTGTCATATGAAAGAAAATTAAATTATCTACATTTTGATACCTATTTCAACGAAATTAAGATTAATTTACATAGCAAATTTAAGTTAAAAACATGATTTTTGGTGATTTTTTCGAAATATTGAATTTTATCAAAAAGATTATTTTCCATATATCAAAATTGAGAGGTGCATTTTTCATAACTTTCCAGGAATTTGCTTACGTACAATGACAATATCCTGTGCGAGGGAGAGGCTTATATATCTTTTCAATAAAAAGTTATAGCAATCCAAAGTCATTGATTTGATTTCCACAAAAACAACATTTTTGCCCACATGTGTATTAACTGTATGCATATACGTGCATTAGTGTACTAAGGACCTGTTGGCGTGTTTACATCGAGTTTTAAAGATAACTTTTAACTAAAACCTCTAATCACCATGTATTTGGTGTCAAAAGATGGATAATTAAAATACCTTCATCCTGATATCAATTTCAATGAGTGATGTAGTGTGTGAAATATAAATTTTGAGCCAAAAGGTGCTTTATTGTAGATATTCCTCTGATTTTGGCCAGTATCTCGGTATATTAACTGGACAAAAGGGATTAGACATTTAGTAGTGCAGAAAGTTCAAAGGATTTGGAGCGCTGAGTGCAATTGATAAGTTCTTCTTCTGTACTCTGGGATGTTTCAGGAAATGTGGACATTGGCAGTTGCCTCCCCCAGGCGCAGATCCAGGGGGCAGGGGGCCTAGGCCCCCCTAAAGAATAAAGAGAGTGAGAGAGAGAG